>OZ020192.1:105514678-106114678 GCA_963971165.1 Philopedon plagiatum | reverse complement strand
TTTTTAAATAACATTTTGTGTCTTTAACAAACCCTTAGAAAATTAGTTTATATAGTAAATTTTGTTTAATGTAATGACTGTAGTTGTCAATATACCATTTTTAAATAACATTTTGTGTCTTTAACAAACCCTTAGAAAATTAGTTTATATAGTAAATTTTGTTTAATGTAATGACTGTAGTTGTCAATATACCATTTTTAAATAACATTTTGTGTCTTTAACAAACCCTTAGAAAATTAGTTTATATAGTAAATTTTGTTTAATGTAATGACTGTAGTTGTCAATATACCATTTTTAAATAACATTTTGTGTCTTTAACAAACCCTTAGAAAATTAGTTTATATAGTAAATTTTGTTTAATGTAATGACTGTAGTTGTCAATATACCATTTTTAAATAACATTTTGTGTCTTTAACAAACCCTTAGAAAATTAGTTTATATAGTAAATTTTGTTTAATGTAATGACTGTAGTTGTCAATATACCATTTTTAAATAACATTTTGTGTCTTTAACAAACCCTTAGAAAATTAGTTTATATAGTAAATTTTGTTTAATGTAATGACTGTAGTTGTCAATATACCATTTTTAAATAACATTTTGTGTCTTTAACAAACCCTTAGAAAATTAGTTTATATAGTAAATTTTGTTTAATGTAATGACTGTAGTTGTCAATATACCATTTTTAAATAACATTTTGTGTCTTTATTTAATTGTGAAAACGAGCACAATAAGTAACGCCCGAAACAGGAATTTTGTAGGGTTATATTTTATTAGAATATTCTCTACCTGGGGTGCCAGCACGAAACAGGAACTTTTTGGGTTTACGCACGAAACAGGACGCCCGAAACGCCCCTAAACCATCTGACTCTCCCCTGAATACCTGAACTGGCGTGCCGTTCCTACGACCGGAATCCTGAAAATCGTTTCTATAGAAAAATATTGCGACGGCTTCGATTTTGTTACAGCTGCTGCTCAATAAGTCCAGCTTTCATTTAATCACACGAAAATTCTTCTTATGTAACAAAAACTTTTTTATTACATATTATATACAGCGCTTGTTGCTGGCTGTTTTCTTTTATTCAATATTGTTGTGGTTCAGTTATTGGGACTTATCTGATTTTAGAGGGGCGCGATAAAGGAAAAAGACAATAAAATGTTGAATTTTTCAATGTGTAATTTTAATTTTTTATCTACGATGGAAAGTCTTTGATTTTTGAGAGTCCAGAACCCAACCCAACCTAAGTACTAACGTACCATGGGCGTCTGAAGGGAAGGGAAATATAATCTATTGACACGGGATTTAAGGGATTGGAGATTGAGAGGAGAAGGGAAGACATCTGCAGGCAGTCCGTTTCATAATCTGGAGGCCCTAGGTATGAATGAGCGAGAGAAGTGGGATGTTCTAGTTCTTTTGTGGAATTAAGTCCGCAGATGTTGGCAAAGGTTATTATTCTTTTGGAATTCTTCGATGGTGGACCCCCCTGAGCAATCCTCGCCTGGAGATCCGAATGGAGGGGTAGTTTACCTTTGGAATTTTTTTGCCCTGGTAGCGCCATCAGCATTTTCAAATTTGTTTTTGTTTTGGAAGAAGTGGATAGTTAGACGAGAGTAGGATTAGAAGTGACAGACAAAGAATGACAGTTGGAAGAGGAAAGGAAAAGAAAAAATCGACTTACACATCCAGGGCTGGAAACATCCGCTTAGATTTCACCAGCTCTGTAAGTGGGTGCGTGGGGTGGTACCTCCTCGGTCGAGGAAAAGCTCCTCTACCACTCACCAATCTCAAGAGTCATTGGCAATATAAGTCTTTGTGAACAAAGACAGGCTGTTTTTTTAATATGTACCCCCACGGTACATAGTACTTAGGTTTAGACCTTCGTGGGGTCGTCCAAATATAAAAGAAAATGTAACTAAATTTTAAAATAAAGTTCTTTGTTGTAAACTTTTGTTAATTGTATTGTTAATTACATATAATACTATAAAGCAACATAATCCCTAAAAAGTTACTAATTGTTAATATATTATTAATACATTGCCGGAATGTATCTGGCAAATTATGTCCAGGTAGGCTATATGATAATAATATCTTAAAATTTAGTCAGTTTTTGAAGGCTATATTGCTTTAATTATTATTTATATATTAATGAACTTTAGTATTAACAAATGTTTATATTAAAACAAATTCACCTTACCTTACCTTACCCATAACTGGAACAAGTATCTCGAATTTCATGGTGAATCTCAGATTGTTGCTCTTGATATTTCCAAGGCCTTTGACCAAGTATTGCATGCCGCCCTCCTCAACAAGCTACCTTCTAACGATCTTCCTCCCAAACTATGTACCTGGATCTGTAGCTTTCTCTCTAATCTGCACATATTTTTTTCTATCTAAGACGTCCCACGTAGACATCAAGCCTTAGTACTAACGTACCTTGGGTGTCTGAAGAGAGGGGACATGTAGTCTATTAACACGGGACTGGACAGGACTGGAGGTTGGGGCGAGAAGGGAAAACATCTGCAGGCAACTTGTTCCATAATCTAATCCCCTAGGTATGAATGAGCGAGAGAAGTGGTCTGTTCTAGGCTTTTGTAGCTGGACAGGAAAGGGATGCATCCGTAACGCGCCTCTTGTTGTTCTGTTAGGACCAGTCAAGGGAAAAATTATACCAGCTAGTTCTTGAGAACAAAATCCGTGGAAGTACCGGTAGAGAAGGGATAAATCCCCAACACCGCGGCGATGAGCGAGAGAAGGGAGTTTTCTTGTGACGACTGGGTCAATGGTCATTGATGAGTCGACTGGCTCTATTTTGGATATAATCAAGGTTATTAATTATTGAAGGTGATGCCGCTCCACAGATGTGGGAGCAGTACTCTAGGTTGGGTCGTATTTGGGAAACATAGAGAGTGTATAAGTTGGCAGGGGAAAAGTATTTTCTGGCTGGAAAGAGAAAAACAAGCTTTTTAGCTGCCCATGTGGCTGCTGAAGTAATGTGTTTGTGCCAGCTGAGATCGTGTTCGAAAGCGATGTCAACAAGATCCAACGTTTCATTTTTCTGTAGGGCTTGGCCATTCACGTGGATGGGGTAAGCGTTGCCAGTTTATTTGCGTGACAGGGAGCAAGACTGGGTTTTGGAGGCGTAGAACTGAACAAGGTTCTTGGCGCCCCAGACTAAGATTAATTGAAGATCTTGGAAAAGGATAGGTGCATAGATCTGCGTCTATTATCCAGGTCTTGATTCGAGACTTGTCTGGATAACAGAAATTCATAGCCTGGAAACAGGAGATGATTGGTTGAGGATTTGGGACTGATTTGGGTTTCGGTCAGAAAAAGAATGTGGGGTTTGCATGATTGAAGGTAGTGGTGGACAGAGTCCAAATTGGAATTAAGCCCGCAGATATTTGCAAAGGCTATTACACTTTTGGAATTCTTCGATTGCGGGCCCACCTGAGCACCTCTCGTCCGGGGATCCGAATGGAATTTTTTACCCCTTTAATGCATCCGTTGAAGTTCTTTCTGTGTAGGAAAGATACTTTAAGAATAATATAAAAAAGCTGTAAAACTTTCTTACCAAAGCTAAATATGAAATCATAATTAGAAAAGTTTCTAAAAAACTTTTTACGGATAAATTTTGCTAACACAGATTGGAACAGGAGACAACTTTTAAAAAACAATTTAATTAAACGAATTAAAATTTACTTAATTTTCTCAATTTCGATTAGATATTGATTGGTTTCAGTTTTAAGCGATTGTTATACATGGTGTTTTAAAAGTCTACAGGTGATTCATTGGCCAAAAATAGAAAAAAAAAGGTTTTTATTAAGATAGGTCCGGAAACGCTTCGTATCCCAGATACATGAGTATAAAACTTTAATTTTATTATGAGTTTTATTATTTATTTTAAACATTTTCAGAGGTAGTTCAATCAAATTTTGTACATACAGAACTTTTGGAGTACCTATGGAACCTAGTCATATGCTTTAGCCTATGGTATTTATATGATTGCAGATAAGTTTTAACCCACAGTAATTGCGTTATTTTAGTAGAGTCTATTAATCTGCAAACATTCTATATAACTAAAAGCCTGGCAACAGTCATTCTCGAGAAGTAGGTGGGGAACCATATCGTTTGACGAGTTTTAAATAACTGAGAAATCCCTGATTGCTCTAATTAAATTATAGTATCCATTTGATTTGAAATCAATGGTAGTTATACTTTTAGTTGATAATTATTTTTGTTTTCTTTGAATTATTAAATTATTATTATTATGTTCATTTTCATTTGCAATATGAATATTTATAAATACTTGAGTGCCGGATATTTGAGGCTTTTCTCTGATGACGTTTTCCTATATTTTTCAGTAAAAATAATAATATCGACTAATTTTGACAAAGCAGATCGTGTTTAATAGCAAGGTTTTATTTGTTTATGAGTGACATGTCGTAATAAACAATTATCGACACCAGCTGTAATAAAACCCGGTAAATTTGCAAGAGCTGTAAACAGGGCCTAATAAAATAACAGGTTAAGATAATTTTAATATAATCAGATTTGAATAAAGTATTTTTCTTTTACCTGGTTTAATAATTTCGAAATATTTTAGATTAGTTTCTATCCGTTTGGTAAACTGTGCAGTTGTTATATGATTTCGATCGATTTTTTTATTATTTCGAACGTGCTAAAAATATGGCGACCTTGGAAAGACATTGGTAATAGTGCCTCCGGTAGTGCTAATTTAAAAAGAAAATATTTATGGCCCGATGCCAAGCAAATTATTGTTAACAAATGTGTATGTTTCTTTATTGAACTTATTTTACTTAACTTACTTTATTGAATTTAATGTAAATGCAGCTGCAGCAGAAACGTCTTCAGTAACGAAAACTCCTTTGTCTACAGTTAAATATATTGTGACAAAGCAAATAAAATACAAAAAAAGTACGTAGTGATGCTGGTAAAAGCAAGTATTTGGACGAAAGCGACAAATACTTAAATCGTAGATAAATTTCTGCTATGTACGAAAATCAAATTGTGCCTACATTGGTTTCATTAAAGCAGCTACTAATTAAAGATGGAACCAACCTTGGCAACATTTCTTGCAACAGTACAAGTCTCTGGAGAGTATTGTCTCAAATGGGTTTTACATATCAGACCATTAATAATGGAATCACAACGATTACGACAGTGGCGCTTTGATTATTTAAAATCTGTAAGATTAGAAGATTAGAAAATCGTTCCATTATCTACCTCGATGAAACATGGTTTGATACACATGACACCCCTGCAAAAGGATCCGTCAGGAAAATGGGTAGCCAAGGCCCCATCGAACAAGGGAAAAATTATTACAATGCTGGTTCCGAATACGGATGAGTTCGAAATTGTTAAGGAATATTAAAGATTCATATTTGGACTACCATGACGACACCACTGCAGAAATTTTTGAAGATTGGTTTAAAAATCACCTTTTACTATTATGTACTATCACCAGACCTCACCCTGCTGCAACACCTTGGCAGTCCTAATTTTAAAATGTTAGAGGAGCCAAGTTTTCTTTAAATACAATAAATTAAATAGGAAAAATTGGAAATGCCTTTAAACTTTACGTTTCCCGGCTTTTTGTTTGGTATAAAGTGTACGAATAACTATTTTGATCCCATTTCGAGATATGAAATATATTAACAGCACAACAGGCATTAATATGATCACGATAATAATCATAAAAAGTGCTCTCACAAGAAAAAGTACAAAATAAAATTTTGATTGCTTTAAAGATATTTTTAACTATTTATACTGCAGTCATTGTTTCTTTTTGTTCCAAATAACTGCGACATAGCAGCTAAGCTCGTTGTGATTTTACGTGCATTTTGTAAAGTAGTCAAGATGAAAGTTTCCATTTTAATTGATCACAAAAGAGATGAAACACCACATTGACAACATTTTATATGCATGGCATAACAGCAAAAATACCCATCATACCGTTTCTCCTAAAACGTACATTTAGTAGAATTTTATTCGGCATGTCGGCAAAGTTTTTAAATGAAACCAAACTTTGTGCTAAGCACCCTCAAATTTCAACTTCAAGCTTACTTAATGGGGTTAGGTTTAAAACCCTTGATTATTCAGTCGGAAGAACAATACTGAAATCGTGGACGGTGCAATCCAATTAAAATTTTAGGCCCCTTTTGTGGTTATGTGAGAGTGTATATTTAACTGCACATTCTGCATATTTGTTAAAGTTTGTCTGTAGACATCAAATGCATATTATTGAAACCATGGATTTATTAAGAAAGGATTCGATGTCCGTATACTGTGAGCGTATCGAACGTGAAGCCATATATTTGTTGTTTGTTATGAAAACATTTCCCCTAGGGGTTTAGTTTACGAACTACGTAAGAGGTAAAATAGCATTGGCGTGTTGGAGCTCAGAAGTGTTCCTGTCTGTGCTAGTTGCTTAGGAAAACGGCTGAACGTCGGTCTGAACACTCGGTTACACGTACGTCTTTATCTAATGAACCAGGAAAGAAAAAGTGCGATTTGTAGATTTATAAATGACTCGGAGCGACTTTAAATAAACCCTTAGAAATAATATAACCTAAAAATAATAAAACCTTTTTAACTTAAATTTATTATTATTTAGCAGAAAAATAAAATATTTTAGGCCATTTATTACTTTTAGTAAATCTTGTGATGCTTCTAACGTATTTTTTGTACAAGAATACAAGGTCAAATAAGATGTGGCCAATGTTTACAAATTGTGTTTACAGTGTCGCTTAGAATGGTTTATTTTGGCTTCAAAGAATGTTAAATCATCCCTAATCCATTCTTAATAAATCCATTATTGAAACGCATGCTGATGGTTGCAGTGCTATAGTGTACTGTTAAAAATCAAGGTTTTCATTTGGAACCTAATTATATTTGTTGGTGACTACAATCTACATGAATGATTTACGAATTGAAATACCTAGTTTGAAGATCACAATTTGGTGATAACTGATAACTCTCGTATTCTGGGAACCGGTTTGATTATTTAGTAGCTAATTTCCTTTGCTGTTGACTGTACATGAAAGAAAAACTTATTGAAATAGTTTGGTGATCACAATTTAATCATTTAGTAACTAATTACATTTGCTGGTGAATGTACATGAATGATAAACGTATTTAAATTATTGGATGATCACAATTTAGTGATAAATCTGTTACTATAGAAACCGGATTGATTATTTAGTAACTAATTACATTTGCTGGTGAGTGAACATGAATGGTAAACGTATTAACATAGTTTGATTATCACAATTTAGTGATATTATGTTTGTTATTTTGGAAACCAGTTTAATCACTTAGTAACAAATTGCATTTGCTGGTAACTGTACATAAATTATAAACGCATTGAAATAGTTTGCTGATCACAATTTAGTGATACGTCTGTTAATCTGGAAACCAGTTTGATTATTTAGTAACAAATTACATTTGCTGGTGACTGTATATGAGTTATAAACGTATTGAAATAGTCTGACGATCACAATTTATTGACAAACTCCGGAAAAAAATCGATTACTGGGTAACTAAAAACTGAATAATTAAGTAATTCATTAAATTATGCCTACCCCTCCATGTCAAAACTCTTAATAGAAATATTTTGCTATACTTTTATCTACATAATGTACTATTGCCGCGTGTTACATTATTTTTCTATTGCATAGTATATTATCTGATTAGTATTTTAATTGATGAAGCTAAACTATATTTTTGGTGCCAAGATTGACTGAACGTCATATGAACGAATACGGAGATTTAAACATAATAGTTTAGGAGTATGGGGTAATTCAAGGAAAGTATGCTTCATAGCAGATGGCGCCCGAATTCGCAAAAAGTAATACCTCAATAATCACATTTTTGCATGTAATAATTAATTTAGATTAAAGTCTACTACTTGAGAGGTGTATGTAACTCGTTTTTCCCAAAAATTGCTCTTAACACTCTCAGGTTTGCTGCGCGCTACACCATCCATATTTTGCTACAAAAACGTACTTTACACATGTCATTTATTTAAAGAAATATAAATGATATCTAAAAATTGTTCTAAAAAATTTTCATGATATATCTTTGCAATGCTGATTTGTTTCAACCATGCTACATAAAAAGCTAACCGTCCTTGTGAAAAGTTCTCTTAAAAACCTTATTATGATAGGAGAATATAGTTTGTTGCGAGAATACAAAATTGAAAATTTTAATAAAGTTTTTAAATTACCAGTTACCGACACTCCTAACGGTATCAGGATTATAGCAAGCGCCAGAGAAATTTATTTGATTTTCAAGGCTTTTAACATTATACTTACATGGGTATTGTTGAAAAAAGGTGTTTTAGTGTTTTTTTTTGATATTGAAATTTTAAAATTCCTGGCATTATTATTGCTTACCAATTGGTACAGATTTCACCCCTCTTCGCAGACAAAATAGAAATGGTCTATATGAGATTTATAGAGACAATAAATGTACGTACCTAAATTAAAAATCGTATGGAAATATTTTTTATTTTTTATTTTTCAGCAATTTTCCAATGTACACTAACCAAAAGCTTTTTAAAACCTATTTGTACCCTGCAGAGGAGATTTAAAAATTAAATTCCTGTTGACGTATTTCGGCTAAACAAATAGCAGAAACTATTCGGAAAATAAAGTGCAATATGAAAATAATGTGTTTTTGTTTGTTCGTTATTTTTTACAGATAGTCGTTAAAAAAAAACAATTATAAAATGGATAAATGCAAGCTGTTCAAAATTAAAATCAGTGCAATGTCGAAATTTCTGTTTTTTTGTTGATTGCAGCGAACCTGGGGTTGATTTATAACCAATTAATGCGCATAATAGGTATTTATGATATAGTAGCCCAGTAATATTAGGCGAAAAACGGGGTTTGTTTCGGAAAAATTACAACTCAACTAGATTTTAGTAAACACCTTTGCTTCGGTATAAGAAAGACCGAACAAAACATCCCAATCGATATAGTGTGTGCAAAAAAAGTTATTTAATTTCAAATGTCACGCAAATCGGGTTTTGCAAATATCTCGCTTAATACTGGTCGGACGATATTTGCAAATTGTAGATTGGACAGTTCTCTACGAAAAACGTTCTATACACTTTTGACGTATGCGCAACAGTTTTCACGTTATACGACTAACAAACAGGCGCGGCCCGTGAAATTTTAAAGTGGTATATCTCTGTTGCTGCTTATGGGACCCATGCCAAGTTCAGGTTTTTTAATAGTGAGCCTACTATTAGAAATGTTTTGTTAAAGAAAAAAAAATATTTTGTAATTTGCGAAAAAAAGTTGAATTTTTGAATTGACCCACCTGGGAAAAAAATTAACACGCTTAGATATTTTATTTATTATTTTTTCTAAACAAATTTTACATCATTTTGTCGACAATTTCTAAATTTTAAGAGAAAATAATGTGTTAGTAGAAAGTTGAATTTTTTTAAAAATATGTTTTAAGTTCAAAAAATTCAAATGACTTTTAACACAAACTTTCTACTAACACATTTTTTCTCTTAAAATTTAAAAATTGTCGATAAAATGATGTAAGATTCGTTTAGAAAAAAAAAGAAGTAAAATATCTAAGCATGCTATTTTTTCCCAGGTGGATCAATTCAAAAATTCGACTTTTTTCGCAAATTACAAAATATTTTTTTTCTTTACCAAAATATTTCTAGTAGGCCAAAGGAGTATTAATGGACGCCTAATACTGCTCTTAAACTTAAACGAGGTAAATTTAAATGCTCAATAATCTATCTAGTGTCATTTATCCAAATATCACATTTTTAGGACAACCTATTATATCTTTATTGTTTAGCACAGCACATTTCCCTATGTGGCGTTACTAAAAGTTACAAATGGGGGTGAAGGGCTATAATTTAAATCTGATACGGCGGTCGACCCTTCCTTTAAGAGGTTAAAAAAGGTTCATGCCTTCTGGGTCTCTTTACGGTTTCCGAACTGATAGAATCTTCAGTTTAGAACCTAAAATAACAAGATTGGTATATCATGCAGCAACGCAGATATTAGCAAAGTTTTTGGGACCAGATTGATAGATAAATCTACAACTTTTTTGTTTGTGTTCTGGATTTAATACAATCGATATTTATTTAATCTAAGATTAGCTGGCACCTTTGGCTTCGCTCATATTCTGTATGTGTTTAGGTGAGTTAGATTTAGCCTTAAATACATGATTATTTAATGAAAATTCCAATTTTCGGTCTCCTAACTCAAAAAAACTACGTACTCTTAAGCGATTTTCATATTTTTGTTTCTCCCCTGTATGCTAATTGACTTTTCACAACTCTGATAACGATTGATATTGTTTTTAGGTATGTAGCAACAAGATATGTATATCGACAAGCTCATGAATAAAATAATTTTACATTTGTTGCAAACTTTTTTGGACCACTCTCTTATTCAATACAATGTCGTATTTGCATAATAACATTTAAATCACACTGTATATCAGGAGAAATTTTATGTGTATGGTGCATTAGTTAAAACTGCATTACAGTAATACAGGATGAACTGTGATATTGTGCGTGTGTAGGACAAATACTAGTTGCTATAACTCCCCCTCGGTGTGCCACCGTAATGACTTTCCGGGCCATCTGTATCTCACCAAGCAAACCTCTGAAAATATAGTTCCGGACGAAAAGAATCCATTTTTCCACACATTTGACACTGACCCACCATTTCGCTAATTTTATGGATAAAATTCTGTCAGAAAAAACAAAAATTACGTAAAATTCCACTAGGCACGTATATTTCAACCTGACTGGAACGTACACACACAAAATTACATCATCAGATTCATCAGTGAACCAGACAACGCCACGTGAAGCGACGTTGCCACTCTCACTCTAAATTTCGTCACCATGCAATGGAAATAAATTACTAAAAATTTATTATGACTATGACGTTTGCTTATCTCGCGGCACGGGCCTTTGTCTGCAGTTTTATGTTTTTTACCAGAATTTTTATTTCATTTGTACCTACCTTTTGCTACACAAAACGGATTTTTATAGATTTCAGTTAATTTAATCATTTTAAAAGACAGTTTTATTATAAAAATGAGCTTGTTTTTCAACAGAAAGAAAACGTGGAGTTTAGTACAAAATTCATCATCAAAACAAAGGATGAAGTAAATAAGGGTAATTTCCCATTTACGCTAAAAAACTGTCTAATGCAAACCATCCTTTAGTTTTTCTATCTAGCTTTTTATCTTTAGGTAAGATGTGTATCATCACACTAATCATATTAATAACCTTACCAAGCATGTTTGCCATTTTCTTTAAGGTTTTCGACTTTTTACCTTCTCTACACTATTTCAATAAGAAGCGAAGAGTGAACCAAAATATGATGGTTCATAGAAGGCTTCTTATAAAAATGATACGGAAATCGTAAAATAAAGGCAAATACCAGTGCCGTAGCTAGGCCAAATTTGACTATAGGCAAGCTAGGATTTTTGCGCCCCTATTCTTCTTCTTCAAGTGCCTATCCACCTTACTGGATGTTGGCGACCACATTTCCAAATCGCTCCTTGTCCCTTGCGGTGTTGATAAGCTCTCCAATTCTTCTTAGTACTGTCCATTATATGATGTTACTTGCCCAAGACAACTGTTTTCAATATATGCCTCTTCTTCCTTCTATTTTTCCTCCCAGAATTAGCTGCACAAGGTTGCACTTGTCATTCCAAATGATGTGTCCAAGATAGGGGGTTTTCCTCTTTTTAATCGTAGTAAGCCATTCTCGGTCTTTGTACATCCTTGCCAACACTTCTTCGTTAGTAACTCGGTCGATCCAAGATATTCTCAGGAGTCGTTTGTATGTCCACATTACCAATGTATCAATGTAGATTTTCTATGCACCTGTCTTTCTCGTCCACATCTGTTTTCTTCAAGATACTAAGGTTTTGTGTTGCACTCGGTCGAACGCCTTCTCGTAGTCAATGAAACAGAGAAACATATCCTTATTTACGCCTCGACAGTTTTGTATCAGGACTTGCCGACCAAACAGTACCTCACGGATTCCCATGCCGGATTGGAAACCCATCTGGTTGAAACTTATATTATGTTCGCATTTCTGATATATTCTGTTGTGAAGTATTTTTAAAAAGATCTTAAGTGTATAACTCATGAGACTTATGGGTCTGTGGTCACTACAGCTGCGAGAGGGGTTCTTTTTATTAAGAGGAATAAATGTTGACCTCAGCCAGCCTTCAGGGAACAATTCAATACTTTATTTCGCCGCTATAACAAGCCCCTTCTCACCCGCGCCCCTACGCAAGGACCTACTCACCCTACACCTAGCTACGGCACTGGCAAATACGTTCATGTTGTAAGGTTATTAATTTGATTTACGTTTATCTTGCTGGGACAAATATTTTATAAAGATAAAGGGCATCTTCAACTATATATAAAAATTGAAAAATGGTTTGAATTAGACAGTTTTTTTCGTGTAGATGATAGGCGAAAAATGGCCCTTATTTACTCACGTCGTTTTTAATAAAAATTCTGCAGGTGTAATTCAGTAAAGTGTTTAATAAAAAAGTACTTAAACAAGAATAAAACGCACTGTCTTCTCGACTCAGGGTTATCCATTATTTTTGATTTAACAGAGCACACTGTCTTTTTCAGTCCTCGAAGCCACCTAACATTTTTTTTTCATGAAGTGCCAACCGCGATGGTGAATTGTCTATTATTCAAAATATTATTAGTATTACATTATTTTTACTATAACTGTAAATATTCTAATTTCCTTGTATACCTAAGGAAAGTATTTCAAATTGATTTAACCTTTTACCCTCAGATCTGGCGCTACTAAATTTACTACTTTACCTATCTGGGGGCCACAAATAGGGGTGAAGAAATGTAATTTAAATTTAATATGAAAGTCGACCTTTCATTTAAGAGGTTATAAAAGGTTCGTAGCTTCTGGGTATTTTAAGGATTTCCAAAATAGATAGAATATTAAAATAACGAGATTGGTAAACTAAACAGCGAAGTAGGCATTACGAAAAGTTTTGGGATGAGCTTAATAAATGAATCTGAAAGTTTTTCCGTGTTGAGGCGTTATAGATGTTAATAATTTAACTTTTATTTTATTTTAAGATCGGGCGGGGAAATGTAATGTTGTGTAAATTTTTAAAACAAGATAAAGGTTAATGGCAGTTTTGCATACGCACAGAAAAAATTATTCTATAATCAAGAATAAAACAGTCTGGTATGTTGCGTTCTTGTACGAGTATATCCGCTAGATATGTTAAACTCATGACAAGAATTTAATTTTTTTGCAATACTTTCTTTAGTCAAGCATGCGCGTTTCTTGGACTAAGAAAATAATTTCTTGGTAGAAGTATAATATCTTTCAGAACAATAAATATATTGCGAACTTGTATATCCGCTAGATATGTTAAACTCATGACAAGAATTTAGTTTTTTTGCAATACTTTCTTTAGTCAAGCATCCGCGTTTCTTGGACTAAGAAAATAATTTCTTGGTAGAAGTATAATATCTTTCAGAACAATAAATATATTGCGTACTTGTGTATCCGCTAGGTATATTAAACTCACGACAAGAATTTAATTTTTTTTCAATACTTTATTTAGTCAAGAATGCGCGTTTCTTGGACTAAGAATGAATTTCTTGGTAGAAATATACTATTTTTCAGAACAATAAATATACTGCGTACTTGTATATCTGCTAGATATGTTAAACTTATGACAAGAATTTAGTTTTTTTGCAATACTTTCTTTAGTCAAAAATACGCGTTTCTTGGACAAAGAAAATAATTTCTTGACGAAAGTATAATATTTTCAGAACAATAAATATTCTACCCCCCCATTTCACTCGCTATTTATCATTTCACCTGATTTCACAACACTTATCACACTACATGCATAATGCACTACCCTATTTTTCTTTCTTATTGGCGATTATCTTATATTATAATGGTACAACTTGAATCTAATATTTGAAGTTATTTTCTTTGTCGGAAAATAGTGGTAAGATAAAGCTTAGGGAAGTATAAAGAGCCAATTTTAGTAAATAGTTTTACATAAGAGAATTTCGTTTTTTTTTTCTGTTATTTTAGAAATGTAAGTACCTTAAAATCATCACAATTTCTCACTGTCCAAAAATATGCCCATTTCGAGAAGCAGAGAGGAGTTTACTTGGAGCAGTTATAAAAAAGGGTCAGTAGTATTCTTAGGTTAAGATAAATATAAAAATTTGCTCGTTTGAATAAATTTATATTTTCAGTAGGTGTATTGCTTACTAGGCACAAGAATAAAAATTCTTGGTAGGTACCTATTAAGCTTTGTAAAAGAATATCTTGGTTTAAGATTATATTCTTGAACTAAGTCTGTATTTAAAATAATCAAAAAAAAAGGACTACGAACTGAGTCCCGTGTTTAAAAGAAATATTTTTACTTGTACAAAGTAAGTAGATACTTACATGGGTGCTCATAGGAAGGGTTGGGGGGCGGTTGCCCCCCTGGGTCGGGTTTGCTTGGGTTTGATAACAACTGCGCAACCTCGTGATTTTGTAACATACGGTTTTTTGGCTTGTTGCCCCCCCCCCCCTGAAATTTACTCTATGGGCGCCCATGGATACTTATGCCAAATCAATTTACTCGAGAAATAAAGATACTTGTTATGGGAAATTTTTTCTAGTCTGTGTTATTATGGATGCCCCCCCATTTTAATACATAAGTGTAATTTTAACTTTATTTCTATACTGCTCTTAAGGTATTGAATATGAGGCAGTCAATTATCGCTAACAAAAATTTAAAATATGGATTAAAATATTGATCAATTCCATTATGGTAAGATTCGTCCCTTAGAGATATTGGCAAATGATTCGTTTTAGGATTGTAAGTGAACACTGAAACTTTTCAGTGCGTGTTAAGTATTTTGTAAACAATGGTTTGATAAAACATCGATTCATCATCATCATCGGTTCAGAACTCGCACATGAGTTCATTAGAGTAATTTACGTTTAAGGTTATCCATCATCTCAATTCTTCCTAAATTTTTAGTTTTACGCAAAAACTAGATTACTACAATACCACAAATTATTTTTTTTTGCGGCAATACTTACATATAATATGTGACATATATGCGAACATGCCGTATTTAATTAATTTAAATTTGATAATTACAGTTTCTCATATATAATAAATTATTATTTTCTTTTCAGGTAAATATCAGCAACCAGTTGATCTACAAATTATTTTTAAGGTAGGATCTACATATTTTTATATAATAATTTAAACAAGAGTGCTGCAACTACGAGCTTTTTATCAGGCTTAATCGGATAAGCAACATACAATAAATCTAATTTATACAATACATAATACCACATCTAAATACTGGAAATTTATAATTTAATGTACAACTTAAAAATGGTTTAAGCTGTTTTTAAAAAATATTTTGTTGTGTATTGTACAAATGTACATATTTCCCCTCTACAATTTTAAAGGATCCTAAATGGCTATATACATTTGGGAATAAATCTTAAAAACATACGCACTCTCGTTTTTTTATTATTCATGTATTCGAAATGCTGTCATTGAATTGCGTAGCATCCAATTCAATTTTCTTTTCAATAAAGTTTTGTATTCAATTTAAATAAAATGCCGATAAAGTTTTTTTTCGGGTTACACAAATAATTCTGAATGGAATTTTCAGATCTTTTGTGTATTTTTGAAAGATCGAAAATCTTCTCGACGCCTTTGTCAATGACAGTATAGACTGAAGTAAATATTTACAGATGTGTAAATATTAAGGGAAACAATTTTTTTAGTCAAAATTCTTGTTAGTAAATGAGTGATTCTTATGAGTAGAGACCGGATTTGAATATTACATTACAAGAACGCACTCCCTTGGAAAGACAAAGTACACAGAAAATATTTTTAAAATTTTGACAAGACTATGGTGCTATTGAGGTCCGAAAATATAATTTTGTCTAACAGGATAACAAAATTAACGGGGAGGGAGGATTGGGGGGAGGGAATAAAAAGGTGGCGGTTGTCAGTTTCTTCCAAAAATGTGAATTAATATGCCATTTTTGGGTTTATTAAGGTCATAAAATCTAATTTTGTGTAATAGATGTTAGGAAAATTAACTTGGGGGGGGGGGGGAGTGATAAAAAGAAACGACTGGCAATTTCATCAAAAATGTTAAGTAATTTGTCAATCACAGGTTTATTGAGGTCAGAAAATCCAATTTTGTCAGATGTTAAAAAAGTTATCGGACAGGGGGGATAAAAGGGAGCGGCTGAAAATGTCTCCAAAATTGTTAACGAATATGTCAGTTTCGGGGTTGCTGAGGTCAGAAAAGGTCTAATATATTAAAAAAATTAACGAAGGGGGAGGAGTGGCTGGGAATTTTTCCAAAAGTGTTAAATATATCATCTTCGGGGTTATTGAGATCAGAAAATCTAATTTTGTCTAAAACATGGTAACAAAAAATAACGGGGGGAGGGGGATAAAAAGGAGCGATTGGCAATTTCTCCAAAAATGGTGTCATTTTCGGGGTTATTAAGGTCTAAAAGTATAATTTTGTGTAATAGATGTTAAAAAAATTAACGGAAGGGCGATTAATTAATGACAGGGCCTTTCTACTCGTACTTACATATATCGTTGCTATGCAATTTAGTTTGTGTTGTTTACTTATTTGTTGATTGTCAGTATAGACATCAAAGTGAAAATACAAGGGTTTGACTTTTATTCAACTCTTGAGAAGAAAATGAAGATCGAGGAAGAAATTGAAGAGAATATGGTTGACGTGGTACCGGAAGACATTCTTGAAAAAGCCAAGAATGTGAGCGTCGAACTGTTACCAGAAAAATCTAAATACCGTTATGCCGAAGAATTGAAAACATTTAATAAATGGTGTGCAACAAAGAAAATAATCAATTTTAAGAAAGAAGAGGTAATTCTAGTATATTTTTCCGACATTTCCAAAACTTGCAAACCATCCACGTTATGGTCATGGTGCTCAATGGTAAAATATATGTTAAAATTAAAACATAAGTTGGATATACGCAAATATTATAAAGTGATCGCCTGTCTCAAGAAAAAGATTGTTGGATTTCAGCCAAAAAAATCTAAAACTGTAACAATAAACAATATAGTGCAATTTCGCGGCTCCAGATGATGTACGTATACCTTTTGATTAAAGTTGTCACATTAATTGAGATGGCATGCGTCTGCCTCCGTGAAGAATTAACTTATTTTACCCTAGATAGCATTGAAGATAAAGAATCCTTGATGTATATGACAATTCCTGACAATAAAACCCATCAACGCAGAAATTTTGTAGTAAGCGGTAAACGAAATTCAAACTTATTAAAAAAAAATATGCATTAGCATAATATGCAATGCAAAGTGCTCCCGATAGAAGATTTTTCTTAAATTACCAAAACGGAAAATGTTCTGTCCAATGTGTTGGAATTAACAAAATCGGCAAGATGCGCATGAACGTGACTGGATACTTGAAATTGCCAAATCCCGAGCTCTATACTGGGAATTGTTTTAGGCAGTCTTCAGCCACTCTGCTAGTAGACTGTGGAGTAGAGATCACGAACCTTAAGCGCCACGGTGGATGGAAGTCCACAAAAGGTGCTGAAGGATATGTGGGCGAGTCCAAAACCAGGCTAACACTTCCAAATTGCAGCAACCAGCAGCAACTGACCTTCGGCAACCTCATGTTGAACATACACAAGCCATAAATAACCCTGGAACGGCAAGAAATTTTCTATGCCAGTTAAAAACTAGTTAGCTTCGGCCATAAAATTAACAAATGCAACTATGCAAGTAACTGTTCTTTACCATTAATATTGTTAGTAACAAATGAAAATAATATAAGTTTGAATTTTGAATTGTATTTTCACTTTGACTTCTGTACTGACATAAAATATTTTGAAAAAATACTAGATAACTTTCCTCACGGTCGTACAAAAACCTTGTACCCAACCCGTGCGGAAAGTGTATTTTCCACACTCGACTGCTGACCGAACTCGACTTCGTGTTGTTCAATGAACAGCAGTTGCGTGCGGAAAAGTATTACCTTCCGCACTTGTTAGGTAAATAGCTATTTTTCTATGGGAAACCCAAGCCTAACTTTTCCTTCCTCAACTAAAATTAAATTCGTTTTATTTAAACCTTTTATTTTCTTATGGAAGAAGAAACGGTAAATAGCTTATGCCCAGTCCAGTATTCTACCATTTAATCATGTAGGTAAATCACAAAAAATTTTCGTTAAGCTTCAATGTTGCATTTGCATTATTTATAATTGACGTTAAAATATTCAGCAGACTGAAAATTTATTCGGTTTTTTAATGGAGTGGAAAATGATTGACGTATGATTTATAATGGTTGTAAAAAACAGTATTGCCAGTTTTTCGCTTTATATTCGTTTTATGACGTGATTTGATTTCCAAGTTTCCAAGCGAATATTTTTAAAATATATGTACATAATATCCGATCTAATTCAAAAAATTTAGTTTGGTTTTTATTGCCAGTTTTTGTTATAAAATGCTGTTTAATGTTATTAAAGTCTAGTTTTTTTACATTTTCTTGGCTTCATTTCTTGTATTACGAGACTAAGAAATAGCGATGTCAAAACCTACAGATTTTTGAAAATTTTGAGTCCCTTTGTGTTGTAAGACCAGTCTCAGTATCTAATATCGGGATCTGGCTGGCAAGCTGGTGAAATTATAAATGGGTTTATTTAATTGTAAGCATTACGAAAATTTGGTGCATATCTGAAAATAAAATTAACTCTTACTTTATGATTAGTTAATTTGTTTTCTTTATAAATTGAGAATAAAACTCAAGCACTTACTAGTATTATTCCTATACTTACCATGCTTTTACTACTTTTAAGTTCACAGTCAGAACAAGAGAAATGGTAGACACAAATTGTAGACTTTTGGTTAATTTATAGATTAACTTTCCAGTGTGGCTAGTATAGGGATTCCATCCGTCCCGGTATATTGGGACTGTCACCGTTATTGAAGTTCATATCCCGACGTACCGACAAAGGTATCAAAAGTCCCGATCGGCGTTATCAAGGTTTTTTAAATTAAATTTTAAAAGGCACCCACACCAACAAACGTAATTTTGAAAGGTTTTTAAAAAGCAAGCTTTTGCGTATAGCGTACTACAATAGCCTGGTGCAGTAGACCTCTATCTTACGGATTTGTGCATAGAGTCGCGAGGGTATTTCTTGGAAACCAGTTCACTTGACGTCTAGCGGTTACTATTAATGGTCCAAGTCATTTCTAAAATTCAACGTTTTTCGACTGGATATCACTGTCTGAAATCCCAGAATGGGAAAAGTTGATAGAAACAATTATATATCTTAAATCGAACGGTTTTGTAATTTCTGTTTCAACAGTATTTGTATCTTAAGAATTTTATGAAAGAAAAAACTATTTAGAAGAGTGGAAAAACAGTTCGATTGAAGGAAGATAGGTTAAATTTTTTAAAAGTACAGAACATTTAGATCAGAAATCGGAGTTACGTCTGTATACGGTGCTTAAAATGTGTAAATACATGTTCGAATTCCCTGGGCACAATGCAAACTGGGAAAGAATTTTTCCTTAATGTCCATTCAGTGGCCAGAGGAAAAAAATCGTTTATTAGCTCAGTCCCTTGAGGCCATTCTGCAATAAGAGTATCAGTTTTAATTATCATGTGCTGTATGCTATAAGTAAATCAAAGATCAGAACGATGTTCTGATGAAAATCACCTCATCGGAGAAATATGAAACAGGCAAATCCTAAATAATTTTTTGAATAAGGAATATCAGGTTAATAAAGATTTTCATTCGTAATATAGGTGGTTGTTTTTGTGTTTGGGTATTTAAAGACGGGTAAATTTTTTAAAAAAATTAACTGCTGATAAACATGGCTTTGACACATAAAGCAGTAAATAACTGGATTACTTTTGTGGATACCTATTATGTTACATTTTTTTTTTAATGAAATACTTTCATCGAGGTCACATTTTATTTAAATTTATGATATTTTTTTTCATTTCCCATATGACTTTATTGGTGACACTTTATATTTAAATTTAACCCTTCATTAAAGTAAATTACATATTAGTAAATCCTTTTAACTGGCAACAGTGTAGCTAAAGCCATAACACGCATTCGCCCTTTTTATTACGCTCTTGTTGATAAGACCACGTTCCTAACAGCCTTTTTCCCTGGCTATAAAATGTATGAAACCCGCACTCATGATAAAAGGCATAATATTGCAGCCTTATCTCAGCCCAATTTTATATCTTTTTAAGTATATAGAATATTTTCTAATTTTCGACGCAAACATTTAATTATATACGTGGGGTATTCAAAAAATTCGAATAATTGTTATGTTATTTGAATATCTTATTCCAACAAAAACATTACCGTAAAATGGAGCCAAGTACTCATAATCGTTCGACTAGGAAAAGTAGTGAGCTCTTAACATCATCGTTACTTACTGGGTCTGAAACTTTAACCAAAACTAACCCTATGTCATTTCTCATTTGGCTGTAACGTATTATAGAAACGTGACATGGCTACGACTATTACAGTTACATGAAGTCATTTCTCACCGACTTCATAAAAGATGGAGGTCCTCAATTCGACTGTTACTTTTTATTGTTGTTATTTTTTTAATGTATATTCACGCATAACTTCGGCACAGGTGCACCGATTTTAAAGATTTTTTCTTTATTTGAAAGAGTATTGTCTCCGAGGGTAAGTCATGAAACTCCCCAACGGCTAACAGTAAACATACAGTAATTGACGCATAACTTCTGTGTAGATGTACCATTTTGTTGATTCGTTTTTTATTTGAAAGAGTATATTTGCTCAAGAGTTTCCTGTTAATTTCATCATCAGAATATAATGTTAAAAGGAATTAAAGGCAGTGGGAGAAAAAGACAAACTATGTTTCCCAATAATGTTTTGTAGTACGTATATCATTGTCGGGATAACTGGGGTCAAAGAATCCAATTTTGCACAAGTAATTTTAAAGAAATTAAGACGAGGAAAGTAGTTATAGAAGAGGACTTTTGCATCAAGTGCACACTGCCTTCTGCGCATGCGACAGAGCTGCGCATGCACAAGTCACTTGTCATACGTCATCGGTTTCTGGAAACAGTTATGAATCAGCTAGAAAACAGCAAAGACAGACCCTGCTTCAGGAAACAACTATTAAACAGCTATAAAACAGGCCATTTTTCAGGAAACAACTATGAAACAACCACAAACTGTTTTAGCTGTTTCATAGTTGTTGCTTGAAACAGAGTCTATCTTTTGCTGTTTTCTAGCTGCTTACTAACTGTTTCCACACCCAGATGAGGTGTGAGAGGTGACGTGTACGTGCCCAGCTCTGGTGCATGAGCAGAAGGCAGTGTGCACTTGACGCAAAAGCCCTCTTCTACGACTACTGAGGAGGTAAGAGGAAATAAGTGACTTTTTCTGTTAGAATATTGAGGTGCACTAACGTGCTCTTTTAAATTACCATGTAATAGTTTGGGATTATTTGGAAGATTGAAAAGGAAGCAATAATTTTACAAGAAATAATAAGAGTTGGTCTTGAATATGCATAAATAATAATTATTGATTGTTTAAAGGGTCTAGCCGGTTAATCATATGAAAAGTGCCCCAACGTCGTTTCCATGTTCTTACCTCGTAAATTATTGTTCCTTGACAGAAACATTTTTACACCAAATTTGAAAACCCCTCCTCTCAGTAATGAGGGAGATATGGGGGTGGCAACCCTTAACTAGAAAATTGATTATCTTTAAAATTATTTGAGATATCTCAATGAAATTTTAACTGTGCATAGTTATTTATAAGGTTTATATAATGTAATTTTTTCAGATTTTTATCTCATTACTAAATGGTAAAAAACAAGAACTTTAATTTTTAGGGGTGGTTTATCATACTTACCCACGGAGTGACACCTACTAAAAAATGTTAGTATAATCGTCTATTCTCTCGTAATAACATAAAACAATTACACAAAGCTCGAATAGGTGGAACATTGTTAAAAAAAATAAAAATCAATATTGATATTCCCGATTCCTTCATTTGTATGACTTATACTTATAGGTTGGGAGCCGGTGACACTGGAAGTACCGTCATCGCGGAATCAAAAATTTTTTATGTAAATTGATAGTTAATAGTCATACGAACAAAATGAGCTCGGTACGCCGGGATTCATTAAGCCGAAAGTATTTTTAAAACAATTAATTATTATAAAAAAGCAAAAATGTTTTTTTACCCAGGGTGTTTTCTAATTGAATGTCAATATTTAAGGGGCGATTTTTGGGTCCATTCTAAAAAGAAAACTTCATATGAACGTATGTCCTAAACGTCTTAACTTTTGAGATACAGGGTGGTAAAGTTTTCAAAAATAAATAGTTTTTTATTAAAATCTGTAATACCACTTTAGATATTTTAATTAAATTTGGCATACATGTACTATGTATCAAGAGGCATTATTTAGTGTACCACAATTTTTTTTTCTTTAAACCAGTGGCGTTCGTACGGAATTTCACCTGCCTATTTTGGCAGATATTGATGGTACGCCACTGATTTCTCGTAAAATTAAAATCATTCCTGAAATTCCCAATCATTTCTAAGCAAATTTGATCATGCAGAGAAAAGGTTTTTATTTTTTTAAGCGAAAACCGTGCATCGGATTGAAAAAATGCAAGAGATCAAATTTGCTTGGAAATGATTGAGAATTTCAGGAATGATTTTAATTTTACGAGAAATCAGTGGCGTACCATCAATATCTGCCAAAATAGGCAGGTGAAATTCCGTACGAACGCCACTGGTTTAAAGAAAAAAAAATTGTGGTACACTAAATAATGCCTATTGATACATAGTACATGTATGCCAAATTTAATTAAAATATCTAAAGTGGTATTACAGATTTTAATAAAAAACTGTTTATTTTTGAAAATTTTACCACCCTGTATCTCAAAAGTTAAGACGTTTAGGACATACGTTCATATGAAGTTTTCTTTTTAGAATGGACCCAAAAATTGCCCCTTAAATATTGACATTCAATTAGAAAACACCCTGGGTAAAAAACATTTTTGCTTTTTTATAAATGTTTTAAAAATACTTTATAAATGTTTTAAAAATACTTTCGGCTTAATGAATCCCGGCGTACCGAGCTCATTTTGTTCGTATGACTATTAACTATCAATTTACATAAAAAAATTTTGATTCCGCGATGACGGTACTTTCAGTGTCACCGGCTCCCGACCTATTACATTAATTCGCCAAAATATATGCTTCATTTTATATGTCACATTGATTTTTATTTTTTTTTAACAATGTTCCACCTATTCGAGCTTTGTGTATTTTTTTTATGTTATTACTAGAGAATAGGCGATTATACTAATTTTTTTTAGTTGGTGTCACTCCGGGGGTAAGTATGATAAACCGCCCTAAAAATTAAACATCCCATTTATTAATGAGATAAAAATCTGAAAAAATTATATTATATAAACCTTATAAATAACTATGCACAGTTAAAATTTCATTGAGATATCTCAAATAGTTTGAAAGATAATGAATTTTTAAGTTAAGGGTTGCCACCCCGATATCTCCCTCATTACTGAGAGGAGGGGTTTGAAATTTGATGTAAAAATGTTTCTGTCAAAGAACAATAATCTACGAGGTAAGAACATGGAAACGACGTTGGGGCACTTTTCGTATAGTTAACCGGCTAGACCCTTTTAGAGAAACTTGTAAAATAAAAAGTTTCAGACCCAGTAAGTGGCAATGTTGTTGATTTTGGCTCCACATCAGATCACACTACTTTTTACGGCCATGCGCTTACGTTAACTTCGTTCCACAGCAATTTTAGCTAGGCATTTTTTTATCCAATAATGATTCAATACCAAGCTATGCGCGAACTAAGCAACCAAATGTATCAAAAATCAATTAATAATTCATTTTCTTTTGACGACTGCCTTTATATTTTCATTAATTGCACATAAACGGGCTTTTATGATAAGGATAAGAAGTGTGGAATAGAACAGAGAGAGAAAAAGAGGGATATTTGATTGATAATTTGCCGTGAACAAACTAATTAAATTTTTTAAATTAGCCTTGCAAGAAAGTAGTAATAAAGAACAAGCTTAAAACGGCACGTTGTGCAAAAACATTAATTATTTTTATCAGGCATTCTTTCATTGCAATTTTGATAGCTTAAAGTTTTACAGAAAAGGCTTTGCTTTTTAAATTACCTACATAAGAAAGAGTTAGAAATATTTTTTTTGTGAATTTGTATTCTATAAACAACGGCATCAAAAAAGAAAACTACAATGATTATTAAATAATAGGTCTTTGATCAATTAGGATTTGACAGGTCTTTGTCCTGTCATTGTTAATAAGTCTTCATTAAAAACTTTCTAATATTTCTGTGACAGTCTTAGTTTTTAAATGATTTTTATCTTGGAACTTGTTAAAATAAGCTGGGTTCTATAATTGCAGAAAATACAGAATTAAATGTTCCTTTTCTTTACAAATTTGTGAAAAACTCATAAATAAATTCATAGTACAAAACTCAGTTGTCTTATTTTTAAATTTGTCAATTTAATTTCTTTTAACAACATATTATTTAATCTCGTCCAAAGGAATATATTGGGATTCTCACATGTTAATAACTAAGGTATGCTGAGTTTTCATTTGTCCCCTGTTCTATAATTTTTTACATAATGTAGGTAACTATATAGAAAACCAATATCAGTTACGCCATTACGTGAGATAAGGGACGAACAAACTATCGTTTTCTTTTTCTTAAGGTCTATAAATCCCAAACAGGTACAAAGATAAGTTTCTACAATGAAGATAAAATTATGATTAGCTATACTTTGAGATGTTGACGTTTATTCAAGCATGCTAAAGCAGACATATAGATTGGCATAAAACCATCTTTATTTTTTAAATAAAAGTGTGTCGGTATACGAGAGATATATGTAGGAGTAGACAGGTGAAAGATAGCAATAAAAAGATACAACCAAAGTCATTCTATAAGCATACACACACACACACACACACATATATATATATATATATATATATATATATATATATATATATATATATATAAAAGAGAGGAGAATTATTGTGGGCATGTCCGCTAGCAATGAACAGTAAAATGAAAAGTTAGAATGGTAACCCGTACGACACGTGTTTCTGCTCATTGGCTTCATCAGGCCCACGTATGTGACTGTGCCTCTCAACATAAGTCGAGATGCACAACGTCACATACGCAGTTACGGGTGTAACCTTAAGAAAAGGGAAAAAAAAATATATTTAACGAGGACCACAAACAGGAGCCAGTGCACCAATTTGTGGCTTCAGCCAAAAGACCCCTTTTTTGGGGGCAACAATTAGCGTCGCCGACGGAGGCAACTATAGCCAACTGTCGTGGTATCCTATAAGCCCAAGAGAAGAAAAACAAATGCTAGAAACTAGCGCGGATCGATACATAAAAAAGAGAGGAGAATTATTGTGGGCATGTCCGCTAGCAATGAACAGTAAAATGAAAAGTTAGAATGGTAACCCGTACGACACGTGTTTCTGCTCATTGGCTTCATCAGGCCCACGTATGTGACTGTGCCTCTCAACATAAGTCGAGATGCACAACGTCACATACGCAGTTACGGGTGTAACCTTAAGAAAAGGGAAAAAAAAATATATTTAACGAGGACCACAAACAGGAGCCAGTGCACCAATTTGTGGCTTCAGCCAAAAGACCCCTTTTTTGGGGGCAACAATTAGCGTCGCCGACGGAGGCAACTATAGCCAACTGTCGTGGTATCCTATAAGCCCAAGAGAAGAAAAACAAATGCTAGAAACTAGCGCGGATCGATACATAAAAAAGAGAGGAGAATTATTGTGGGCATGTCCGCTAGCAATGAACAGTAAAATGAAAAGTTAGAATGGTAACCCGTACGACACGTGTTTCTGCTCATTGGCTTCATCAGGCCCACGTATGTGACTGTGCCTCTCAACATAAGTCGAGATGCACAACGTCACATACGCAGTTACGGGTGTAACCTTAAGAAAAGGGAAAAAAAAATATATTTAACGAGGACCACAAACAGGAGCCAGTGCACCAATTTGTGGCTTCAGCCAAAAGACCCCTTTTTTGGGGGCAACAATTAGCGTCGCCGACGGAGGCAACTATAGCCAACTGTCGTTTGTGTTTGTGGTCCTCGTTAAATATATTTTTTTTTCCCTTTTCTTAAGGTTACACCCGTAACTGCGTATGTGACGTTGTGCATCTCGACTTATGTTGAGAGGCACAGTCACATACGTGGGCCTGATGAAGCCAATGAGCAGAAACACGTGTCGTACGGGTTACCATTCTAACTTTTCATTTTACTGTTCATTGCTAGCGGACATGCCCACAATAATTCTCCTCTCTTTTTTATGTATCGATCCGCGCTAGTTTCTAGCATTTGTTTTTCTTCTCTTGGGCTTATAGGATACCACGACAGTTGGCTATAGTTGCCTCCGTCGGCGACGCTAATTGTTGCCCCCAAAAAAGGGGTCTTTTGGCTGAAGCCACAAATTGGTGCACTGGCTCCTGTTTGTGGTCCTCGTTAAATATATATTTTTTTTTTTTTTCCCTTTTCTTAAGGTTACACCCGTAACTGCGTATGTGACGTTGTGCATCTCGACTTATGTTGAGAGGCACAGTCACATACGTGGGCCTGATGAAGCCAATGAGCAGAAACACGTGTCGTACGGGTTACCATTCTAACTTTTCATTTTACTGTTCATTGCTAGCGGACATGCCCACAATAATTCTCCTCTCTTTTTTATGTATCGATCCGCGCTAGTTTCTAGCATTTGTTTTTCTTCTCTTGGGCTTATAGGATACCACGACAGTTGGCTATAGTTGCCTCCGTCGGCGACGCTAATTGTTGCCCCCAAAAAAGGGGTCTTTTGGCTGAAGCCACAAATTGGTGCACTGGCTCCTGTTTGTGGTCCTCGTTAAATATATTTTTTTTTCCCTTTTCTTAAGGTTACACCCGTAACTGCGTATGTGACGTTGTGCATCTCGACTTATGTTGAGAGGCACAGTCACATACGTGGGCCTGATGAAGCCAATGAGCAGAAACACGTGTCGTACGGGTTACCATTCTAACTTTTCATTTTACTGTTCATTGCTAGCGGACATGCCCACAATAATTCTCCTCTCTTTTTTATGTATCGATCCGCGCTAGTTTCTAGCATTTATATATATATATATATATATATATATATATATATATATATATATATATATATATATTTATATATATTTATATACAGTGTGTTTGCTTAAGTTCGCAGCATATGGGAAACTTTTTTATTATTAAATTTACGAGAAAAAGTTATTCTTCATAATTCTGCATGATCCAAAACCTAAAATGCAATCATCAGATATCGAAATTTCCCAGTTATATACGAGGTCTGTCAGAAAATATAATATGAATTTTACCCTACAGTAAAATACTTTTATTTTTGACAATATCGAAAACTTTTATGAAGAAAATTTATTCAGAATTGTAAACTAATTTCTAATAAACAGTTATCTCTTGATTCATTACAAATTTGATATCCTTTACGTTTCTTAACCTCTATGTTGCAGTATTTTGATGATGCATTAAAATAATTCATACATAACAAAATAATTTATTTTACAATCAACTTGAATACAGTACTAATATTGTATATTACGTATAATTACGTAATAAGTTAATAATATTTGACGTTTAATGGCAGATATGTAAATATCATGGCAACCTAATTAGAAATGCATTCATATCAATGTGTTCACTGTAGAGAATGGAAAAATGTACAAAAACAACAATTTTTATTTTTAGCAAATTTTTAATGAATGAAGAAATAACTGTTTATTAGAAATTAGTTTACAATAATTCTAAATAAATTTTCTTCATGAAAGTTTTCGATATTGTTAAAAATAAAAGTATTTTACTGTAGGGTAAAATTCATATTTTCTGACCTCGTATATGACTGGGAAATTTCGATATCTGATGGTTGCATTTTAGGTTTTGGACCATGCAGAACTTTTTATGAAGAATAACTTTTTCTCGCAACATTTATAATAAAAAATTTTCCCATATGCTGCGAACTTAAGCAGACACACTGCATATATATATATATATATATATATATATATATATATATATATATATATATATATATATATATATATATATATTTATAATATATATATTTAGTAAAATGTGGGAAATTTCTTCGGTCTATAGGTAATATATTAAATGTAACTTCTTCACTGGTGCAGAACAAGAAGACCGTAAAATGGAAAATAAAATAAGGACAATTTTTTGACACTAACCAGAATCAAAAAATAGCCCTTATTTTATTTTTATTTTTAATTTTACGGTCTTCTTGTTCTGCAAGCGAAGGAGTTAATCTTTGCATTTACATTTTATACATATACTTGGCATTATCAATGCTTACTCGTTGCTGTCAAGTCGTAAACTGATGAACCTTTATATATATATATATATATATATATATATATATATATATATATATATATATATATATATATATATCTATATATATATATATATATATATATATATATATATATATATATATATATATATATATATATATATATATATATATATATATATATATAAAGGTTACGACTAACACCACTTAATACTAATATATTAACTGATGTCTTTATTCAAGAACATAATATAACTGAACTTTATAAACTTTTAAATCATTGAAACAGAAACAGTTAATTTTACGACAGAACTAATCGTAGCACTTCATTTATTTTCGTATCTCGGAGTAATTGTTACTTTATTAACCTTTATTGCCAGTTTGTAGCGAAACACTTAAGGGAATAGTACAGCGTGTAAAGAAACAACCCACGCTAATGTATCCTGTTTTAAATTAGTTTTAGTAAAATACGGCACACTTATGGCCTTGGGCTTACTTTGGTCTTATACACACCAGACTGCTTTTGATGGGGAATATTATCAGATACGACACAATATACTCTCACAATTAAAATTTTAGAAGTTAGTTTAAGTTACGTGCTAATTTGGAAAAATATGTGCTTTTTAATGTTTTATATATTTCAAATCAGGACTTCTTCAAGTGTACTGTGAAAGTTTGAAAGTACTTTTGAAAAAGTTCTAATGAGGCTAAGTATGAGTACATTTATATTTTATTTTTATTCCATTGCCAACTCCATACGTATTCCTCCTCCCTTCAGTGTCAGTTTCTCTAAATCAAGTCAAGAAGTTTTGCTGGATGATAAGCGCAGATTTATATGTTTGAGCAGGACCTTCTATCAATTTTAGATTGAGGTGTAAAAATGATTTTGCAGAAATTTTACGCCTCTAAACCTGGCAATTGTGTTGATTGTCGCAGAAGAAGTCAGTACCTATTTCATTCATATGATTCGCCTGGGGGTTTGTCCTATCTTTCGTTCTTTAAGCCTGATAAATCCTTTTCTCAAGAGACTATCGACTACGCTATAGGTAGGTTTAAAGCTTGAAGCCTACATGAACTACCCAAAAAAATAAATAACAAGCTCACGGTTAGTTTATTACAATATGAGTTTCAAAAAGTTTTATCCAATAAACCAACTCCTCAAAGTACGGTGCATTAAAAATGTTGGATGTATACAACTTATTGAATCAATGTTGCTTTTCGTACAATTTTCTTTTGAGATATAAATAACAAAAACCCGAAAATGTACCTGAAATAAAATTCTTTATTTAAAGCTCTCAAAAATTTCCTTATTTGTCCTTTTTCCTCTGTTCATTGATAAATAAGTTTACCATGAATGAAGACAAGAGAAATAAAAGAAAAATTGTAACAAAATGTATTCTTTAAAAAATATTTTTTATAAAAAAGAAAATCATCTCTCATCTTTTTAGACTATATTCGTTTTGTATAAGTAATACCCATAGAGAAAATATATAGTAGAGAAATAATGTCAATTACGAATGCGGCAAATTTACCGAGCTGAATCCGTAAACAAAGACGGTCCTCTGCGGGCTTGCGCATTGTCGAACGTTTGCCTTGTGATAGACAGGACCGTACTTCAAAATTTATTTCACATGACGTGAATCTTTTATCGAGTAATAAATGCTAAATATATTACTTGTAATTATTCTTTTTATTAATGATAAAAATGTAACCATTAGTGAGATTTTAACAAAAAGTGTATAGTTTGTTGGCTTAAATCTGAGCTTTTCTTGCTATACAACACTGTCGATAATTCCTCGAAAATAGCTCAGTTTATATATATACAGTGCGTCTCTTTAATGCCCCCCCCTCTTAATTTTTTAAACGTTACATTTACAAAATTGAAAGTTGAAATAAAATATAAACATAGTATTCTAAACAATAGAAATAAAATATGCAACTGTTTTAAGAAGTAAAATAGTAAATCAAAAAAATTACATGTGTATATTTTATTGGATTGGCATCCCATCCTGTATAATTATTGAACAAACCAAGTTCTAGGGTAAGATGTAAATATTTTTACACCTATTTACAGTGTGTGCACTTGATACTTTGCTGAAAGCGCTACTACTTACGGCCCCATGTCAATCTAATCCACCAATATCTTAGCGATCCTTTGGCAAAAGCGCTTTTTTCTTTCGCCATCCGTTTTAAAATACTCCCCTCTACCCTAATCCACTAGTATTTTTAGTGCCCCTTTGACGACAGCGCAAATATGCCTTTCGGACACACCCTTCTAATCCACTCATATCTTAGCGATCCTTTGGCGAAAGCACTTTTTTCTTTCGCCATCCCTTTTAAAATACTCCCCTCTACCCTAATCCACTAGTATTTTTAGTGCCCCTTTGGTGAAAGCGCAAATATGCCTTTTGGTCACACTCACCCTTATGCAATATAGGGGAAGGAGGCATTGACACTATATATGACCTTCTTACACCATCTTACCCCTTATACAATGCCCCTAATACACACACACCCCATCGGTGCCTTTCTGACACCTTGACCACAGTCAATATACGTCACTGACAAATATTTCTACTTCTCCGTGTGTGTATTCACTTCAACACCGGAGTGCATTTAAGATAAATTATATTTTTTACCTCCTGTTCTTTCACATATTGATATAATTTAAATTTGGAATTAAACTATTTGTATTTATGCACTACTTGTAAGAAATAGACTACGAAATAATTCCTTATATTTAAAAGTTGGATACATAATTGGCGAAACATTTGAAATGTGTGTAACACTTTGTAAAGACTATTTTTGTATCGAAATAACAAGCTTCAGAGGTTCACTATATTCGCCACCCCAACCAAAAATACCATAACATACAAATGACTGAGATTTTTCCGGCCCGGTTCTGATCGCCGCGTTGCGTCATTGAGTTCAACAACCACTTTTACGAGACGTCCCGAGTGCGCATGCTTCGAGTGGACCGTCGTTTAAAAATCTGACTGGCGCCCAATGCGTACAAACGCACTTTTTCGCCCATACATTGGACGGATTCAGCTGGTGTCGCGAATACGTTGTGATGGCCTAAATATATCTTGTCTATGGTAATACCACCGGTAATACCACTAAGAAAAGAACAGCGTTATTGGTTTCCTACCAGAGTCAGCTTCATTAGTCTAAAATAGGGCAGTTATTGTAAATAACCTGTTTTATAGGTAATTCGATGAGTATTTTCTTATGTATTCCCAGATAAATAAGTTTCTTTTTCATTGATTATTTTTCGATGAAAAGCTAGTAAGGGATCCGATGTAATGGTCAAGCGATTCATTAAATCAATATTTGGTATTAGCTTCCAAACACTCTTCTGACATTTCGCCAATTGATATATTAAAGCTTTTTGTAAAGGTTAAGTCTGTATAAAGTAGGAAAACCATCACTATGTTCACTATTTACGACTGTCCTTAACAAATTATACTTGCGTTCTGATCAATCTAGATCCAAATCATGATACAATAAAAGGAAGATATACTAAACCGTATCAAATTCGTCCGGGTTCGCGCATGGCGTCACGCTGTGAGTTAATTTTGAAATTTACAACGCGCAATATAGAGTTTACGTTAGTTATAGGTGATTTTATATAAATTCTATTGACAATATACTTGGTCCCCTGCTTATAATACAAAGTTTAAAGTATATGATTGAAAATAGTCATGTAAATAAAGGGATAAATTAATTTAAAATAATAGATATTGGTAAATTGCCTGCCAATTGCGTTCTATGTATTTATTTACGTGAAAAGAAAAGGCAATTAATTTTATAAAATAAAACTATTCTTAATAATTAAGATAATAATTTTTATTTAGAGGCATATCCTTATTAAAATATATACCTACAGAGTCTTTCGAAAATATGTTATAAATAAGGATTTTGTTTGTTCCTATAATTTGTCAAATATTTTTGGGGTGAATAACATCTGCACGTCTGCGACGGAAACATCTTTTTAGGGTAGTTTTTTTGGGTTTTTTACATTTTAAATAGTAAATTATTAAAAATTATTGTATTTTTGTATTCTTTGATTTTTCAAATTTAAAAAATCTTAAAATGCCAAAAGTTATTCTAAACAAGACAAAAATATCTAAATATATGAAATTAGGTAAAAAAGAAATACTTTCTTAAGAAAATAGTCTTTTTTTAGTCTCTTTGTTTGTCATATTTTCTCGATTAAAATCTGGTGATTCGTTACCGTGGAGATTTTTAGCAATTGTTTGTCACAGTAAACTTTTTTATTGAAGCGAGTTTGTAAAAACATTCAACACATTTGAAATTCATGACATGACACAATTCATGCTTTAAATTACCTCCATAATCACTTTCGTTAAATTGTCTAGAACAGGTTCTAGCATTTTTCACATTAAACTTATCTTCCCGTTTGCACAGACGCTTCCAAACACTTTGTGTTTCTTTGTTTTTGGGGAAGCTAAAAACTTTAATATCGGGCATAAAGTCCTTGCATTGATTATCCACATCACAACCATTCACAACACACCTCATTTTCACTTTTAAACTCTTAAAAGTGATATAAAAACACCAAAAAATAACTTTAAAACACTACGCGATCTTACCAAAGACGTTTCTCGTTTACAAAATATGGCGGATTTACTCACAGCGTGACGTACATGGCCACGCCTACCTGCGCGGTGCCATATCTTCTTTTATTTGTATCATGAATCCAAATAAAGAGCAAGTGTTTGCTGCAGAAGTAACTCTTTCTTTACCACTAATGATTGTATGGACGTTGATGAACCAGCGATATCAGCAGCAAAACTTAGTTCCTCGGTACTAAATCTTTTCACCAATGTTTCTACTTTACATTTCTTCGTTTTTTTTTTTTTGGAACACTCCGCGAACTCTTTTACATGACGACCACGGCCCTTTATTGGAGTATTCAAACTGGTAATAGCAGAGGCCGCTAACTCTTCACAAACACAAACTTTTGAGGCCATGAAAAACACTTTCTTTTTTTTTTAAATTGAATTTCGAACGCGAGCACTTTATCCACTTTGATTTCAAGCTGGCACAAACGAATTTCATAATATTTACTAGTTTTGGTTCGTTGAGGTTTAGTACACTATACAAGTTTAATTAATTGTTTTACTATACTAAATTTGGCTTCACCTGTTGCCGCCACCCAGACTTCGAAACAGTCACTATACCTGAACCTGATAAAATTTTGTTTTTTAAAAGTTTGTACAGATTTACAAAAGGGAATGCTTCTGCCGAAATCTACGCAAAATTTGCTATAAAATAGGGAAAAATTACAGCTGTACTTTTATATACTTTTTTTTAAAGCTTATAGAAGTTTGAAAAAAAAATCACTAAGAATAAAATTGTATGCTCTTCTAAAATATAATTGGTGAAAGTTGCCAGGTATTAAATAATCGTGTAAGTAATATAATCTTTTTATAAAGTTAACATACCTATATTAGCGTTTTCCATTGCTAAAATACCACAAATACAACATTTTCAAAATAGAACTGTCCCCACAGCTCAAGCAAAATTGAAACTGATAAAATAGGTAATGCACTACCTGTAAGTTACCCTTACTTCACAACCATAAATACATGATAATTATAATTAGGATTTCTTGAAATCCCTTAACTGGAATGTTTATTGCCCTATTAGCTAAGAATCACATCTATTATAATAAAGGGTCAATACACAAGAATAATGTATTCTTTTGTATTTCTTTTATTTTATTGTCAATCATAAAAAACCATTAATCAAATTTAACAATATAGGTTGGCACAATAGTTATTTAAAAATAATAATTATTCAAAACATACGAGTACCTATGTCAACCTACAACTGTCCTCCTAATCATAAATCGTGAAAAGTTCGGTTATATACGTCCAAATTCAGAATAAAATATCGACATAAAGAAGAGACCATTATCAAGAAGACAAGTGTGTGATGTGTATTATCAGTCCCTTTCTTTTTATACCCTTCCATTTTGTCTTTAACAACCCTTTTTGTGATTTAGGTGATTAAAGCGTATTGGAAGGAAATGGGGCAAAATAAAATATTCTGCTGTGTTTGAGAGGATCTGTTTATTACAGCTTTTTTTGTTATGGTAGGTTTTTATTGACGTCATAAAATACTGGCCTATTTGGCCGAAAGAGCTTTGCCTTTTTTTCTGAAGGTTTTAAGTTGTCTACGGTTAGATTGGATTAAATTGAAGACCCTTATGGCCGACATAGCAATTCTTCTAAATTTATTATGGATACTTTCTTTCCTTTCATTTCTGTAAAGTTGTAATGCTTACCATGGTGTATTTATAAAATTAAAGGTCTATAAATTAGGAGTAACAGATTAGGGTAAGTAATTCTCCGAAATAAATTTGATGCATTTTTTAATTCACCGAACCTTAGAACTACATCTCAAATGTGTTCATGGAATTTATTGCTTTCGGGGGTTTATCTTCTAAAAACCGTTTATCTGAAAGACTCTTCATCTACAAATTTTATTAACCAGTTTTTGTGAAGACTAGAAACATATTTAGCTTGTTCAAATGCTTTAAAGTTGAGAAAATTTCCTTAAAATTGATGATAGTGTATGATACCTGAGCAAATAAAAAAATGGGTTACCCATAATCAAAGACTTTTTTACACTTGTACGACAAATCCAAGAAGGAAGGATTATGATTTCAACACTTTATTGTTGTATTTATGTTTCTTTGTATGTTCCCTCGAAGCGGCTAAACTACTTGATCGATTATACCAAATGAGGTGTCAAGCGATTCGTCTTAAAAACACGTATGTTATAAAATACTTCAAATTTAAATAATGTATATATGATTGTGGCGAATTCATACTGAAAAGATCTACTAGTTGGGTAGTTGTATATTATTAGGCATATTTTTTGTCCTATATACACGGTGAGTTTTTTAAAATGTTACAAGGCGAAAACGGTTTAAAATATTTTCATGAAATTTTGGTTAGTTAATAGGGATATGGGGGGGGGGACATATTTAAACATATTTTTGATATTTACCCTCCCTCTCTCTATTTTGAGGGGTGGAGGTAACTTTGGAATTTTAAATGGGATGGTGCACTTTTGTTTATAAAATTCGAATCTACGTAGAAAACTACGGATGTGTACAATTTTTACCCAAGCAAGCCGTCTGGTACCTACATGCGGGTCAATAGCTACCGCTCATAAAACGCCAACTGCCCTATTTTCGTCCATTTTAGTTCGTTGTTAGTTCTTCAGACTGCCAGTAGTACGACTTCTGGTTCCCAGTCTTTTAAATGCCGTATGAAACAACGTGATTTTCAAAGTCTCGCCCATAATATAGCTCTTGGTGGAGTGTAATATGGTATAGATGAAAATTGATTGATTGATTGTACATTATTTAAATCGAAAAATTAAAAGTTTTAAAAATTCATTGAGTGTGATATCAAAATCGTGCGCATGAAATGTTAAGAAAAACGCCTATTCCGTAAAACATCTTCTTTCTCGTAATTTGGTATGACAGTTATTTGTAGTGTATAAAAATTTGTAATACAACTATGAATATAATAAACAGGCAAGTTGATTGTCGTGCTTTAGTATTTAACCTCATTTTTTATTGATTGATTGATGACATGATTTTCGGATTTCTCTTTAGACATTTTTGATCCTGCTCTTGATACCCAACATAAATAAAAATCGATTTAAGAGGATCTTAGACTATTAAATGGGATCTCCTGTTTACAAAAAATATATAATTTACAATGATTGCTTGCTTTTATCGACACATCTTGACTTTGGTGAACTGCATGATCCTAGAACACATGTCACGTTGTGCGGCGCGTCGTGTACATTAGATTAAACTTCACTGATATCTTGACAAGTGTCTTTTATCCTATTATCTTTTACAAAGCACATTTTAAAGCTTGGGAAGAGTTTAATACTATTGGAAAGTTTATTTAAAATTTACCACTTACATCAACATTTTAAAAATAATTCGAACGAGCAGGATCTAAAAATCACTTTACTGTGTATAATTACAAAATATCCATTAGCCTCACTTTTTTCGGTTCCCTCCCGTGATTTCTTCCTTTCCCAATCTTTCCCTCCCTTTTTACATTTTATTCTTTCCCAGTTCCTTCCTTTTTGTGTCTATTTCCGTCATAAGTACAGGCAATGTAATTGTTTACATTGGTTTAAAAAGTAATAACTCTACAAACTTTATCGCCTGTCAAAAATGGTTTTAACTTCGATCCCTTAATTTACAAGTCAAAAATAGGGCGCATGCAAATCGGGCACCAAACAGGTAGGTACCCTTTGCGGTCAGTTTCGAGGGATTATGAAAACTGCAATTTGGGCACCAAAGATTTAATTACGATTTAAGTACGTATTAATGGTCAACTCGAAATCAACCCTTCCACATTGTTAAATATTTATAGTTCCCAGAATAAGTAAGGATATTGTTCTCATGTAACCTATATAAAGCCCCCCTGCAAAAATGAAACACATTTTATTATTCTTTGGTTATTGAGATTGTTATAGCGCGGATCGTGTATAGTTGCAATGGAAACCAAAATAATTTCCAGTAATAGAGGAAAACCAGTGCTAGTGTTTGATAATTTTAAATTTAGTTTTACTAAAGACATAAAGTCAACGAGCGAAAAGTTTTGGAGGTGTACTAATCGGCAGTGCAAAGCAACGGTACATACCCTCGGGTCATCAAACGACATCGTAATAACTAAACATCCAGGAGAGCACAACCACGAGGCAAATTTGGCAAGCCTAACACGACAAGTTGTAAGTGCTGCTTGCAAAAGGAAAGCTACAGAAGACCTTGCGGAAAAACCTATGAAGATCATACGCCAGGAGTTACAAAGGGACCTTCCGAGTAACTTAACGACAAGGGATGTCCAATACATAAGACACAATATGTACAACAGCCGCCGACGAACACTACCAACTTTGCCGAAGAACATGAAAGAGGTACATATAGCTTTATCTAGTTTGAATGTAGTTACGTCGCGAAATGAGAATTTCGTACTAATTAATAACGAAAGAGATAACATCATAATTTTTTCTTGTGATACAAATATCAACATTGTTAAAGACGTGTCACGCATTTACATAGATGGTACTTTTAGGTACTGTACAAAATTCTTCTGCCAATTTTTCACTATACACGGTTTTGTAAATGGAAGATACATACCGCTTATTTATTGTTTGCTTCCAAGTAAGAGCGCGGAAATATACACAAAACTATTTCAACTAGTCATAGGCGCGTGTTTGTCAAAACGAATTGATTTAAATATTATAGAGGTAGTTGTAGATTTTGAGAAAGCCATACACCTTGCTATATTAAACACTTGGCCTAATGCTAAAATTGTTGGTTGTAGGTTTCACTTGTCTCAGGCATGGTACCGAAAAATTCAAACTTGTGGTTTTGTACCGGAATACAAGCATGAGGCAAGTGAAATAGGCAAGTGGTTAAAATTGACTTTTGCACTTATGTATCTCGATCCGACTGAAGTAGGTGAATGTTTTGCTCTTGAATTGTCTGAAAATATGCCCCAAGACCCCCGAGTTGTGAAATATGCCAACTATTTAGTAGATACTTATATTTCTGAAGAGTCACTTTTTCCACCTATTATCTATAATAAACATATTTTCGTATGCTTTAAAATAGTTATGTATTATTTACCTATTAACCTACCCAAAATTATAATAATGACGAATGAATAATAAGCTTATATAAAATAAGAGGCTCGGTGCCCAAAATGCAATTTTTGTAATGAGGGCCTTTTGGGTCGGTGCCCAAAATGCATGTTGAATTAGTCCATTTATTGCCTTGGTGCCCAAAATGCAAACTCCCCAAAAATAAGCCTTAAAAAGACTTACAGGTAGTACTGGTTTACTTTACATAAATTAGATGTTTATGGCGGTTGCTGTTATCCATTTATTTTGGCATTTAATGACAAAAAAAAAGGATTTTCTACTGCACATTTTCGCACGAATTTCAAAACTTGTAAAACATGATCCCATTGGCTGTGTCGGCCAAATTGTTTTTATGACTCACAATGAGTGCATGGCGAATTTCAGGGTTGTAGGGTCATCGAAAAAATCCATAAAAACTGATCCAATGAAATATCCCAGCACTTAAAGTAGAAGGTTCCTAAAATCGTATTGATGTATATTTTAAACCGAAATCGGTCCAGGAACCTTTCAATTGTGCAATAAAAACGGGCATTTTTGCGAAATTTTGAGAGATCATATCTTAATGATTTCGAGTAAATAAATTGAAATTTTTTGTTTTCATGTCAATTTTCGAAAATTCAAAAATTTTCAACTTTAGCAAAAAAGAAATAAGCGACTTAAATTAGTGGGAGGTATTCTTAGATAATTAACGGATAAAATTAACCCAAAAAGAATCACTAAATAAGAAAATAGTGTGGAATAATGTCGGTTAAAAATAGGATTTGTCGGAAAAAATCAAGAAAATTCGGTTTATATCCCTTAAGCTCCTGGATGACCCATTCCGTATTTATTTTAAAGTGTGATTGTCCCTTTATAAGATAGTGTTGAAATAGTGGGAAAAAATTAGATAGGAAAAAATACAGTGTGATTCAAATGTACCGACGTCGAGGGCCAAAAAAGTCAAACTTATGAATCCATTTTTCGATCCGACGTTTTGTTTTCGAGTTATTAGGTACCAAAGAGGGGTCTGCAAATGGCATTTTTCGACCTAAAAAAATTCAAAAAAATCACTTGCCGTTTTCCGATCCTCACCAGTTTCAATAGAGTTCTGAAGCTTCGGGTCCTCTACAACTTCTGAAAATTTAGATCGATTTAATTCACCTTTGCGACCTGTACCCGACTTCACCGGAAATCGCGGAAATTTCGACTTTGACGTTTAATAGCTCCGAAACGAAACATCCTGTATAACTGAATTTTTTACCGAAGCTAGTTGAACTATTCCTCTATCAACCCAAAAAATTCGATTTCTCTCCCCCTGACTGTTTTCGAGAAAATCAAACCTGTTCGACTTTAGGTTAAGCTTTACGTTAACATGTAGATTGACACTTATTTTTGCTGATCTCCTGACCTCATTATTCACTGAGGACAAAAGGCTGTTTTTTAAATTGTATTAAATTATACCGAAAAGTGAACATTTTTTGTAGCTAAATTATCCTAGTAATTTTCTTCAAAAGATGTTTTTTAGGTTTGCAATGACTTCATTAAACGATTTATGCAATAAAAAAATATGTGCATATTCCTTAGTGATGTTTACCGTGTTGCTAAAATGAATTTAGTTTTATTATTGTGGAAAATGCATTCATAACTAGGGTCTCCAGATTATGGAACAAATTACCTGCAGATAGTTTCCCTTCCCCTCCCAACCTTCAATTCTTTAAATCACGTATCACTAGATTCTTCTCTTCAAACGCCCACGGTACGTTTAATACTTAGGCTTGAACTCTACGTGAGCTCTACCAGATAAAAAATGCCTTTTCTTATAAATTTTCAAAAATACTTTGAATAGCACAAAGCTTATACTTTGCTTGTCAATTTAAACTCTGATACCCAGATTAGATTGGTCATAGCAATAATGAATCTCTGAATAATTAATTTTTCCACACAGTATCTAGATCAAAAATGATCTGTGTGTCGTCCTTACTTTTACCATAAAGGACTTAGTTCAAGAGTATCGATCCTCACTGGGTTGTAGTTATTTTACTATAATTTTTATAGTACGATAAATGGTAATGTAAGCACACCACCCTGCGAAAACAAAGCTCCTTTAACTAAGCCTCTGTCTGTAACATGCCTAAAATCTAATTTGTTGAGATACGCCGCTTCGTGATATTGACGACGTTCTATTAAAGGTAAAAGCCTAGATGCAAAATATCGTACTCAAAGTTCAGGTACATCTAATTATAACGTGACCCATTACTGATTCTAATTACGCTCTCATTAGGGGAGCTCGTCGATAACGCCAAATTGGGTCGAAATTACCATCAACTTTAATGCCGACAGAATTTTTAACAAAAACTTTATTACCGGAAGTTGCACTGTACCGCTTTTTTTTAATGAGCAATTAGCCGGAAGAATACTGGGTTGTAAACCTAAATTTGCAAAGATTTATTTTATTTTATTGTTTGCAATAATTCCAAAATAATTGCTCTCGTTTTTTTTTTTTAATTTCCCCTCTTAAAGGAAGTATTGTCATTGCAAGATTTTTTCAGAAGCCCGCGTTTTGAGGTCCCTAGATTTCAAGATAAAACAGGATTTCCTATTTCCGTCGATCTCTGTCTCGGTCGGTTGATCTCCATTGGTGTAAGATTTAAAACTACTTTAGAGAAGAAAGATAATTTCCATATAGATTAAGCTTTGACCTAGCTTGAAACCATATAATGCATATAGATTATTTACTGAATTTACGATAGCTAATAAGACCGGCCTAATCTAAAATCCAAGATTTTAAACTGACACTTGTAAGAATAAGACGACTCAGTTATGTGCTATAAATTTTTTGAGTCTTTTCGCAAAAATTTATAAGAAAAACACGGTTTAAGTATGTGTTTTCCACAATACTAGGACTAAATTGATTTTAGCAACAAGATATAAATAATTTGCAAACCTAGCAAATGGCTAAAATATCAGAATCACAACTAGCAACTGAGCAACTAGAAGATCTCTGTTTAAACTAGTACTAAATCTTAAACCTTTTCAACTTATCCTAATGATTATTATTATTTATAGTTGATTGTCTTTGTACTTTTTAGTTTATTTTAAGACAGATAATGTAAGATTGGCGATTTTTTAAAAATCAATATAAACATATCACAGTGTGCTTCGACCCAACGGTCTTCACACTTCCATTTTTTTTTCAGATTTTGATAAAGTTGTGTGACCTAAGTAATTTAAGCCCAGAATTTAAATCCTAGATCAAAAGTTTGAAAGGAAAACTTGATTTTACTATTTAATTTTAGGAGAATGAGTAGTATCAAATTTTTTTAAGGCTGATAATCTTCTTTCAAGTCCTGAAAACGATATTTTCTTGGTGGAAATATTTAATATTTTTAAATAGCTTTGATAATCCTGAAAAATGAGGAAAAATTATTTTTTTGTCAGTTTTTGGTAGGTACCTATCTCTTAAATGGTACGTTCAAATACGATGGTTTATGTATTTATTTTAAAGATAATGAAATTATCTACAAATCAAACAAATTTGCCTCTGTATTTACATCTGTTCAAAAGATTCAAACAAGAAAAGTATGGAATCAGAATGTTGTGATATATCTTAATAATTATAAGTTATAGTTAAAACTGTTTATCATTTTTAGAAAGCTGACTCAGTTTGAAGCAAAATTAAAAAATCACCTTTATCTGGAATAAAACCGAAGGTAGGATCGGCGGAAACTGTATGTCCGCGCCGACGCGACGCGCGACGGTGTTGACAGTGCCAACCGCATAGAGCGCTATGACGAAATGCATTTAATAGCTGTATTATTAAATTTTTTCAAGTTTTACTTACTTATATCGTTCTATATAAAACGGCAAAATGATACAATGTAAATAATTCATTTAAAGGAAATTAAATTAAAAGGAATCAATTTTATATTTTCCATAAGTAAGTAAACTCGAAAAAAACTTAGTAATACAGCTATTAAATGTATTTCGTCAGAGCGCTCTACGCGGTTGGCATTGTCATTCCGACGATCCGGTTGGGTTTTATTCCAGATAAAAGATGATTTCATTATTTTGTTTGAAATTGAGTCAACTTTTTGAAAATGATGAACAGTTGTAACCATAACTTATCTTATAACATTTAGGTACATGCTGATTCCATAATTTTTTTGTTCGAATTTTTCAACTTTCTATTACCTATATTTCTATATCCTTTGAACAAATGTATATAGAGAGGCAATTTTTTTTATTTGTATGTAATTGCATAATCTTTAAAATGAATTCATAAACCATTGTATTTGAACGTACCATTTAAGAGATAGCTACCAAAAACTGACGAAAAACTCTTTTTTTCATCTTTTTTTCAGAATTATCAAAGCTTTTAAAAATAATAAATATTTTCACTAAGAAGATATGGTTTTCAGGACTTGGAAAAAATTATAAGCCTTAAAGAAATTTGAAACTACTCTTTTTCATAAAATAAAATCGCTTAACCCAAAAAAAAACTAGTAAAATCAAGTTTTCTTTCCTAACTATGAATCTAGGATTTTCATCTTGGGCCTAAATTACGTAGGCCACACCACTTTAACAAAATCTAAAAAAAAATGGAAGTGGGAAGAGCGTTGGGTTAAACTTAGTTGAGGTACACAGTGTATTCGTCACCAATTCTACAATTCTTTCGGTCTATAGAGGTAATATAATAAAATTGCAAAAAAAATCTTCGCTAGAGCAATAAAAGACCATTAAGAAAAACTCATTAGTCAGGAACTATTTTAGAGTGTCTGAAGACCACACCACTTTTTACCAGAATTAAATTCAGACCCTTTACCTTCATCAATAAGTTTCGTGTGGGTTAGGCTACGAAAATGCAGAACATCCCATTTATTCTACTTCTTAATTTATACCTAGAGTAGCTGTAGGTTACCGAAAGTCGTCCCTGCGAAAGTATTTCTGTTTTTCTATAACTTTTAATTCCTAAAAAAAGACAGTAGATAGTAAGTTGGATTTCCCGTCTCTATAGGTTTGTACCTCCAATTAACCTCCTCATCAAGTTTCCACTGCACGAGCAGCCACTGCACTTAATTGAAAATTTAAGGTAAAAGGCTGGCGTGTTAGAGTTTTCCAAACGTAACCAAAATAGATATTGATCAAAGCGAAGTAATACTAACTAAAAATTAGCTTTGAGAAGATACAATTACCGTACCGAAGAGAGGAGGCATAACTCAATTACTGACAAATGTCTGCCTCTGCCTCTAGATGTAACCTAGACTGAACTTTTCGATACTGGTTAAGTTAGATTAAAATAAAAATGCTGTGCTTCGTATGACGGCAAATTCAGTTTACATTATTGATTGAAATGTTATCTGGGAATATTGTAAAAGCATTGTAGGTTTTTAGAATTTAATTTTTTTTTATTATTCTAGCAAGAACTTGCTAGTTGAGTTTTGTGGAATTTTCATTGATTGTATAACAAACTAGATTCAGTAATTTGTTTTAAAGAAAGTCAAATACTTTTAGATTTGGAAGTGCTTACTACATACTTAGTTGTATGTAGTCCGTTTTAGAATCATATCCCAGTCCCACTCCTTGGCCATGTAAAGATTTTAACTGGAAACATTTCCACCGGTATTTACTAAAAGGTTCTAAGATTTATAGGGGCGGATTTAGAAATTCGTCGGGGGGGGGGGGGGGTGGTTGCGCAACGTCACCTCGAGCTCTCGAGCTACAAAAAAGTACAGACCAAAAAAAAACGGGCAAGCTCGAGTGCGACAATACTTTTTTATTGTTTAGAAAATGAACGAAATATCTAAACCTGTTCTTGCGACAACGGAACGGTTTGTCATCCTAACTTACCAATATTCTAGCATTTCTTAATTAGTTTTCTGTCCATTTGGACTGATATATGAAAATTTTTCAAACCCCATTTTTCGAAAATACATTTTCTGGAAAACAGAACTTTTTCACTAACACATATGTATATTCGAAAACTAGGAATGATTTCAATTTTTTTTTCTGAAACCAACTTTTTTTAACCACTTTTGGAAACTAAATTTTTTCAAGAAACCATGTTTTTAGAAAGAGCATTTCTTAAACATTGTTTCGTTTCATATTAAAAACAACACTTGTTTTAAAGCAATTTACTACAGACTAACATAGCAAATACAAGGAAACGTAAACCTGACCGAACACAAAAAAGGTTCGCTTAGGTTAGTTTAGAATCTTTTTGTCATTATTTCATTGACATTTCATTTATTCATAATTTAAATTAGAAAAATTATGTTTTCTAAAAAATATATTTCTGGAAAATGTATTTTTAAAACGTTCTTTTTAAAAAAGGATATTTTCGAAGAAGCTGTTTTTCGAAAAAATGTACTTAATTTAACATCAAAAAAGATATTTGTTGAAAAAGAAACAGCTAAAGGAGTTGGATATCTTAGCTTACACGCGACAGGACAAATTGTTCAACTAATATGGAAATGTAAATATTGTAGCATTTTTTTTTATTTATGCCTTCTGCTCATTTGGGGGATATACGAGTACTTACGAAAGTATAATTTGTTTGATCAGTTGCAATTTTGCTTGAGCTGTTGACAGTCGTTTTTTTAAAACTGTTGTATTTGTGGTATTTAAGCATCGGAAAACGTTAATAGAGGTATGTTAACTTTATAAAAAGATTATACTTACATGATTGTTTGATACCTGGCAACTTTGACCTATTGTATTTTAGAAGAGTGTAAAATCTCACTCTTAGTGATTTATTGAAGTTTCTGCAAGCTTTTAAAAGAAGTATATAAAAAGTATGGAAAAATCCCCGGTCGTTATCGAAGCTGTATTGTCGACCACTTAAATTTTTATTCTGTAAAGAAAATGCAAATTTAGTTAAACAGAAATATGATGAATTTGAAAATTGTGTTAAAAATAACTGAAAATTTTAGCGTAAGAATTGGTGAAAGCGGTTTTACTATAAATTTTGAATTTCATTTGATGGCAGTGTATGTAACGTTGTGACCATTACAAAATCTTGTGCTGCTTGTTATATTTGCGGAGCAAAGCCTAGTCAGTTGGCAATGACATTAACATGGGTGCTGTCACATTATTGTCTAATTAGTTTAATTCGTTATTAAATTGGTTGTGCAATTGGACATTAAACTGTAAAGAAAAGCTTAACGTAAATAAATTTAACAATCTTGCTAGAAAAACTAGGGACTTGTTTCTCAAATAGTATTCGTGGTATAATATGCTCTTTAGTGTCCATAAAATAATTGTTCATAGTTAGGAGTTAGAGTTTAACAAATGGGGGTAATTCCAGAGACGGCTTCTAACCTAGTTGGAAATAAAATTAGGATTCGATTTGAAAATAAAATACAAATATTTATTTACCCACATTGTGTTATTTGAAAGTGCGAGATACGAAAATATCATACAGGGTGTCTGAAAAGTCTTAGCATGGGCAAATATCTTTACTATTAATAAAGATAGCAACACCAAATTTTAGTTGTACCTAATTGGTTAGTAAATCTACTTTTTTACGTAATTTGACTCTTTCAACCCCCTTGGGGGGTTACGCTAGCGAGTTGAGGTCCAAAATTTTGGATGCAAACCTATGCCGTGTGGCCTCTTCGTTTAAAAGTCTTCAAAAAAGAAACATTGTTTTAGTATTTTAGTATTTATTTATTATTGTAATTCATTTTTAAATGGCAAGCCTATAAAAATTATAACTCGTAAATCGTATAATCGGGCGGGGCACAAGTCGACCATTAGTCGGCCACTTGTGCCAAACAGTACAAGTCGGCGCTGCTATTTTTTGTTTTGTAGGGCACTTATTTCTAACTTTTTTCCAACTTTACTTCTTCATTTGTCGTTTTTATATGTTTTGTTTTTTGACATCTGCGCAGTAGACCAAAATGCGTACCACGCGCAAACCGAGCGTGCTAGACATGCGCACGGAATTTCAGGAGTTGGACTTTGGTGTCTACATTTGAACCCATTCATTTTTCAGAATATATCTAAAGTAGTTAAGGTACCACTACGTTTTAAACTTTATAACTTTGTTCCCAAGTTTTTTTCGACTTTATTTTTCATTTTTTGCCATGTGCGCAGTAGACCAAAATGCGTACCACGCGCAAACCGAGCGTGCTAGACATGCGCACGGAATTTCAGGAGATGGACTTTGGTGTCTACATTTGAACCCATTCACTTTTAAGAATATATCTCCAGTAGTTAAGGTACCACTGCGAATTTAGACAACAAAGTACATCCCCTGAAATTTCGTGCGAATGTCTAGCCCTCTTGGTTTGCGCGTGGTACGCATTTTGATCAATGGTAAAACTTTTTCCCCAAGTTTTTTTCGACTGTATTTTTCGTTATTTGCCACCGCGCAGATAGCAAAAAAGAAAAATAAAATCGAAAAAACTTGGGAAAAACGTTATAAAGTTAAATACGCAGTGGTACCTTAACTACTGGAGATAGATTCTTAAAAGTGAATGGGTTCAAATGTAGACACCAAAGTCCATCTCCTAAAAGTCCGTGCGCATGTCCAGCACGCTCGGTTTGCGCGTGGTACGTATTTTGGTCTACTGCGCACATGGCAAAAAACGAAAAATAAAGTCGAATAAACCTTGGGAAAAAGTTATACAGTTAACTACGTAGTGGTACCTTAACTATTGGGGATATATTCTTACAAGTGAATAGGTTCGAATGTAGACACCCAAGTACATCTCCTGAACTTGCGTACGCATGTCTAGCACGCTCGGTTTGCGCGTGGTACGCATTTTGGTCTACTGCGCAGATGTCAAAAAACAAAACATATAACAACGACAAAGGAAGAAGTAAAGTTGGAGAAAAGTTAGAAAAAAGTGCCCCACAAAACAAAAAATAGCAGCGCCGACTTGTGCTGTATGGCACAAGAGGTCGACTAATGGTCGACTTTTGCCCCGACCGATTATACGATTTACGAGTTATAATTTTTATAGGCTTGCCATTTAAAAATGAATTACAATAATAAATAAATACTAAAATACTAAAACAATGTTTCTTTTTTGAAGATTTTTAAACGAAGAGGCCACACGGCATAGGTTTGCATTCAAAATTTTCGACCTCAACTCCCTAGCGTAACCCCCCAAGGGGGTTGAAAAAGTCAAATTACATAAAAACGTAGATTTATCAACCAATAAGGTACAACTAAAATTTGGTGTCGCTATCTTTATTAATAGTAAAGATATTTGCCCATGCTAAGACTTTTCAGACACCCTGTATGATATTTTCGTATCTCGCACTTTCAAATAACACAATGTGGGTAAATAAATATTTGTATTTTATTTTCAAATCGAATCCTAATTTTATTTCCAACTAGGTTAGAAGCCGTCTCTGGAATTACCCCCATTTGTCAAACTTTAGTGAGATTCTCTCAATTTAATATACCAGTTGACAAAATATCAGACGAGTGTTTGGAAGCTAGACACAAAGAAAGATTAATACATACCAGAAAACATTCCCGACTAAAATCAGATATTGAATAATGAATAGCTTGATCATTACATGGGATCCCTTGCTAGCTTTTCATCGAAAATAAAACGAAACGAAAAGCGTTTAGCTAATGACAGTACCATTAAAGAATACATTGCGTTTAAAGGAGACACTGATCCTTTGTCAGCATATAATATCACGACTAATCTTGAAGATAGCGAAGCAAGTGACAGTGAGCCAGAGGCAGAATAAGATACTATTACTACTACATGTATACTTGATTTTCTTTGAATCTACTGTATTATAACTACATGTATACTTGTTTTTCTTTGAATTAGGTTCCTATATATTCTTTTCATTAACTATTCCAGTTGATAATATTATTTATTTTAGGTATTTCGACTGTTAATAAGTTCAAATCCATTTTTTTTGTAACTTTACAATAGAAAACAAACATTGTTTTAAATATATACTAATAGCCGACATATTTGTGGTGTGGTAAATTATATTCCCAATTTTCCGTAAGATCGCTGCACTGTGCTTCGGCCACATTATGTTGTATCCCTCTCACATTAAGAGTATAAATTAACATTAATTTCAAGAAACATTTTCCTTCCTAATTCATTCCGATATCATTTTGGGATATAGCCAAAAAAGTAATTTTCGTCAAATTTCAAGGTCAATTTTAATTAAGAGCACTAAAGATTGCAATAAAAACAAAATAGAAAATATACAACGCAACGGTTTGCACATAATCACGTGATTGTTGGCTATCTTGAAAGGTATTTTTACAAATAAAATATGATTTTACAAAAGAATTGTAAAAGTCAACACAATGTTTGTAAAATTTACCTAATTTGTTCCGGCAACCCATAACCAATTATTTTCTCTGCAACTTCGCAAAAAAATGTTTTTAGTAGACTTTACCTTCAGCGATTTTGCAAATTTTTGTTTCTTCCCAGTATGCTATTTGACTTTTCACAAAGGGTTAATTCTGTTTTAGGTATGCAACAATGTTTTTTAATACCAGCATTTCGATAAACTCATTAATAAAATAAGTTGACATTTGTCCGGAACTTTATGAACCACCCTGTAGACTCGCAACGGGCTTGCCAACCAGACTCTGGTATTATTAATAATTGAGACCGATTTAACAACACAAAGGGACTCAAGATTTTTTTTAAAAACATTCTGTAAGTTTTGACGTAGCTATCAGTCTATTACCAATCAGGCCACAGGAGACCACAATACCAGAAAATTAAAACTTTTATACGAAAAAACACGATAATTGGATCAGAACTGTATTAATAATTCAAATAAAATTAGGCCAAAAAAGAACCATCGATATAAGTGAGAGTTGGAAAAGTTTATTTTGCTTTAACTTCCAAAACAAAATCTAAAATTCGGTTTATTTGGTTAAATAATACTAAATTTTTAATGCTAATGCTCTGAAATGCACATTTATTTGCAAAAGCAAACAGCTCTAAACGAATTTATCGGGCTTCGTAATTAGGTAAATAAAGCAGACGGCATGTCATTTCCTATTTAGTTGCAGCATTTCCCAGAGTTGCCGACAAAAACGATTAAACTGATTTAAAAGCGTTTGGAACTTTCGAAAAAGCATTTATGGGGCAATTTATTGCTAAGCGTTGAATTAAATAAATAAGTGTTTAAAACTGAAATGAATAATTATAAATGCTCACTTCGAACCTGATTCTGATTTTTCTATAATAAAATTATGAACAACATAAAACTATCTGTCATAGTGTCAATTACTTAAATGCCAAGGTCTAAGAATAGATTATACTAAGACCATTTAGAAATTAAACTCCTCTTTAATTTCCATATTCTTAACAAAGTTTCCGGTCCTAACAAATATTGGCTAAAAATGTTTATTTCTACTAGCGCGCGGAAAGTAACTACTTTCCGCACTGCGTGCTGAAAGTTGCACTTTTCCACACTAGTCCTGAAAGTTCTTTCAGCAATGACGCGGGACACAATACATCAACAATCACTTGCCTATATCGCCACTTAATTAGTTTAACGTTACTGGTGGACCCGGACCGAAGAGGTCCAATTTAACATATTAATAAAATATTGGTGGGAAATACCCAAAAAATAACCATCCAAAAATGAATATATCGAATGATTACAGGGCCTTTCTACTTATATCGTTGCTATGCAATTAAGTTTGTGTTATTTACCTATTTGTTGATTGTCAGTATATGTAGACTAGTGATTCACGATTTAAATCGATTTCTTGGAAAGATCGATTTTTTCCAAATGAAAATCGATTTTTACGAATCGATCTTTTACCCTTCGATCCTACAAGGAGATCGGCGATTTAACACAGAATCGATTCTTCTGGTATTTTCATGTCTGTGAACTTTAAGACTTAATTAATAAATTGGAAATTAATATTTATATAGAATTCTTTACAAACGATAGGGTCGCTGAGCCACAATCAAACCTAGTAAGAATTAGGAAAGGAATAAGGAAATAGTTAAACTGCGCCATCTAACATTTTCTAGAAAAAAACTTAAATCTGAGATCGTACAAAACAGCGATGCCGGTCATGTCGATCGGTATCTCTGGACAGTTTGTTATTTTACGGTTGTCATTTTTTCGTTTAATTGTCATTTTTTCGATCAAATGTTTTTTATTTTATTAGTTTTCAATAAATTAGTATGTTTTTCATGATAGCATATTAAATCAAATAAACATTAAAAATTTATAATTTAAATATTTTTTTTAGCCAGAACTGTACAACATAAAAATTCTCACTGTTTACTCTCCCGGCTCCTCTCTCCTACGCCCGAATTTTTCCAAAAAACGATTTTTTAAAAGATCGATCTCTTAAGGCGATCTAAATAGTGAATCGATCTCCATGATCACGATCTAAGATCGATTCGAAATATCGATTTTTTTAGATTTGGTGAATCCCAGTATAAACGTCAAAGTGAAAATACAAAGGTTATTCGACTTTTATCCAACTTTTGAGTAGAAAATGGAGATCGAGGAAGAAACAAGAGAATATGATCGATGAAGTACCGGAAGACATTCTAAAAAAAGCAAGGAATGTGAACGTCGAACTGTTACCAGAAAAATCGACATACCGTTAGGCCAAAGAGTAACATTTTCGGCCAGATTCTCCAACCCTAGTCCGGTCTAATTTGACAACCAAAAGTTTTAAACTGACATGTGTAAGAATACGACAACTAAGTTTTATACTATGAATTTTTTTTTAGTTTTTTCGCAAATTTATAAAGAAAAGGGCAATTTTAGTACGTACTTTCGACAATAATAGAACTAAATTCATTCTAGCAACCCGTTCCAAGATAAAAATCATTTGGAAACCGAGCAAATCGCTGAAATATCAGAATAATTCATTAGTTTTTAATGACGACTTATTAACAATGACAAGACAAAAATGTGTCAAAACATAACTGATCAACTAGAAGACCTTAATTTATACCAGTACTAAATCTTAACCCTTCCTAGTGAATCTGAACGTTAGTAAATGGTGTGCAAAAAAAAATAAACAATTTCAAGAAAGATTATAGCATCCTTTTCGAAATTTTAAAAACTTGCAAACCATTCACGTTATGGTTAAGGTAGGTACTCAGTATTAAACTCTTTCCTAAAATTAAAACCTAATTTGGATATAAGCAAATATTATAATGTGTTCGCCTTTCTCAAAAAAATGTTTGATTTCAGCCAAAAATATATAAAACTTTAACAAGAAACAATATAGAGCAATTTCTTAACGAAGCTCCAGTTGATGTAAACCTTTTGACTAAAGTTGTCACTTTAGTAAGGAATATGCACATATTTTTTATTGCATAAATCATTTAAGGTATTGCAAACCCAAAAAAAATATTTTGAGGAACTTACTAGGATAATTTAGCTACAAAAAAATGTTTCTTTTCGGTATAATTTATTACAATTTAAAAAGCAGCCATATGTCCTTAATGAAAATGACGTCAGGAGATCAGCAAAAATAAGTGTCAATCTATATGATAACGTAAAGCTTAACGTAAAGTCGAACAGGTTTGTTTCTCTCGGAAACAGTCAGAGGGGGAGAAATCGAATTTTTTTAGGTTGATAGAGGAATAGTTCAACTAGCTTCGGTAAAAATTCAGTTACACAGGATGTTTCGTTTCGGAGCTATTAAACGTCACAGTCGAAATTTTCGTGATTTCCGTTGAAATCGGGTACAGGTCGCATGTAAATTTTCGGAGGTTGTAGGGGACCCGGAGCTTCAGAACTCTACTGAAACTGGTGAGGATCAGGATATGGCAAGTAATTCTTTTGAATTTTTTAGGTCGAAAAATCCCATTTGCAGACCCCTCTTTTGTACCTAATAACTCGAAAACAAAACAAAGCAAACAGATCGAAACACGGAATCATAAGTGAAACTTTATAATCTCAAATACTTTTTTTTGCAATACATTTACCTAAACCTAAAATCACTGGAAAATGGAAATATTTGGAAAACACTGGAAATTTACATTTTTGACCCAAATATTTCAGGGTTTTTAATTTTTTGTGGGGTCAAAATGGTTCAATTTAAAATCTCATATACGTTATCGGAAAGAGCTCGTCGAAGTATATGATATCCGTATTTTTAAGTTTTTTCATTCTTCATTTCATAAAATTTCGATTTTTTTACTTTTTTTGCCCTCGACATCGGTACATTTGAATCACTCTGTATTTTTTCCTATCTAATTTTTTCAAAATTTTTCAACCCTATCTTATAAAGGGATAATCATACCTTAAAATGAATACCGAATGAGTCATCCAGGAGCATATTTAAGGGGTAAAAAGCGGATTTTCTTGATTTTTTCCGACAAATCCTATTTTTAACAGACATTATTCCACACAATTTACCTTGTTTAGTGATTCTCTTTGGATTTATTTTATCCGTTAAGTATCTAAGAATACCTCCCACTAATTTAAAGCGATTATTTTTTTTGTTAAAGTTATAAATAAATAGGTTTATTTCCGTCGGGGACATCTAAAATTTGAAAATTTTTGAATCTTCGAAGATTGCCATAAAAACAGAAATTTGCAGTTTATTTACTCGAAATTATTAAGATGATATGTCACCAAAGTTGCTGAAAGAATGTGGACGGGTATTTACAAAACAAAATGCACATCGAATCCTGCAAAACCAGGCCTACCACTTCCAAATCGCAGCAACCAGCAGCAATTATTGACCTTCAGCCACCTCATGTAGAACACACATACACAATACATAAATTATACTGGAATGTCAAGAACTCTTTCTGTACCAATTAAAAACCAGTTAACTTCGGCCATAAATTTAACAAATGCAAGTGTCTGCACTTTTACCATTAATATTGTTAATAACAAATGAAAATAATATAAGTTTGAATTTTATTGTATTTTCACTTTGACGTCTATACTGAAATATGATATTGAAAAAAATACCAAAACTTTCCACACGCTCGTAGAAAAAACATTGTACCCAATACGTCCGGAAAATGTATTTTCCGCACTCGACAGCTGACCGAATGCACCCAATACGTGCGGAAAATGTCTTTTCCGCACTCGACAGCTGACCGAATGCACCCAATACGTCCGGAAAATGTATTTTCCGCACTCGACAGCTGACCGAATGCACCCAATACGTGCGGAAAATGTCTTTTCCGCACTCGACAGCTGACCGAACTCCGTTTCGCGTCGTTCGGTAAACTGCAGCCGCGTGCGGAAAAGTATCATTTTCCGCACTTGTTAGATAAAGCGCTATTATTGTTCTACATATTCTCCATGTAGCTCAATACACTTATTCCAGCGATGTTTAAGGGCCATCGTTATAGGCTGATTTGTCCAACTTGCCGAAATACACGTTTGTGACAGCAGTCACTTTTGACTCCGACACGAACTTCTTACCAGTAAGTAATTTTTTCAAGTTCCTGTGCCTCACGAATATTTTGGTTTAGTTGGTCAAGTAAGCTCACGTAGAACTCATAAAGTTTATTCGCCATCTGGCCATTTGGTTTTAACCAGAGCCATTAACCTAACACACTTGCATTTTTCAAGGTAGCCTATGCGAATGATGCCTGTAGCATCCCAAAAAACGGTCGCCATAACTTTTCCGGCAGATGGAAATGCCTTTGTCTTCTTCGGAGTCGGTTCATCTCTCGTTGTCCACTGTTTTAATTATTTTTTCAGTCTCTGGTGTATAGTAGATTCATGTCTTACCGATAGTAACAAGTCGGCGGAAAAAGTCATTTGGATTTTGCTTAAACAGTGTTAACATTCCTCTGAAACACATAAAATGCGTCCACTCTTTCAATAGACCCACAGCCTCAGCTATCTCACCACTTTAGACGATGATCATCAAATACGAGCATCAGTTCAAAACTTTTTGCACAGTTTCTTCAGAAGTTGCCGTTTTTGTTTTGCCAGAACGCGAGGCATCTTCAGTGCTCGTACTACCACGTTTAAAGTCCGCAGCCCAAGTTCTAACTCTTGATAATATGAAAATAAAGAAGCTCACTCACCTATACATTTACATCAAACTCCGATTTTTATCTCTGTAGGAGATAAACCTTTAATATGGAATTATTTTTTACAGCAAATTTTCATACCCTGTATCTCAAGAACGAAGTGCTTCCTAACCTAAGTTAATAAAAACTTTTTTATTATTTTTAGTCAAAGATTCATCTGTAAAATACTGTCAGTAGAGTTTTGCAACGCCCTGTATAAGACGATCGAAGTGCGAGAACTATTTTAAAAACGGGCAAACATAGATTTTTAAGGGAAAAGCAAGCTCAAGAATTCAATTTTTGAACACCAATATGTAATGAATGAACTTAATAGTTAAGTAAGTATGCTTCGTGCATTGTATGGTCGATTTTAATAGTTGACAATATGTTAGTCAGCATTTCCATCCCTCTCAATGAATGCAGTGCTTAGGAGGACAAAAATGTACGTCTGGGGTACAATGTCATTTTTATCTCACAATGTTCTACTTTTTCCCGTTCCCGCTCATTGCCTTCTATTTTAAATTTAAAGCTGCTCCATATTAAACTGGATTAGTTAGTAAGTTAGTTATAAAGAACAAAAATTCGCTAATGACTTAAAGTGAAAAAGCCGTGTAAAATTTAATTACAGACAGAATTCCTTTTTTAATTACTTACCTACTCTGTCCAAAGTCAAGGTTTCTGATTCTTGAGTGGGTAGATAGTGAAAGTTGAAATTGAATTATTATGCATTTAGAAGAAAATATACATAAAAATAAAATAACCAAATTAGTTTATGATTACATCCAAAAAGAAAAAATTTGGTCTTCGATTTGCTACTCAGTGTCGGAAGGAATTCGATCTAAAATGGCGTACATTATAGCATAGAACTTCCTATTTACAATCGCAAGCTATATTCATGAGGAAGGTCTGCGTATCATCTTTTTTCCTTAAAAATTCACAATACGAAACTTATTTATCTTATTCCACCACTGTGAGAAATGTTAACTGTGTGACTAGTGACGATTTGACATGTCCTGAAATTTCGATTTAATTGCGAGGGAGAATTGATAATTACTTACCCTACCATATAAAACGCCATAATATTTCAAAACAAAATTTTATTTATTCAACAAACCTCCTTTAACACTGACACATTTAGCAGAACGGTCATAAAGTAATTCTAAGCCTTTTAAAAAAAATATTTGTCTTGGCCTGCAAACCACTACTCAACGGCTCATATGGCTTCGCCGTTTGTCGAAAATCTTTAACCTTTCAAATGTTTTTTAAGTTTTGGGAACAAATAATGGTCTGACGGTGCTAAATCCGGCGAATAGGGTGGATGGTCAACCAATTCAAAACCAATTTCATCATTTTTTTGCAGTGCAATCAACGACTTGTGAGCTGGAGCGTTGTCTTGCAAAAAGACGACCCTTTGGCAAGTTTTCCGCGACGTTTTTCCACAATTTTCTTACGTAATTTAGTTAGCAATACAGTATAATATGCTCCCGAGATACTTCTACCCTGTTCAAAATAAGCCAGCCGATTTTTGAACACGGAGTTTTTTGGGTCGTGGAGAAACAGAATGATTCCACTCATTGGATTGCTCTTTAGTCTCTGTGTCATAGTGATGGACCCCTCTCTCGTCCATAGTAACAAGCCGATTAAAAAAAATTGAGGAATAATCTTCAAAACGGCTGCAGATTTCCTTTGACGTTGACAATCGAACGCGCTTGTGATCAGCATTCAGATATCTCGGAATCCATTGGGCCGAAAGCTTTGTCATACCCAAGTCGTAATAAACGATGTGAAACACACGTTCATAGGAAATGTGCACCAATTCGTCGATCTTCCAAAATCATATCATCGACAGAATCAATGTTTGTAACCATAGCAACCATATTCAATTTTGTTTACGAGGCTAACTAGAGATCAATAATCCCTCGTACTTGTTTATTAAATGCAAGGACCATATATTTATTACAAGTTCAATACGGCTATAGAAGGAACTGCTAACTTTTGGTGTGTTAAATCATTATTATAATATTATTTTCTTCGTGTGGTTGTAAGAATTCAACGTCATATTGCAGGCTTGGTATAAATGTCCAGAGACCAAGCATTTACGATCGATTTTCTTTATTTTGGAGATTTTACTTTAAATGTTGAGCCACTATTGCACTAATGCTTATTACCAAAATAGTAGATGCAAAACAAGGATAGAGCTGCTATAGTGCAAAATTTAAGGAAAAACATCGTTAACTACTATAGCACAAAAGAATCCATATCTAAGAAACCTTGCCGTATGTGCTAGGCCACACTATAATACACCTTAGATCAGTGGTTCCCAAATGGTGGTCCGCGGACCCCTAGGGGCCCGCAGGTTATTTTGCGGGGGTCCGACAACCTTTGCTTTGAAACATTGCTTGATGCCCTTTTGCACGACGTATGTGTGCACAAAGTTTCTCTGAATATATTCTGCTAAAATCCAAACAAAGAAATCGGCTGGATGTTGCTTCAGATCTAAGATTAAAAATTTCCGTTCAGATTTACTAAGAACGTTGGGTTGGGTTGGGTTGGGTACTGGTTTAAATTGAAATCTACTAGTTGGTCAGTTATGTTTTGACAGGCTTTTGTCCTGTCATTGTTAATAAGTCGTTATTAAAAACTTATGAATTATTCGGATATTTCACCGATTTGCTTGGTTTCCAAATCATTTTCACTTGGAACGAGTTGCTGTAATGAAGTTAGTTCTATTTTTGTCAAAAGTACTTACTAAAATTGCCCTTTTCTTTACAAATTTGTGAGAAAGCTCAAAAATAAGTTCATAGCATAAAACTTAATTGTCTTATTCTTACACTTGTCAGTTTAAAACTTTTGGTTGTCAAATTAGACCGCACTACGTTGGAGAATCTGGCTGTTCAAATCTTAGACCAGATTTAGAAAGAACTATGACAGGAAAAACAGTATTTCATTCTTCTCATTAAAATCCAAAACTGATGATTGATATAATTATATTTTTTTTGCTAGAAAAGAGAATATATTTTGTTCAGTTTACTTCAGTTTTTCAGTTACTTTTATAGGATGCCGTTTTTGTTTATAAATAGCATGATGCCTTTTGGTGCAAATTGCCAAGCCATATTAAAGGCATTGAATACCTAAATCGGCACTTTTGAAATAAATATTTTTTTAACAAATGTTGTTTCTTTTATTATTTTTGAAGCTAAACTGTTCATGGGGGTCCGCATGTTACTAATTTCTAATTTTGGGGGTCCAGAATTTCGAGACATTTGGGAACCACTGCCTTAGATAATATAGAATAATTACGACTTATTAGGTAACAATGACAGGACAAAAACTTGTTAACGCCTAATCGATTAACTACTACATCTGAATTTGAACCAGTACTAAGTCTTAAATCCTTTTTTAGTGAATCCCGTTGTAGAACTTTTAATTTAAAACCCATAACATTCCAGTAGCATAAAGTGCTGCAGCGAATTAATTCTCAAAATATATGTATAGTTACAGCAAATTTTCATTTCCTCTGCAAACTAACTAGGTAATCACAACGAATAATCACATTTTACTCTTGAACCGTGAAATTTCATAATTAAATAATCTACCCCTTCGTTTAAATCCGACCCCCTTTTCTCAAACGAAGCCCTTTCATGCGTTCAAAATCGTGCTAATTTAACTCGTGTTTGGTCATTTGAAAAATTTCATTAGTTCCATTTAAACATCTCTTGATATTTGTCATAGTATTAATGTTAATTTTCATCTGAAATAAACCTTTTGCTTTTTGCATAAAACGAAAATTGTCGCATTTCATATTATATGCAAAATTGTCTTGGCTCTTTGACTAAACCTAAATTTCGTAATTTTAATATTAACATCTCAAATTATTATTATTATGTTCTTTACTATAATAAAAATATTCTTGAGATGTTTCATAAATTTTTAATCCAAAAATACGTATTGAAATTTAATTCAATTTAAAATTATAGAAAACGACGCCTAATATTTGTTGCCAACGAGCGACATTTGCTCTTTCGCAGGAAGCTGGTTTGCGGACCACACGCATTTATTGCCAACTTAAATTTATTTTAGTACAATTTTTTGCTGTATTCTTCTTTTGTATGAATATTGTCACAATATTAACCGTAGACCCATATTCTATAAGTATTTTTTAACGTATTAATAAAAGTTTTAAGATTTTTATGATTTGATTTATTTTAGGAAAATAATATTTAAAAAAATATTCACGTCCTAGTGACTGAAAAAATGCCACCATAGATCTTTTAAAATCTTAATCTTCTGAATGAATCATTATACACGTTGAAACTTTAAATAATTGACTGAAAATTGTTTGCAGGATATGAGTCGGTACTTCATATACTTATAATGTCATTGTTAAAAATTTTAAAGCCGAAAAACCATATCAAAATGAAATTATGTTGGCCACCATGGACGCGATCGGAAAATGCCGCCTTAACATATTTGGGTGAAATCGGCACCGGCGTTTTGGCTACCTTGTCATTTTCTTTTACTAATTTCATTTACCTTTTTATTTTTACCTCAACATTTTACTATTACTTTAACAACTTTACATATATTAAATTTAATCAATAACTATTAATTTCCAAAATGTTTTTCTTTTGTAGGACTTATTTCGTATTAAACCAGAAATTAACGTTCAGATTCACTAATGTCCGTATCCTCCGTCGACATTTAAACTGGTTTAAGATGTAAACTGGTTTAAATTCAATAATTGGTATGCACCGACGAAATTCTTGGGCTTAAACCAGTTTATATTTAAACGCTCAAATTCGGTGGTTTAACTAATCTAAACGCGTTTTTATAACCTCATAAACCCTATTTTATTATATTTTCTTTGTCTCTAAAGCTCATCTGCTTTATGTCCGCATGCACATTTCCCTTAACCAAGATCAAAAAAAAATATATTTTTTTAGGAAATAATTTAAAATATAACCATTAAACATTGTGATTGTGTATTTTTATGTGGGTAGTGCAAGGAACTGCGAAACAGAATAATAAAGGGTTAGCTGCGAAAAATTTTGTTTGCCTTCATAGAAAGAGGTAAATGAAACCCAATCAAACCCAAACCCTTTTATTTTCTTTGAGGTACAGTTCAAAGCTGTTATTTGAGGTTATCCGGATAAGTAATTTCGAGTCCCAATGTCAGTCGGGAACGTTAAAAGTAGAATCTTCAAAATGAAATGAAAAACAAAATGCAAAACCTCAAAAAATTTTCTTGCTTTCGTGTTTCAAAGTAAAAAAAACATAACCTTGCTTTTGTGGTAATTACATTTCAATAAAAATTGTTAAAAATGGAGCTAGAAGACCATCTGTTATTAGAAGATGATGAATATATTATTGATATTATTCATTTTGGGTTTCCAGGAAGAAGGTATGAACGAGATCATTTTCACAACATTGATGACGTGATTTTTTCGGCGCGTTCGTTTAACCAAGTCAGTGGTTTTTAGAAGGGGGCTCTTTTGCTTTTACTTATTGCTTCCATATCTTTAAAATTTTAATATTATTATTTATTACAATTTACAATTAAATCAGATTTTATACGAAAGTATGGTTAAGGTTAATTCTGTCAACAACGCCTGCAACATTCTACAAAACAGATGAAAATGTCACTAAATTTTGCGGCATTGCCAGATCTAATACTGGATTAACTAAACTTTATACGGTGCATCGTAAGGAAAACTACACACCGTTTAATTATTTAAACCGGTTTGCTAAAACGCGTTTACTAGACCAAACGGAGCATGCGGGGGTAAGAAGGTTTATAGGGCAAGCAATAGAGCGATTTGTCGTGACATTAATCTTATTAGAAAACCGATTGTGCCATCATCTGAAAGACGATCCGTAGATGATTCCTGTTATAGTTCCAACTCTGAAATTTTTTCCTTTAATTTGTTATAAACATTTTTAAGCAAAAAAACGCGATTTTTTTAGTGTTTTGCTTATAAAATGGAAAGTAATGAAGCAATCTTAATGGTGTAAATGGACGATTTGTATAGAATAAAAATACGAACAAAATGAGAGGTCGAACCTCCCGATAGGATAAGTAGCAACGGAGAGAATCCGAAAAAAACCGGAAAATTAAGAGTTTTTTTTTAATTCATAAATCGGCCATTTTTAAATGTAGAGGGCTCAAACTTTGGGAAAAAGTAGTAATTTATAGCTACTTTATGTGTGCAAAACGCCGACGCTGTCCGATGATTAGTTTTGCCACAATCGTCATTTTAATTTTTCAACACACTATTTTGCAACAGGTCGGGATGCTCTATGGATCGTCCGATTTTAATTATTGAAACGGATTTGAAAAGTACAAGTTTAATTGAACAATATGTATATCTTAATTTTTCCATAAAATGCTACGAAACCGGTTGAAAATGCACGTAAAGATGCGTGAAAATGGCCGAGCGCGCGAAATCGGTCGAGTAGCGGGAGCCAATATTCGCGCGCTCGGCCATTTTCACGCATCTTTACGTGCATTTTCAACCGGTTTAGTAGCATTTTATGGAAAAATTGAAATATACATATTGTTCAATTAAACTTGTACTTTTCAAATCCGTTTCAATACTTAAAATCGGACGATCCATAGAGCATCCAGACCTGTTGCAAAATAGTGTATTGAAAAATTAAAATGACGATTGTGCCAAAATTAATCGTCGGACAGCGTCGGGGGTTTGCACTCATAAAGTCGCTATAAGTTAGTACTTTTTCCCAAAGTTTGAGCCCTCTACGTTTAAAAAGGGCCGATTTATTAATTTAAAAAGAACACTCTTAATTTTCCGGTTTTTTCGGATTTTCTCCGTTGCTACTTATCCTATCGGGATGTTCGACCTCTCATTTTGTTCGTATTTTTATTCTCTACAAATCGTCCATTTACACTTTTAAAATTGCTTCATTACTTTCCATTTTATAAGCAAAAAACTAAAAAAATCGCGTTTTTTTGCTTTAAAATCTTTATAACAAATTAAAGGAAAAAATTTCAGAGTGGGAAATATAACAGGAATCATCTACGGATCGTCTTTAGGATGATGGCACAGGCGGTTTTCTAATAAGATTAATGTCAAAAAATCGCTAATATTTTGCTCTGTTGCTTGGCCTATTAAGATTTTGTACTGGTTTAAATTAAGATCTTCTAGTTGAACAGTTATGTTTTGACAAGTTTTTGTCCTTTCATTGATAATAAGTCGCCATTAAAAACTTATGAATTATTCTGATATTTCAGCGATTTGCTTGGTTTCCAAATGATTTTCATCTTGGAACGAGTTGCTGTAATGAACTTAGTTCTATTATTATCGAAAGTACGTACTAAAATTGCCTTTTTCTTTATAAATTTGCGAAACAGCTCCGAAATAATTTCATAGTATAAAACTTAGTTGTCTTATTCTTACACCTGTCAGTGGTTGTCAAATTAGACCGGACTAGCGTTAGAGAATCTGGCTGAAAGTATTTTATCAGTTTTTAATAATTATTTACTTGATAAAATATGCTACCACATTGTTACAAGGACAGATTTAGTTTTATCAATGTGAGCAGTACATAATATGTTAATATTTTTCCTTTAATATATAGGGTAACTGATAAGTAAACGTATTCCTTTAGGGAGCTGCTAGTAGAGCTTATTTTCAATTAATTTAACCATCCAATCTATTATGCAAAGCTTAATGGTTTGTGTAATATTTGAATTTTCGTGTTCTTTTTAGACACGGTCTCACTACTACTACTAATAATTTTAAATTAAAGGATATAATAAATGTTTTGTTTAATATTTCAGTTTCCCAACAAGTTATTTAACGAAAATAATGTAAAATATTTTGAAAAAATTAAAATACAACAGCTTTATCCAACACTTGTAAACAAAACCTTCCGACGATTTGTGCAATATATTACAAAAACCCCCCCGAAGGGGAGGGGTCTTACCAGTCGCCCTGTATATTTGTGGTAATAGCCTAGTAAAACTCTTTTCAAACAAAAGTCAGCAAAAATAATAAAATATAAAAAAAAAATCTTATATACAGACTACAAACATTTCCACGATTTTCCTTGCCCCGACGACGTTAAATATGTTTTATAAATAAATTAAATCATTTTCATCAACTTCATAAGGCATGTTGCTAAAATAAAAATTTTATTTCCAAGAACAAGACTGCATAAATTTCTATTAGACACGCAATATTTTGTTTACCCTAAGTCAACCACCAGACAAATGTCGACCGAACATATTTGACTTGTTTAATTTATATTGCCAGTACAAATACAAGTATTGCCTAGATTTGTGGCTAGTTTCACCAGAAAGAGAACAGGAACTGTGGGCCTGCATTATTTCCGATGTTTTAGATAATTTTGTCAATCTGTAAACTACGGGCCTAAGAACTAATTTGTCGTAGGTATCTTGGGATACAAGAGATGCAATTTACTCATACGAGATTTGAAAGTTAGAGGAAGAAGGAAAAACTTGGTCGGCAAACATTATAGGTGTCATTTAACGACTTTATGCTTTCTCTTATGCTTTCTCTCGTTGGCTATGTAATGGGCTTATCCAGTAATTTTTTTTATTTCATAATACGAAAGTACTCCATTCGAGAAGTTTATACCCGAAAAATTGGAATTTTTTCGGATCAAATTTACCCTCAAAATAGCGATCAAACATCGCTCATTATAAAACGGGACGATGGCGTCTGGTGACGTAGTCCCACGACGAGTCACCCAAATTTGGGAAAACTCGCAACGCTGCAAAAATTTTGCTAAACTTTTCTAATATGACATTTGTCACTGTCGGCAGTCACAGTCAGTGCATGTGTCAAGAACGTTAACCTTACTTTTGTACTTACTGTGTGAATAAAAACCCTTTATTTTTCTGTGTCTGTGTGTGAAAACCTGTTAAATTTTATTATTTTACAGTTTTACTCTGTGTTTTTTATTGTTGGACAGTGTTCAGTATTCCTTCGTTAGGTTCAGTGTTCACAATGTTCTTATTGCTAATGATGTCAAAGTTAACCTGCCTCAGAGAATTTAATAATCAGGTACTTAATCAAGAAGAAGAAAATTTGTATTGGACGGAGTAGCGGATTACAGCCAATAAAATAGATTGTTGTACACTTGCTTGCAGCAGAAAAGGGACTGAACAATTTGGAACACGTCAAACGTAAATACGTCATATGGTCGCACGGCACTGACATAATTACTTAGAGACACACTTTCGACCTTAGGAGGAAAAAAATTGGAAAACAAGTCCTGTAAACAATATTTTAAGCATCTTTCAAGGTAGGAATAGTAGAATAAATTACCTAAACTCTCTCCTTTAAAATAAATTTCAAAATTATTATTCCAACTTGTAACTAGGGAGAGGCACAGGACTGACATTTTGTTTATAACAAGGTTTATGATTAAAAATAATAACAAACTTTCTTAATAACAATGCACATACATACATATGTTAGTATCCCAACTAATACTTTGAAACTTTTGTTTATAATTTGATTATTTTAATCTTTTCTAAGCAGACAGACAAGCAGGATAACTTCCTTTGGAGAAATCACCAATTTTTAGTTAATACCCCAAAATATCTTACCGTATCTGTGCCCAGCGCTGGCTATAGCTAAGTACAGGGTAATTACCCCATATTACATCGCACCGCTTATTTAATAGCGCTTGATAGACGCGGCTTTACACTCTACGTGTCACAATTTATGATGGAAATTTAAATGCATGGTTGGGTTTAATAGGTTTCGTTATACATAAGCGCAATGCATCATCTTATTGTGTTGGCAGAAAATTGAAAGTTACTTCGAAGATCGAACCAATAAAATTTATTTCCGATGCAGCGATTGACAACATGTAGGTATTCTTTTTTTCTGTTTTGAAACTATTTTACATCTGAAACGTGTACTATTTTTATAAAATTTTTATTAGTAGGTATATAGGACATAGGTTATTGCCAGACCCCAATATTCGATTATTTTTAATGAATCTACTGCAAATAGGGGCCATTCATAAATTAAGTAACGCTAATCTTGAGTAATTTTACTCCAGCACCCCCCCCCCCCCCCCGGTCCTTGTAACGCTCCGTAACGCAGCCTTTGACTCCCTTCCCCCAAGTTACTTAACGGCAAAATCCTATTATATCCCTGATTTTATAAAATAGCTTTTTATTGGTTTTTACCTTTTATAATGTATTTTAATTTATTTTCTATTAATAACTTCAATAATTAATAACTAATAACAAACGGCCAGGGCAAGCTTTGCTATTTACTATATCTATAAAGGTACCACATACCGCATCCATCAAAAAGCGCGTACATTCATGTAATAGTATATATAAATATTCTTTTAATTTCTTTTTAGTATACAGAGCGAGATTTATTAAAAATCTGCAATAAGCACATGAAGGGGAAAGATAGTCCATATTTGAACTGTAATTGGTAAAGTTACGTAACGGTGCCTTAAACACCCCCAGACCCATCCGTATAGGGCTAGTAACGACCGGATGAACCCCTCCTGCCCCTTTCAGTATTACGTAATTTATGAATGTCCGCATAATGCGACATACTGGTTGGTCCTTGTTAGGTATAGATGTATGAAAATTTTTCGAAAATATTTTTTCAAAAAATCAATTTTTTGGATTTTTTTTACAAAAATATTTATTTCGAAATTACACTTTTTTAAAAGATTCTTTTAAAGTTGCAGTGTTTCAGAAATGCGTCACAGAATAAAGTACTTACATAATATGGTCTACTTTCCAGATTTGGTGTGATTAGATTATAGATATCATCATGCTGTAACTACATCAGATAGGGGTATCAGATTTTTAATAGTTTGGAAAATTGTGACAGATGGCATCATTATTGCAGTCAGTCAGTATCATGGGTGCAACATTTATAATCTTGCCACATACCTATCAAAAGATTGTGGTTTAATAAAAAGTGATTCAATCCAAACAAAAAGCATGTGATGTATGACAGGTGGCCAAATTATTGTAGGCAGTCCCTATAGTAACATGAGAGATGCAGTTGTCATCTTGTCAAATATCTGTCAAAAGATAATATTATGTTAATTATTTTTTAATAATAAGTGATTCAATCCAAAAAAGAAGGGCATGCGATTTATGGCAGGTAGCAACATTATTGTCGTCAGTCTTTATTGTAGTATGGCTAGAGCAGTTATCATCTTGCCACACATCTATCTAAAGGTATTTTGTTAATCATTTTTAATAAAAAATGATTCAATCCAAAAACAGGGCATTTGATGTATGACAGGTGGCAACATGATTGTAGTCAGTCTCTATGGTAGCTTGGCTGAAGTAGTTGTTTCTTTTGGATTTGGTTTGCTTACGATATTTTTCTGTCCTTTGTATTAACATTTTCTAAGCTAAACTAAACTAACTGACCACTGCACTGCCATTTTGCATACACTAATTTATGTTATCCCTATAGGTGTTTCTAGGACGTCATTTTAAGCTTATTTACCAAAAATAACACAATTTTTTGAATAGAGGTAGATTTTGGACCAATTTTTTCCAAAAAGGTTAAGGGCAGGTCACTAGGGCTATTTTCATACACAAATTATTTTACCCCCATAGGTGCTTGTAGGAAGTCATTGGGTATTTACCAAAAATTGCAAAATTATTTTAATAAACGTAGATTTAATAACCTTGTAAGGAGTATATATGCATCAAAATAAATATCATATACTTAGCACTAGTGATTCTGGTTAAATATTTCAAGATTTATTTAAATATAAGTGGAAAACACGAAATTGTACTAATATTATCTAGAATAAGTGTGTAAACTAACGCACCTCTCTGTCTCTCAAGTTCCTAATGGAAACTTGGATTAAATTACAACTTTTGAAAGGGCTTTCCCGATGACTTTCCTACGCCTCCTTTGTGTTATTATATGTCATTAAAGCCCCCATTAAGATAACTGAAAAGTCATTATCTTTAGCGTACCGTTACCACTCAATAATCGTAAGACGAGAGCTTTGCCAGGGAAGATCTACTATGCTTTGGTGCAGGGGCGTTGCAGTGCATGCTTTTGAACTAGAAATTAAACATCAGTAATTCACAGCAATCTAGATTCAAAAATAAAATTAAAAAAAAACTTGACATGTCAAAAAGTGACCAAAAGGATATTCAAATGTCCTACTGTATCCAAATAACCGGAAATATAAAAGGGTCCCATGTAATAATAAAAAGTTAGGGTCACTTCCGGTCAAACCGGATGTTCGTTATGTATGTCTAAAAATGTAAAGTTATGTCGTATATATTATACACATTAAATTTCATTTCTGCATCGCAAACTAAGTTGTAGGGGCAAGCTTTTAAGAATCACTCGGAATAAAAAAAGTGTTTTTCGAAAATGGCATAGTATCTGTCATATTTTGATAGCTAATATTGCATAATGAGATGTGTATCTCGTAAACGGCTGAATACAGTGTGCCTACTTATGAGAACCTTTTTTATTTTTAATCTTAGGAGAAGTTTCTCTTTATAAAAAGTTCTGCATTTTGAGAAACTGATTTTAAGTTATTAAAATGAGATAACATGTACAGAGTGGTCAGAAAGCAGAAAAATTCATAACTGACCCAAGAGAGAAGAATTAGATATTCTTTAGTTTTTATTTTAGAGCCAAATGTAATAACAAAATGTTACTTAGAATAAATTAATTTAATTAGTTTACTTAAGAAATATCAGGAAGCGACAAGTCTAAACTTGGATGAATTTTTATTTCTAACATTTTGTTATTACATTTTGCTCTAAAATAAAAATTAAGTGTGCTTCTTTATAATGATTTTTTCTATTTCCTGACCACTCTGTACATGCTATCTCCAATTTTAATGTATAAGTATCAGTTTTTCAGAATTCAGAACTTTTTATAAGAAGTGACTTTTTTTCGTAAAATTAATAATAAAATAGTTTCCCATCTGTATACTATGTAAGATTTTTATTAAGTTTGTATAGAAACTTAAAAAAAAACAATATAATTCCAATACACGTGTTTTTGCTGATTCCCTACCACTCTGAACTTCTGTCTATCATAATAAATACGTACATATAAATCCTATATTTCGTTTTATAACTTTATGATATATCATAACCATGAGTTTAATTTAAGCTTATCCTGGAGAGTCCTTAACAAATGGGAAACTTTTTTATTTTAAATTTATGAAAAAGTATTCTTTCTAAAAAGTACTGCTTCATAAAGAAATATAGTATGAATAATAAAAGTTAAGGTAGCATAGATAGGCTCGGTGACCAGAAACAAAGAACTGCCCATTTTAGAGCATAATTTCACGAGAAAATGTTATTCAAAAATCATCATCACATACAAAATTTTAGAAAGATATTTGTAAATAAGTGTTTTTCGAGAAAGAATTTTGAAAAATTTTCATAGTCCGTCTTTTTTAGTCAGCGAGGCCGCAAAAATTTTCTTACTTAAATATATAACCTGAAGTTTTGTAAATTATCCCTTCTTTAATGCGGCATTTTCCACGTGGCGTCCATGTTGGCCAACTTAATTTCATTTTGACATGGTTTTTCGGCTTTAAAATGTTTTACAGTAACATTATAAGTATATTAAGTATAGCTTCACATTCTGTAGGTATTTTTTGAACGTATTAATAAAAGTTTCAAGATATTTTATGATTTATTTTAGGAAAACAATATTTACAATTTGTTGTAAATTAAATATTGAGGTCCTACTGACAGAAAAAATGTCACCATAGATCTTCTAACATATTAATCTTCTAAATGAAATCATTATACGCGTTGAAACTTTAAATAATTGACTGAAAATTGCTTGCAGGATATGAAGCTATACTTAATATACTTATAATGTTATTGTTAAAAATTTTAGAGCCGAAAAACCATGTCAAAATGAAATTAAGTTGACCAACATGAACGCTACGTGGAAAATGCCGCCTTAAACAATTACTTCGTCAAAATAAACCTGACAACCTTCCTGTACGACACTGATTTTGCATCCTTCGTGGCTGTTAATTTGATTTACGGGAAATTTTCACAAGTAAGACCCTGCAAGCGGAGGTGCAAATTGTTAAATTTGTTATTTACACTTCTCATCAACATAATTTTTAAGGGATCGCAGAATTTAAATTTAACTTTTGGGGCTTTGGGGTGAAAAGGCAATCAGAAAAAAAATAAGATTTACTGTTACCTAAATTAGGTGACGAAAATTAAGTTTTAAAATTGTTCGTGTTGATCAAGAGGTGTAGAAATTAGACTTCATTAAAATAACTTTTCAGGACCTAAAAGCATCTTAAAATATTTAACCTATTCAGGTTACAATTATTTTTATAATCAGTAAACGTACTTTTTAATTTCGCATCGCATTCTTTTTTAAGTTAAAAAACTCACCGGGATTCAATAAAAAGGTTTAATATTTAGTACTATTTAAATTAAAATATTCTAGTTGATTAGCTCGCTTTTGAGTTACTTCCTCTCATTGTTGATCAGTCGTTATAAAAACTTAAGTTATTTTAATAATTCAGCGATTTGCTTAGGTTTTCAAATGATAGTTAGACCGTTCTAGCGATAGTGAATTTAGTCATAGATTTTTGCTAAGTTTGTATAAAAAATTTTAGAAAACAAAGAAAATACCAATACGAGTGTTTGTGCTGGTTCTTTACCACACGAAACTTCTATCTATCATATTGAATATATACACTGTGGACCAAATTAAACTTGCACATTTTTAACCCTTAGTAACTTTTTAATTGTTACACCTATTTAATTAGTTTTTGGAGGACTGGTGTGCTGGTATGTTCTTTCTAGGATATCCAATTTTGGTTAAAAAATTTTAGACAAGACTGGACTTACAGGACTTTTCTAAAATGCTGCATTTAACCTCGTTGCTAAAGAAATCGAATTTACCTAAAATTGAGCTAATACCTTTTTTCGGTAGATTAACTATCGCAAATGCTTCAGGAAAAGCAAAACTGCTAAAAATTTTGGGATTCAGGAATTATGATTATTTTTGTTAAATGATGCGTTATGGTTTTATCGCGGGGTTTACCAAGGAACCTTTTTATGCAGTTAGCTTTAAAAACTAGAAACATGGGGTTACCAATTGTTACTAAATTGGATACTGTCAAAAAGTTGTCACCAAATTTATTAAAATTATGGCTCCGTTATCTAAAGAAGAACTTGAAATACCCCCTAATTATGGTTCTCGAAGACTCGCAAAAATGTTTCTACAAAAAAATTGGACAATACGAACCGTTACAACCTTTGAAACATCTCAGGGAGACAAATAGCTCTACTGCAATTAAACCTGGCCGTGGTAGAAAGACACGGCAGAAACAAGAAGAAATATTGAAGAAATATAAAGAATTGTGGATAATGTTCCTCCTGAAGCCATCGTACGCTCAGGAAAAATTTCATAACAAACGAGAATAAAGAGATCATCGGTACGAAGAATTTTAAAATTTGATTTGCAATTAAAGGTGTATAAAAAAGTGCTTTGTTGTCAAAAGCTAGTTCCAAATGTAAGAGAGAGACGCCTGTCATTCCTAAGAAGATTCAGAACAAGGAAGTCTATTCAAAAAATTTGGTTCACTGACGAAAATTTTTTTACTTTACGACAACCGAAGAACACGCAAAATAATATGGTTTATTCGACAGTCGGACTTAAAAGAAATGTTTCCCTAGAAAATGTATTAATTGAAAGACAGCTTTTCTCAAAATCAATTATGATTTCCAACATGGTGTGTCAATGCTGGGAAAAATAAAAATTAATTTTATGAGAGAAAAAATTGCTTCCAGTGTGCACCAAAGAGAGATTCTTTCGCACATTGTCCCATAAATAAAAGATATCTCATTTGATTATACTTTCCAACAGGATGAGGCACCAGCCCATACATGCAGATCGACAATTTATTTTTTGTTGGAAAATTGCACGGATTTTATTGAACCTTCTATTCTAGCAGTCCCGATTTGAAACCTGTAGATTTCTTTAATATGGGGACTGTTGGAAAATATGATCTACGAAGGTAAAATAATAGGAAGTGACTCCGCTGCCGGCGCCGGCAGCCATCATGAATGCCGGCGCCGGCAGCCCTAACGGTAGATTTGCTGGGTCCCGGCACCGGCAGCCGAGCTGGGTGCCGCCAACATTAGAAGAACTGCCGGCATTTCGTTGGGTGGTATCTGCACTATGGCACTGGTACCCGAGAAATTTTGTAGTCGGGTGCCGGCACCGGTATCCGTGCATAAACATTTTAGTAATATTAATGGATAAAATTGTGCAAATTTAATTTGGCCCACAGTGTAGATATAAATCCTGTATATTGTTTTGTTACTGAACGATGTATTTCATAACCATGAGATGACTTTAAATATTATGATTAATTAAACATAAATTATTAAGATCATAATTTTGTTATATATAATACTCACTTTTTACACCATGGAACAATTCAGTAATATATGATACACATTTCTTTTCTGTTTATACTTAACAAGTTTTCTTTTCCTTTCCCTTTTTATTGCTTTTTACGAAGCGAAAAATATTGTGCTAAAAATTCACCACCAAGTCAATTTTCTGACACAAGACATTTTATTAGTTTCCCCTTTCAACTAATCGAAAACCCCTCAATCATTTATGTATTTGAGTGATCTCTTCCGGATTTGCTCTTAAAATTTTATTTCGGTTATACCAAGATGGAGCACAACTTTAAATAATTAAACTAACAATTTATTTGGTTTTATTGGGAACCTGAAGCATAGACACAGGCGCTCTTTAATTAAAACCTTTAAAAACAGTTTTTTGAAATATACAAGATTAGTATTTAAAATCCTCTATTTTTAAAAGTGTTTTAATATGATTTTTTGTATCTTCTTAGTTTTTTTTTGACTTTTGACAATGGCGTCAAACTATACCCTATTTCATTTGAAATGAGAATGATGACAGAAATCCATTTTACAACGGAGCTCTCTCATTTTCTCTCTCTCTCGTTTTCTCTCTCATACTAGTAAAATGTTTACAACTGATCGAAAGTTAGGTTATGAGAAACATAAACATTACATATTTAAAGCTTTTCCATAAGTTGTTTTTGCAGCACAGGCGCCCTTAGGGAGGGGCAAGGGGGGAGTTGCCCCCCCTGGTGTCCGGTTCCACGGTGCTTTTTAACAACTGCGCTACTTTGTGATTTTGTAACAAACGGTTTTTTTGACTGGTTGCTCCACCCTGAAATTTACTCTATGGGCGCCCATGTTTCGCAGTGTAAAAACTATACCTATTTTTTTTTAATTACATTATAACTGTTTATCTTAATATATATATATATATATATATATATATATATATATATATATATATATATATATATATATATATATATATATACCGGGTGTCAACGAATCTATTAGACAAGTCATAACTTCTAGAGTACAAGGTATATAAAAATTAGATTTGGTATAGGTAAATGGTATGAAAAGAGGAGAGTTTTCGCATATTTTTTACTTTCCGGTCACTTCCGGTTTCACCGGAAATCGCTCCGGTTTTGAATTTTTAAATGGAATGCCCTATATATTTTAACATTTTTGGATTTCTGAGACAATTCTGGATTAGAATTTGACATTTTGAAAAGTTTTTACGCCTTCTTGATTTTTTGAGAGCCGCTTTTAATATTGCATCTAGGTGGCCATGATCGCTCGCAAACTAACCAACGGACCTCAGGTGATGTCAGAAAATTACAATCGCAAAGTTTTAGTAAATAGTATGATAGATAGGAATAAGACAAGTTGGAAAAATCACATTTTCCTGTCTAACTATTATTTTTCAAATGGCGACCCTTTTTTGACAAGTGCTTTTCGAAAAAAGAATTTTGTGACGAATTTAACGATACTAATTTATTGGCGATTGGACTAAAAATAAGAACATAAATTAAATACCTACCTATTGCTAGGCAAAATACTGGATAATAATTTATTTACTTTTGTGAAGTGTGCCATGGATAGCCATGGTGCATAATATTTTCTAGTTATTTTCATCTAGTCTTCTGTGAAAAACAAAATTCTCACTTAATTAATTACAACGACATTATGCTTTATGGGCAGATAGTGAAAGTTTTTTAGTTTTCGTTAAATTTCAGTTAAATTTTTCATCAAAATAATGTATACTCAAAGTGAAAAAGTTGATATGTTGTTAATATTTGGAGAATGTCAGAGAAATTCAAGAAATGCTGCTGAGTTGTATGCTCAAAGATATCCCAATCGGCATCATCCAGGTCATCAGTATTTTCTGTATGTTGAGAAGTGGTTAAGGCAAGAAAGAAATCGAGAGGCAGAACAGAGGTTTATCATAAATGAAGAGACTGAGATTAACGTTCTTGATATGGTTGAGGTTGATAAAACGGCTTCTTTAAGAGAAATTAGTCAAGAACTGCAGATAAGTCATGAATCAACAAGAAAAATATTGAAAAAGCACGGATATCGATCATTCAAATATCAGTTACATCAACATTTATATCCTGACGATGGCGATAGACGGGTAGTGTTTTGTGATTGGCTGCTTCAAAATCATAGAATTAACCCCAATTTTATCAATTTTATTCTGTTTTCCGACGAATCCCGATTTACAAATAATGGTATGTTCAATAAGCAAAATACTCGTTACTGGGCCACACAAAATCAACATAAAATGAGAGAGGGCAATTTTCAAGAAAGGTTTGGGGTTAATGTCTGGGCTGGTATCGTTGGAGACAGAATAATTGGGCCCATATTCTTTCAAGGTCAGTTAGCAGGGGCTAGATACTTAGGATTTCTACAAAATGAAATCGAGGAACATCTTGAACATCTACCTTTAGAAGATTTACGGCGAATTTACTTCCAACAAGATGGAGCACCGCCTCACAATACCAGAGAAGTTCTTGATTACTTAATAGGGCATTTTAATAATCAAGTTATTGCAACCAATGGTCCAGTACGGTGGCCTCCCCGCTCACCGGATCTCACTGTCCTTGATTTTTTTATTTGGGGATATGTTAAAGAAAGGGTCTACTATCCAACAGCCCCAGCCACTCTTGAAATCTTAGAAGAAAGAATTCTACGGGCATTCAGAAGTATAACGCCTCAAATGTTGCAAAACGCGTTGAGAGAAACAATTGAACGAGCTGATATGTGTCGTAAACACGGAGGAATGCACTTTGAACATTTACTACAGTAAGATTTTTGATAAATTTTAGATAGTTAGTACTTTAATTGAAGCATCATTAAAGTTGTTAGATAATTTTGTTAATTTTGTTATTTAATGTGTTAATTTTGTTAATTTTTTTAATCCAGTCGCAAATAAGTTAGTATCGTTAAATTCGTCACAAAATTCTTTTTTCGAAAAGTACTTGTCAAAAAAGGGTCGCCATTTGAAAAATAATAGTTAGACAGGAAAATGTGATTTTTCCAACTTGTCTTATCCCTATCTATCATACTATTTACTAAAACTTTGCGATTGTAATTTTCTGACATCACCTGAGGTCCGTTGGTTAGTTTGCGAGCGATCATGGCCACCTAGATGCAATATTAAAAGCGGCTCTCAAAAAATCAAGAAGGCGTAAAAACTTTTCAAAATGTCAAATTCTAATCCAGAATTGTCTCAGAAATCCAAAAATGTTAAAATATATAGGGTATTCCATTTAAAAATTCAAAACCTGAGCCATTTCCGGTGAAACCGGAAGTGACCGGAATGTGAAAAATATGCGAAATCTCTCCTCATTTCATACCATTTACCTATACCAAATCTAATTTTTATATACCTTGTACTCTAGAAGTTATGGCTTGTCTAATAGATTCGTTGACACCCGGTATATATATATATATATATATATATATATATATATATATATATATATATATATATATATATATATATATATATATAAATGGAAGATTTCTTGGCCTATAGGTAATATAATAAATGTAAATGCGAAGATTTACTTCTTCGCTAGTGCAGCGAAAAGGCCGTGAATGAAAAATAAAAATAATTTTATATTTTTATTTTTCATTCACGGCCTTTTCGCTGCACTAGCGAAGAAGTAAATCTTCGCATTTACATTTATATATATATATATATATATATATATATATATATATATATATATATATATATATATATATATATATATTTAAGTCGATGTTTCTGTTCATTTGTAAAACAATCTTCAGAACTGTAAATCGTTTTTATAAATTAATTAAAAGGACATTTTAACAATGAAAAAAAAATAAACATACCTTATTGATAAATAAGCACTACACTAATGTTCTTATTTATGTTTTCAACATTCTTTCTATATTTACGCTTATTTCTAAACTAAATTTTTGATTGCATAAATTACATAACGTAAGATAAAAAAAAACGTCCTCAAACTATACCGTGGAATCAATCACGCATGTCTTGAATTATTACTGTTCAAAGGTAACATAGGTAAATGAAAAATAGTCAAGTCCTGAAGTTTTTATTTTTAAGAAAATTACATTGTCATTGCATTGCAAGGAACCTAAAACTTATTAATTTAAACTAATTGAGAGACGTGTCCATCTTCTACTTCCAAACATGCCCTCATTCTTATTTTTACAGCATCAAAAACATTGGTGAGCACTTGGGGCACTTCGCAGTGAAATTTATTTGTAATTCCAGCCCATAGGTCTTCTAAATTTTCACAAGGGGTTTTGAAAACCGAGTTTTTAATGTGTGGCCAAGTCGCACGGCGTGAGATTGACCTTCGAAAAATTCTTCCAAAAAATTAAAATTATAAAGAGTTACGTAAATTGTTGCGCCGTCCTGCTGGAAGTAGCCTTGTCGCATCTCTTCATCGTCTAATGCGTTTGCAAAATTTTCTAAAATTTTATTACGGTATCGCGCCGAATTAAAAGTCCCTTTAAAAAAATCGATCCAATTAACCTTCTTTTCGATATGGCCAAATCACACGCCAAACTTTCTGTGAATGGAGAGGCTTCTCTATTAAGAAATGTGGATTTTCAGAACTCCACATTCTCATTTGTTGAGAATTTACATAACCATGCCTCGTCAGTAAAAAAGGTTTTTTCAAATACGATTTCATTATTATGCAAATTGCCCATAAACAACTTTTAAAATTGCATTTACTGCGGCTAGACGTTTGATATCAATTCTTGGACTGAGCTTAGATGATATGCGTACATATGCAGGCCACATTTCAGGATTGTATTGCAGGTTAGGTAGGATACATTTACTTGCTGGCTTAAACGCCGAATAGGGGTTTTGTGGGTATTCATTACCAACGTGCCTCAGTTCTTCTACTTTTTGTGCAGTGCGAACTTTGGGTCTCCCACTGCCTTCCTTTCTATTCAAACTTCCTGTTTGTCTAAACAAAGTCACAGATCTAGTCAAAACTTGGCGAAAATGGTCGAAATCCATGATGGAAATTCTATTTAAAAATGCTGAATGGCGTCCCGTGTTGAATAAACCCACTGGCCATCAACCCTTCTACCATTTCTAAAGTAACTTTCGATCATAAAAGCTTCTTGGTCTGCCGTGATTACCATATTTAATTTTTCTAAAAATAAAAACTTCAGAACTTGAGAGTTCTATTTTTTATTCACCTATACCTTTTACCTATGTTACCTTTCAAGAGTAATAATTCAAAACATGCGTGATTGATTCCACGGCATACTCTGAGGACGTTTTTTTTTATCTTACGTTATTTATAAGTATTAGGTACCTACTTTGGGAAAACCCAGTTATAATAATTGTAGGTTTTTAGAGGCTTTACAGGCTAAAAACGGTCAAGAAAAAAAAAGTATTTCAATTTATATTAATATTAAGTGTTGTCACATTACAAATGTCCAATTAGTTTAAACCTTAATTAAATTGTTTGTGCAAGTGGATGTTGGATTATTGGTTATCTGACTTGAACACTCCCGATTACTTATCGTATATAATTGTTTTCCTCTTGCATTTAAATTAGAGTAAACAATAATTGCAATTTGTGCGGTGAACATTGGAATAGCTATAATATAGAAATGCAAATCCAATAATAATTGGGAATATTAATTACTTGATTGGTATTGCTTGCCTCTTTCTTCTACTTTTTGTGCAGTGCGAACTTTGGGTCTCCCACTGCCTTCCTTTCTATTCAAACTTCCTGTTTGTCTAAACAAAGTCGCAGATCTAGTCAAAACTTGGCGAAAATGGTCGAAATCCATGATGGAAATTCTATTTAAAAATGCTGAATGGCGTCCCGTGTTGAATAAACCCACTGGCCATCAACCCTTCTACCATTTCTAAAGTAACTTTCGATCATAAAAGCTTCTTGGTCTGCCGTGATTACCATATTTAATTTTTCTAAAAATAAAAACTTCAGAACTTGAGAGTTCTATTTTTTATTCACCTATACCTTTTACCTATGTTACCTTTCAAGAGTAATAATTCAAAACATGCGTGATTGATTCCACGGCATACTCTGAGGACGTTTTTTTTATCTTACGTTATTTATAAGTATTAGGTACCTACTTTGGGAAAACCCAGTTATAATAATTGTAGGTTTTTAGAGGCTTTACCGATAAACCCAGGAAAGCTCAAGAAGATTTGCCAAAAAACGGTCAAGAAAAAAAAAGTATTTCAATTTATATTAATATTAAGTGTTGTCACATTACAAATGTCCAATTAGTTTAAACCTTAATTAAATTGTTTGTGCAAGTGGATCTTGGATTATTGGTTATCTGACTTGAACACTCCCGATTACTTATCGTATATAATTGTTTTCCTCTTGCATTTAAATTAGAGTAAACAATAATTGCAATTTGTGCGGTGAACATTGGAATAGCTATAATATAGAAATGCAAATCCAATAATAATTGGGAATATTAATTACTTGATTGGTATTGCTTTCCTCCTTCCATCTGAAATAGCATTGTGCAGATTTGTTTAGATATGCAGATTATCTCTTTGAATTTGACGAAGTACTTAATAAAACAAACATAACAAGGAAAGGCTTTTATATACTTTTAGTTATTATGTAGTCGTATTTTAGCCATTTCTTACATAATATTGTGCTCAGGTTGCGTAACACACAAAAAATTAATCTTAAATTAACCTCGAAATTTTTTTTAAAACTTTTCACTATGTATAATGTAACATGAAATACAAAATAAGAGTATAACTTCACTTTTAGACCTTCTCCAACTTTAACATAAGAAATTGATTTTACCAAAAATGTTATCAACATTCAAGAATTCAAGAAGTGTAATTTAATCAAGCATACGCTTTGTTATAATATAATGATAAAATAAAGCTCTTATAATAATAAATTCATAGAAGTTGCTCACAACAAAGGTCTTGAAATTTTAAAGATTTTGTTTTAGGAGCCGCATTTTTTTAGCTAAATTCTTATGTTAGCCGAGTAATTGTTTTTAGAAATACTAACAATAAATTCCGATAAGAGCGAAGTTTCTAAAATTAAAGAATTTGTCCCTTCCTATATTATAAAGAATAAAGTCTTATGTAAAAAATACTTCTTAAAAACAAGCTTTTATTAGTTAGATGTACTAAAACGAAAAAAATTAGTATAGTTTTTTCATTGGAGCAATGCTGAATGCTATTTATAAGTGGACGTATCTACTCGTCAAACCCTTTCATTTGATACCCATATCAAGGGGATTGTGAAGAAAAAGGTAATTCGCCATCTTGGAGCACCCGCCATATTGGATTTAGAACAATATTAGATACCTATACTATATTGCATTGTCACCGGACTTATACACGTGTGCAAAATTTCAAAGCTTAATTAGAACTAGTGGAAATTTTGATTGCATACATACGTTTACAAACAAACTAACAGGTGAATTTAAATAAAATCTTATGTAAAAAATACTTTTAAAAACAACCTTTTACTATTTAAATGTACTAAAACGAAAAAAAATTGTATATTTTTTTCTTTGTGGCAATGCTGAATGTTATTTTTAAGTGGGCGTAGTTCGCGTTGGTGGATCCTAACAAAAGTAGTATCAAAGCTATCACTAAAACAGATATAATAATATATTATGTTAAATTTATTGTCTTAAAAGCTTGTGGCGCGCGACAAATTCATACAGGCATTAATTTTGTGTGGTAGAAATTGTAAGTGCTTAATATTTTTTCTTTTCTGTTCACGCGACAAACCTTTAAAACACTAAATTTACCATAATTTATTATATGTTTCAGTGATAACTTTGATACTACTTTTTCCTACGATCCACCCTACTAGCATTCAGCATTGCCCCAATGAACAAAATATACTTATTTTTTCCGTTTTAGTACATTTAAATAATAAAAGCTTGTTTTTTAAAAGTATTTTTTACATAAGATTTTATTTTAAAATTTTTAGTTACGTCTTTATTTATGCATTTCTGATAATGCATCAATATTACAAGGCCTTTTACCTGTTATCGTATTCTACTCGTCAAACCCTTTCATTTGACACCCATATTAAGGGTATTGTAAAGAAAAAGGTAATCCACCATCTTGTGGCGTCCACCATATTGGGTTCAAAATGACGTTACATAGTTTATCGTATTCTACTTGTCAAGTACTTTCATTTGATACCCATATAAGGGTTAAGGTGGAAAGAATTGTGAAGAAAAAATTAAACCGCCATATTGTGGCGTCCGCCATATTAAGTTCGGAATATCGTCATATAGCTTATCGTATTCTACTAGTCAAACCCTTTCATATAATACATATATCAAGAGGATTTTGAAGAAAAAGGTAAACCGCCATCTTGTGTCGTCCACCATATTGGGTTTGGAATTACGTCACATAGCTTATCGTATTCTACTCGTCAAACCATTTGATTTGATACCCATGTTGAGGAGGTTGTAAAAAAAGGTAATCCGCCATCTTGTGGCGTCCGCCATATTGGGTTTAGAATGACTCGTCAAACCCTTTCATTTGATACCAGAGAATTGTAAAGAGAAAGGTAATCCGCCATCTTGGGGGGGTCCGCCATCTTGGGGCGTCCGCCATATTGGATTTAGAACAATATTAGATGCGCTATATTGCATTGGCACCGGACTAAAACACGTGTGCAAAATTTCAAAGCTCTAGCTTAATTAGAACTAGTCGAAATTTTGATTGCAATATTTGATCTAAACATACAAACAAACAAACTAACAGGTGAAGTTAAATAAAAGGTTGCCATAAAAGGTGTCATCAACAAATATTACTTATATAGGAATAAAATACTGAACTTCTAGGTATTTCCGCCGTTTTTAAAGTTTACGGACGCGGAATGGTCCGTCCTATGTCTTACTGCTATTCTTATTATTTGTCTGCCCGTTGAGTTGTTGTGTCGCATTCGTCTTTCCTAGGTACTCCCTAATATAGCAAAACGAGTAGCCAGAGACACTTTAGTTTCATTGTCGCAAATTCTTTGTGCTTGTCACTAAATTAGTGTTTTTTATTTGAGACAACCCACGTAGACTTTAAGCGTAAGAAGTAACGTACCGTGGGCGTCTAAAGAGAAGGTAAATGTAATCTATTGACACGGGATTTAAAGGATTGGAGGTTGAAGGGGAAAGAGAAATCATCTGCAGGGAATTGGTTCCATAATCTGGAGACCTTGGGTATGAATGAGCAAGCGAAGTGGGATGTTTTAGGCTTCTGTAGCTGAACAGTAAAACGTAAAGCGCCTCTTGTTGTTCTCTTAGGAACAGTCAAACGGGGAAATATAACGGCTAATTCTGCAGAGCAAAATCCGTGGAAATTTCGGTAGAATAGGGACAAATCCCCTACAGCGCAGCGATGAGCGAGAGAAGGGAGTTTTCTTCTGAAGTCATTGATAAGTCTGTGCCTGTCTCTTTTGGAGACAATCAATAAATGTCGAAGGTGATGCCGCTCGCCAGATGTGGGACCAGTACTCTAGGTTAGGTCTTATTTCGCTGTGAGTTGAAAGGGGAGAAGTGTGTGGTATTATGTATCCTGAAGAACTTTTAAGGGATTGGGAAATGCCTGACAAATCTGTGTGGAAGCAAGGCGGTCTGGAAATCAATCGGCTCAGTTATCAATCCAAGAAAATATATTTTTATTCATGTTTCTCTTTAAATTAATGACTGATTTACTTGTACGAAGATACAGTAATTTGAAATACAGACTAAAAAGGGGTTTTATTTTAAATCAAGAACTATTTCTTTCGATTAAACCAAAGACAAAATTTACATATTTTAATTTAATTTTCTTTAACTTGTGAGTTTCTTTATTTGAGTGTTACTATTTTTTACGGTTTTCTTTAAAAATGTATAATACCAGTAACCACAATAACGACAAATATAACTAATCAGATAGCATGTACAAGAAAATGTCTAAACTAAGCTATGGTAGCAGGGAAAGGGTGGATCTCATAAATCTCCCAATCTGTATCAGTTATGTAACTTCATTTAAATTTTCGGAGATAAGTATATTTACCTACGAGCAAAAATATATAACCAGCAAACTGGGGGATGATTTTAAATTCATTTTAATATTTGTAGAACAAGCAAGGGCAGATAGAAAGTATCGATTTAACAAAGAGCAGGATTACGAAACGGAAACTCACTGAAGGGACTCATGCACTGTTGCGACGGACTTTCTGCCGTTATAAGCGTCACTTTATTAAAGCAATACATCACTTCCGGGGCAGAGCATAGCGTGCCTGTCGCGACTGTCTTGACGGACAACTCAGAAACACGAAAAAGCCAATTGATTTACATTTTTGTCTAGCTAGTTCAAGGGATGATATTATACATAATTTTCATGTCTGAAGTTCTTTCAAAAATATGTACTAGGTCGTCAAATACGAGTATAAATTCACTTTTAGACCTCCACCAACTTTAACACAAAAAATTTATTCTATCAAAAATGTTGTTAGAGAAGTGTAATTATGTACACTTTGATATAATAAAAAATAAAGCTATGATAATAAAGTTATAAAAAGTGATCACAAAAGGATCTGGTGATTTCAAAAGATTTTCTTAAGAAGCCACATTCTTTATAATAAGATTCTAATGCTTTTCGAGTAATTAGTATAGAAGTACATACAATAAACTTTAACAATTACAAAGTTTTAAGAATCAAGAAAAATCATCGCTTATTTTAAAAAATTGTCCACAAATATTACTTGGGAAGACAATACTGGACTCCTAGGTATGTATGTCCGTCGCTTTAAAGTTTATGATGGTAAGGTGGCTGATTCTCATTAAATCGATGTCCAATTTACTTATATGTAGACCTAAGTAAGATAATGCAAATAGAACAGAATTAGAATGTTTTATTTTAAATACACTTATTTCTTATTAAAAGGAAAATAAATATGGTCAAAGACATGAGCTGATTATTTTAAAGAAATATTTCGTTGACCTGTACCAAAGCAGATGCTATAAAGATTCTTAATAGTTTGATCAAAATCAAACTTCTATATTTTTATTTATACGTGATTTTTAATATTCCATCAGACGGGACACTTATGAATCACTTCGGTGTCCGTCCATCCGTCTGTCACAGGCGATTTTCTCTGAAACTATCCGACGTGGTGGCCCAATTATAGACCTGAAGTATAAAAAGTTGAATTTTGGTTCTGGGGTTAATTTCAGGGGGTAAAGTGGGACATGAAAAAAAAATTTCAAGGGCATCGTGTAGGGTATCAAATGAAAGCTTATTGAAGCACGAATGCAACAATATAGTGTATGATTTTTTGAGAAAACGCTTAAAAATTGCTGTCCCCCACCCTTATCACCGGAAGGATCACTCAGAAAAATCTGAAAAAAAGATCATGAACATTAAGAATTAGGTGTACATTGAACGAAAATTATCAGCATTGAAAAAATCTAGCGCGACCAATTATTATAAACAGTGTAATTGTTTATTTCCTAATATCTGCTGAACCACTGGTTTTAGTGAAAAAGTTTTTTATCAAAAAATATTTCTCACGATGTAAGGAACACCTTTTGTCCTTACACGTTTTTCAGAATTTTTAATTTGGCCCACTCAGCTCCGCGCATATGCGATGTGAGACGGTGTTGGTGGCGTCGCGGCGAATAACGTGGCAGGTAGACGGAGATCGGGTGGCGGAGGTTTCCTCAGGTTTAGTGGGGGCTGATGGCACGGAACACTAATTGTGCAAATATAGCTTGCACTTGATAGATTTTTTTAACTTAACGGTTTCGACTTTACTTGCTATTAGAAGACTTTCAACCCCACTTAGGAGCTTACGCTTTGACCCGATAATTTAAACTTTTGAACCTACAAGCCAACGAAATATGCAGAAACTTAAATAAATATTATCATGAGACTTTAACTCACAGCATAATTTTCCGCCACTCACTGTTTCGTATTCTAAACGCTTTCACATTGCATCTAATAGATTTTTTTCCTTATACAAGTTCTGGAAAAGAAAATAATTTTTAATTGATTTTACTATTAAAACAATAACAGTGATGCTACAACAAGATGTGACAATAAAAGAATACGTATCCGAGGAAACATCTGAAATGCCTTTGGAAGAGGAAAATTAGAGAATACTAAAATATAAAGAAAAAATGTAGATTCTTTTTGTATAAGTTATCCTTGTGCTCTTCCCCTGCTTTCCCTAATCCAAGCCTATTACATTTATGCCACGTTTAATAAAAGCTCCCAAACTTTTAACCCCATTTGGAAGTTGCAAATTTTTTTGAAAGGGAAAATTTTTATGTAAATGGACTTACTGTTTACGGGTTTTGAATAAACTTTTTTAAGTACGTAGTCAGTTTTTTCAACTATATATGTATATGGGTAGGTGATATTATCAGAAGACATATAACTAAAATATGGAGCAATGCAATTTACATTTTTGTTTGCGTAAGAACTAAAGGGTTTTATGTGAAACCGCTTCCACGCTCATCATTTTATAGATCATATTATGATAAGAAAGCTTGAATTTCTTTTCCATTAACCAATCGATAATAAGCGTGTCTCGTGTGCATCTCTTTATTGCCCTTGAAGATTTTTACTTTCTCATTTTACCTTCAGGCACTGAGCACTTAACTACTCTCTAGAGACATACATTCACGGTACTGTAGTATTCGTACAGCCATTAACAATTTAAAGTCTCAGATGTGCATTTAATATCCATTTACACCTAAAAGTTTGAGTTGTCATTGTCAATTGCTGTACACTGTAGACACATACCTGGACTGTCCCAGATGGTGAAATTGTTGTATAAAAGTTTCTGTAGCCTAATTAATCAAGTGTTGGCTTTGAAAGCAGGGGACTCCTCATTCGAATAAAACGAAATGTTAAATTTTTATTGAACGCCTGGTAATCATATTTTCTTGTATTAAGTCAGAATTATTTTTTCATAAGTTTTTATTTACTAGAGCTTCATTAGGTAGAGAGATATTAAATCAAATTACTTTAAACTTTAATGTTCGTTCAGCTGTCTGCTCTGTATTTCATTTTATTATAATAAAATTATCTTTTATAATGACTTTCTGTTTACTAGGCCTAAAAAATTCAATCCAATTATTTTTAAAATGTAATTTCATAATCTATTACTTTTGTATTTTCAATTCTTTATTCGATTACAAACCGGAAAAATACACAAAATTCGAAATAACAGCCGCATACTTCAATAGATGCATGCGATTATGCGATAAATTTTCCATTGTAAAGAAAATAAGGAGAGAACAAAGAAATGCAAAATATTTCTATGGAAAAATGTTGAGCGGTCATTCGTTGAAAGAACTTTCTGATTTCCCAAGAATTACGAGTATTTTATAAAAATTTAAACATGAAAATTCTTTTCTTTGAACACATTTATTTAATAAAAATATTTTATGCATCGCAAAGTACGCCTCCTTTTGTATTTGAAGTATTTAAAGTTAATTTAATATATGTATAGTAAATGCAGACTTCAAAAAATATGCGATAGGAAGTTATTTTCATTATAGCAAAAAAATATCTACTTTGTCCATGCAATTTATCAGTTTTGTTACCTTGTACGTTTAAATATATTTAAAATGTCAAAGGCAATTCTTCTTCTATAGCAAAGTTAAAACGAATTATATGTTATTCAATTTTGCAGGACTCTTAAATAAAGATTTAGCGACGCAGCATGCAAAATATATTGAAATAGAAAAATACATATAAGCTTTTGACGGAAATCAAAGGAAATAATGTTTCCTCTTTACTTATTTCGCGCGACGGAAAGAAAAAAATATAGTATATTATTCAATGAGCATATAACAGCCATTATATGCGAGTAGAATACTATACTTTATCCAGGACTATCAAAAAAATTTAGATAATATTAATATATGTTTTTATTTTTAAATGTTGACGTTTTGAATTAAACTCGGAATCAAAGTAACCACAACAGCGCGACAACGCAACGTGACGAAGCTAATGTTTTCATAGCCACGTTTGTTTTTTATTTTGTGCGTACAATCGCATTCCAAGCCGGTTTGGATCGAGCACAGCTCTTGTTTGGAGTTTGGATCGAGATATCCGTGGAAGCGGTGAATAATGAAACCATTATTCACTAGTGAATAATGAATATTATTATTATTTCATAAACTCATGTATAATAATCAAATTATAGACGAGTCGTGGATAAAATCATTTATTTCACTGTAAATTAAAACAGACAAAAAAAAGAACCAAAAGCAAAAATATTACTGCAGAAAAATAAGAAAAAAGAACGAATAGTTATTTTCAGTAATATGATAATTTTAGAAAAGTCACTTTAATAAATGTTCAAAATATGCTCCATTATTGGCTCCACAATTATAGAGCCTATTTTCAACCTTTTCACGGATATTTCAACGTGACGGACTACATATACATGAGAATAGATCATTTTATTTTATAATTCTTGACCATAACTAATTAATGAATCAACCACATTTAGTTTTTTTAAAGATGATAGATTTTACGGGCTTTAAAAATGGTTTATCCCAAGGCTGACGAGTCCATTTGAAATTTCGGTAGCTGGATATGAATTGATTTTCCTTCCCCTTCGATATGTGAATTGACGTGTTTTTATTTAAACCGAATTTACTGCAAATCAAGTATTATTGAAGGTGGCTAATTTGGAAATAAAAGCACTCTAGGGTGAGTTTTTTAAAGTATGACAAGCCAATATCTCGAAAACGGTTGAAAATATTTTCTTGAAATTTTGGTAAGTTTATAGGGAGATGGGGGGACATATTTAAATGTATTTTTGACATTTACCCCCTCTCTCAATTTTGAGGGGTGATGGGTAACTTTGGAATTTTAAATAGGATGATGTACTTTTGTTTATAAGATTCGAATCTACGTAAAAAACTAAGGATGTGTACAATGTTTTTTTTGATTTGCACTTTCGGTTACGGAATTATGGTAGGTAACTAAATTTTGATTGAATTAAAAAAATTAATTTTACCAATAAATCAAGTTCACTTATTTCAGAATTATTATTCGTTTCCATGGAAATGCGGTATTTTTACTTAAGTCAGTTGAGAATTTTGACGTTTTAACGATTATTTCTCAGTTTATTGCTAGGATTTGGCCCCCTTGACATTTTCTTGCGGGATTTTATAAAAGAAAAAGTGATGGCGACTGTACCTACAACTTTAGATGATATGAAAGACCGAATCCGCTTTGCCTGCTTAATAGTGACAACTGCAATGTTACAGCGGGCACGAAATTCATTTAGAAAAAGAGTGACAAAGTATTTGGAAGTTGAAGGGGGACATTTCGAACAACTTCTCAAGCTTAACAGACGATACATAAGTTGAAATTAAATGGTAAATATTTTATAACCTGATAAATCGTAGTTCCGTAACCGTAATCAAAAAATAATGTACGCATACGTAGTTTTTTACGTAGGTTCGAATTTTATAAACACATGTATAGTACATCATCCCATTTAAAATTCCTAAGTTGTCTAAGTCCCACTCCTTAAAATGGAGAGGGGGTAAATGTAAAAAAATATGTTTAAATATGTCCCCCCATCTCTCTATTAACTCATCAAAATTTCTTGAAAATATTTTAAACCGGGATATCCTCTTGTAACACTTTAAAAAGCTCACCCTGTATAATTCACAGTTGTACATTTTTTATGATATTCTCTTCCCTGTCTTATTTCAATATCTTTTATGTTCATTTTGATATTTGATCATTTTAATTGCACTGCTTTTTTGCATTACCTCCATTCCTAGCAGGAGACAAATAAACAGAGATGTACGAATAATAATAACCACTTCATTGCCATTGCAGGAACAAGCACCTATATACCCTAGCTTGAAGCTCTTTGAATAAACAAAAGAGTATAATGATGTGTTCAGACAAGTGGTCCTACACGTCATAACAGAGGGTGACATAATAGTTAGACAATGAGCTGAAGAGCAGTGACAAACTACTTATTAGAGATAGATAGATAATGTTTTGTTTGTATTTAGTTGTGCAGTTTTGCAGTACTTGAACGAATATTTCTTTGACACATATTTTAAAAAGAATTTTCTTTCGTCTGTCTGTTGTATTGTAGAGAATGGGGTCGTTAGACCTTTCTCCACTTGAACCGAAATCTTTTGTGTATGTTTTGCCCTATAAGTTTAAAACTTTTTGGAAAGCATTTCTGAGTTTTTTTGTAATGTCATTGGGCCATCATAAATTCTCTCAAGTTTGAATTGACAGGTTAAGGTGACCAGTTTTAAGTTTTTAAGGCTCAAAACGCCTTTCAGAATAGTTAAGAGAGTGTTAGATAAATATTTTCGGGGGTAATACCATAAGAGCTCAGATTTAGCTGGATATTTTTTATGCTTGTTTTAGAATACTTACTTTCTGGAAATTTAACGAGAGCTGCTTCGACAAAATCACGAGAGCGAAGCTCGAGTGATTTTGTCGAACAGATCGAGTTAAATTGCCTGAAAGTAAGTATGAGAAAACAAGCAAAAAAATATCAGGCTCAAAATCTGAGCTCGAATGGTATTTGGTAAGACAATTCCATGAATAAAAGATTTAAATCAACTGAACTCAAAATTTTATTTAAGAATACAACAGAAAAACAAAACACTAAATATGCAAAATTGGTTCCAAATTGATGATTGACTTTTCTTTGTATTCTTAGGAATACAATTTTCTATTTCTCTTTTTATCTCTGCGTCGCAGGTATTTATTTCCGAATCGGGACATGATAAAAACTACTTCTGACAACGTCATCTTTCAATCTGACGTACCGGACGCTTTAACAAATAAGTTGCAATTGTTACCATGGTGATGTACCTAGTTGAAATTTATCCGATTTTTTTATCCAGTTGCATTTCTGTTCCTTCCTTTTTAGCCGATAGCAAACTACGATTTTTGTGTTTTCTAATAGGATTATTTATACATGAGTGAGTTGTCGTTGGTATTTGTTCGGGAGTATGTCTCCATGTAAGTCACTTTTTACTCTTTTACCCGACTACTGCGAAGCCAAAAACGAAGGGTTCTGATTTTAATAATTACTAGACAAGAGTTTTGTATATTTTATTAAAAAACCATTTTTTAATTCAGTCAATGTATTTTCAAATAAATACTATATACGGAAAAATCGAAACAAAGTAATACAAAATTGCCTGGGAATTTGACTTGGTATATTGGTATGCTCTTACAGTGTTGGCTAAAAGTAAAGAAACAGATTATTACTCAGAACTCCGTTATTTTTTTCTATACAAAAAAGATACCGATAGAAATGAAAAATTTAATATTTTCAACAGTTTTGTCATGTTTCTCTACTTTTGGCCGACTTGTATATACTGAACAACTAACTATGCAACTAACTTCTTAACTAGAAAACTAATTGGAAACGTAAATTACTTTATTGAAGTAAATTTATTTTTTATATTTATTACACCCTAAACCAACGTTTGTATTGACACATGGGTGATTCTACGTTAAGTAGTAAGTAGGTTAAGTAGGTTCATTTATTTAATGTTGCTATTTGATTAACGACGTCATGCGACAACGCCTGTTCTATGATGCATTTTCTTTCTCATGAATAGGTATGATAGACATTTTGTAGTATATCAAAATTTGTAATGGATCTATGAATATACATCCCATTTACAAACACATAACTTATTTTGCGTAGTCGGGTTTTAGATTTTTAAAATTATTTTTTATTCACAAATTTAGTTTATCTCTAATTTAGGATGCAGATGGTTTCAGGTGGTATGTCTTATTACGGTCAGTTTTGACTTATACGGAATTATAATCATTACCGGAGTTATAACGGCTTTTCGGTATGAGTGGCACCACCTTTGTTTCACGTGAGCAGGGGCGCTTGTTGCCGTCCGTTGGAAGTGGTGTACTCTGTAGGCTAAAGGCTGCATGGCCGGTTGAGCGGGCGCGATTGCTCAGAGACGCGTGCAGGGTACGACGGATTTCCTGAACGGGTAATTTTTGGCAATTTGATCGTACCTGATGGTGTCGATACTTTTACTTTAAAATTCAGATGTATCATTTTTACATTACAGACAACATGGTATGAACTTATAAGCGAGACAAGGCATAATATGCTATGATATGCTATGCTATGCTATAGAGAGTTGGTGTCCGGTGCTTTCGATGCTTGCGGATGTCGAGTGCGGAGTGTTGAATGGATACTTCGTGCACCGCGATGTAACGGGGACAAAAAAATCAATATCGGATTCATTGTGGCTGTATCGAGTCACGAGGGGTCATTTTGCATGCGGCTGGAGACAGTTAATGGGCGGTCTTCCCTGAGGCCCTTTGAGGGTACTTTGTGGATCTGGGGTACCACCCCAAATATTCATTCTGGGTTTTTTTGTGTACTTTACGTTTGTTTGGATTTATTTGATGCCCTTACGCCTGGAAGGATAACGTTGTTAAACAGATTTCGAGCTATAATGGTTGACACGCACACTTTAGACCCGCCCAATAACTTTTAGGGTCTCACTTGGAGGGAGTCTCAACTCTCATCTGAACTCTACGTTGCATCCGTATCCCATCTCATTTTCATCGCTCCTTTATCTCATCGGTATGTCATCCATGCATGCACTTTTCAACTTCTCTACGGTGGGGATTGACACGCCCAGGCCGTCATAGCGTTGGACCTGGACAACTTCATCGGAGAACCCCCGTGGCGTGTGACGAAATTTCAAAGTTATATATCTCTGTTCCTACTTACAGGACCCGACCAGGGGTTTTAATAGTGAGCCCACTGGGAATGTTTTAATGAAGAAAAAAACATTTTGAAAGGTGATTTTTTCCGCAATTTGCCCTTGGAAAAAATGAACACGTTTAGGTATTTTATTTATTATTTTTTTCTAAACAATTTTGACCTCATTTTGTCTAGAAAGTTTAAATTTTAAGAGAAAAAATGTGTTAATAGAAAGTTATAGTCATTTGATTTTTTTAAAATTATATTTTAGGTTTCAAAAAATTCAAATGACTATAACTTTCTACTAACGTGTTTTTCTTTTAAAATTTAGAAATGTCGACAAAATTATGTCAAAATTGTTTAGAAAAAATAATAAATATAATACCTAAACGTGTTCAGTTTTTCCTAGGGGAAGCTGCGCAAAATATCAACTTTTTTTCGCAAATTGCCAAAATATTTTTTTCTTCATCAAATCATTCCCAGTGGGCTCACTATCAAAACCCCTAAATTTGGTACAGGTCCTGTAAGTAGGAACATCTATGAAACTGTCGGAACTCCTGCAGGCAATTTTTAATTTTCATAATCATTCCCTTTAAGATATTTTTATCAAGTTTATCTTTGCGTTGGTTATGTAGCGCCTACCGTTATTATTTGTTAGGAATAGTTAGAGATATGTACCATAATATCTTTTTTTTACATTTGTATTAGCAATCTTGCGTTGGTTATATAGCGCTTAAAGCTAGTAGTTTCCTCACGAATATTTGAAGGTACGCAACTTTAATTTGTCTATTATTCCATTTATCTTTGCAATCTTAAGTTGGTATGTCGCGCTTAATGTTCTTGGTCTTGTGACCTACCTTTACATAACCTACTTTGCGTCAGTTATATCTATTTGCGAGTCACGTGACTGAGTAATTTTGCGCCTTATTTTAAAGTAATATTTTCTCTTTTTTACCTTTAATGTTGAATTTAATCATTTCTGGAGCTGGAAATAAATTGTGAATGCTTCTGAAATTGCAGTGTTTTATTTGACTCGCCAAGCAGCGCAGTTTAAAGTTAATTTTTTTAATGTTTGCTTAAGTTACTAAGTGAGTTGAAAGCGAGATCTCAATGTTATCTAGGAGGGTTTTTGTTCTTAACCCTGTACAAAAACAGTGGCGCCTTACTCTCTGGCATTTGCGCTAGGGCATTTTATGGCACGCGTGCGCAAGCTCCTTTTGGCTCGATTTGCATTTTGTGCAACTTGCTTGAAACTGAACTGAACTTTGAATTTTAGTTCTGAAGTGTAAGTTGAAGTCTATTAAATTATTCATTATTGCGGAAAAGAGCGTGGCAGTCTTACTTAAACTCCCATACCTACTGCTTATTTCTTTATTTGTTCAGGTTTACTCAAACTAAGTACTGTGATAAAATTTGACAATTAAAAGCTAGGAATGAAACTAAATAATTTATTTTACACTCAAGAAACGTAACCTCGTACTTATCGGATAGATGCAGCAAAGTGAAGACGATCCCTAGTAATGTTCGCTATTAACTAAAGGGATTAGAGCTTATAATGGAGGGCGGAAATGTGGAAAATACATTTTCGGATTACTTCACTCACTCTACAGCAAGCTTAGGCTTATTCATATGTAGTGTAAAGTCCAATTGATAGCCATCGTATTATTAAATCATTATTATTTTGTTGTCAGGTCTGTTATTTTATAATAATTAATGCAACAAATGGCGGCTTCTTTAATAAATCTGAAAGACAAGGATGACCACCTAATAAAGCAAACACGGCGCGGTTATTGTCATACCTCGATCAAACAAATTTTTACTGACATTCAATGTTGCTAAGACAGGTCAAATTTAACAATTAAGGGTAATTGACACGTATAAGAACCTTCTACGATTTGCTCCATTGAATGGTTTTAGATAATTCGAGAAATATGGAATCGGTTAGGTAAAATTGGCTATTTCTTTTTAATCAGTACGGCTGGCCACTTTTGGTCTGCTTGCAGTGGTTTTTTGCCAGGGGACAGCATCCGAACCCAAGAGCGACCGCGAGATCTGCAAACCGCAAAGCAAACCGTTCCTATCTGAGGACCATTCGTTGGTGAGGCTTGACGCAGTTCTTATTTCCGCCGTCGCGCGTCGCCGCCTCTGTTTATTTATTCAAGAGTCCGGTGAGAAATTCACAATATTGTATGTTTTACGGAACTCTCGGTGAGCGAGTCGAACTCGCACTTGACTTTTTTCATTTTACAAAATCACGGCAACGCCCATGGATTAAATTGTTTTGTTATTTCCGGCATAGATGCCTCTGGTGACAAATCAAGCTGGCCAGATTAGAAAGTTTCCTATTTGAGAAAAATCGTGCACCTAATATGGTTATCGGACATGCACCAACTTTTGGCGGTATTTATATTTTGGCTGGGCAACTAATAAAGAATTTCCCATTTGCTGCACACTTAACGGACTACACTGTATATTTACTAATGTAAAATCCATAAAGCATAGCACAAAAATATAGATTCAGTACTTACGTCAAAATGATCTTCACAACAATATAACGTAGACTTAAAAGAAAGTGGTATTTTATCATCCAGTTTCATTGCAAGTAATCTGTGGCAGTGCACCATTTCTTTCTCAACTTCTCATCTTTTGGCACAGGGAAAAATGTTTATTGGGACTAGTTTCAGTGGTATTGGTGCATTTTGTAACAATACAGTACTTATACGAACCTGTTATCTTAGACATAACTTCGTTTTTCAAACGATTAAAATTTTAAACAAGCAAAATCTACAACGACCATGGATTTATTATAATAAGGATTCGATGTCCGTATACTGTGAGCGTATCGAACGTGAAGCCTTATCTTTTGTTGTTTGTTTTTGTTTTTGTTATTCTCTTGGGGGAGCAGTTTACGAACTACGAACATAGACAAGACTACGAATTACTACGTAATTGAATCAAGAATGGTAGTAGAAAGAGATAAAATAGCATTGGAGTGTTGGAGCTCAGAAGTGTTGCTGTCTGTTATGGTTGTTTAGGAACACGGCTGAACCTCGGTCTGAACACTCGGTTAGACGTACGTCTTTGTCTAATGAACTAGAAAAGAAAAAGTGCGACGTATAGATTTATATAGATTTATAAATGACTCGGAGCGACTTTAAAGCAACACCTTTAGAAATAACATAACCTATAAATAATAAAACCTTTTTAACTTAAATTTATTATTATTTAGCAGAAAAATAAAATATTTTAGGGCTTTTATTACTTTTAGTAAATCTTGTGATGCTTCTAACGTATTTTTGTACAAAAATACAAGGTAAAATAAGATGTGGCCAATGTTTACAAATTGTGTTTACAGTGTCGTTTAGAATGGTTTGTTTTGGCTTCAAAGAATGTGAAATCATCCCGTATCCAGTCCTAATAAATCCATGACAACGACTTTACGCAGTGTCCTGTCCGGTAAGAATAACATAACATTAAGCATTCAACGGGCGCCTGTTCCGCTGTTGACGGAGTTGTGTATTCTGACGTCATCGAGCCTCAGTCAACATGAGCGTGGCATCTCAAACTTTGAAGGACGATAACATTTTCATTTCTACAGATAATTAAAAACAAAAAATACGGATTTTTTACATTTTTAGGACTATTTATTAAGAGAAAATGAGAAAAATGGAAACTTCCTAATTCGCCAGCATTCTGAATAATACTGAATATAAAAAAATAAAAAATAAAACAGTAGGTAACTCAAATATTTAATTATTAATCTGATCAAAATTTTGAGAAGTATTTAAAATACGCAACTTAGATGTTTTATCCTGGCTTGTACTTGACTTGTCCTTTAAAAACTACGTATGGAAAGTAGTTACTTTCCGCACGCTCGTAGAAAAATAATTTTACTTCTGTTTGTAACTCTTTGTATCACCCTGTCGACACGCAATAGAGCTCGCCAGCCAGACTCTGTTATTAGTGTCTGTCGGCTTTACAACACAAAGGGATTCAACATTTTCATGAAAAAAGTGTTTCGGTTTTGACGTCGTTATTTCTTAGTGTTTTACGTTTTTTTACAATAATTCAAAAATCATTTACCGCTAAACAATCAATAAAAATTTTTAAGTTTCCGAATTATTCCTCTCCGAGTTGCCGAATACTACCTGTCAACAAGAGGCGTAATTAAGGAAATATGCATTAGATAGCGGGAGACCGACAAGGCCTTATTGAAAGTTTAATATCGAAGAGGGAGGATTACTGTATCCACAAAGAGCGCTACCTCTGCTTTGGCCGACAGTTACGACAACAGGAATTAACATGGAATATTAGATTGAGAGGAACTGCAGTGCAATTCTTAGCAAAGGTTTAGAATTTAAAATAGTTATTTTAGTATAGTATTAAATCCGGAAGCGTATATGGGAAGGTCAAAATAATACTAGAAGTTCATATAGAATTCTCCTTCTCTCTTTAAGTCCCTCAACCGGGGTGGTAAAAAATGTTCTTTTTCATAATAATTAATCCTTAACCACTTTTTGTTTTTCGAAATAAATTTGATATATTGTGCACTAGATGTATATGTGCGTGTGCGTAAGTTAATGACACTGGTTACAACCAAATAATCAGATGTGTACTAGATAAGAATGCATAAAACATTAGTGTCTATACAGGATGACTTGTGCTTACAGCTAGGGGTTCACGATCTAAATCGATTTCTTGGAAAGATCGATTTTTCCAAATAAAAATCGATTTCTTCTGGTATTTTCCTGTCTGTGAACTTTAAGACTTAATTAATAATTGGAAATTAATATTTATATGTAATTCTTTACAAACGATAGGGTCGCTGCGCCACGATCAAAACGAGAATTAGGAAAGGAATAAGGAAATAGTTAAACTGCGCCATCTAACATTTTCTAGAAAAAAACTCAAATCTGAAATCGTACAAAACAGCGGATGCCGGTCATGTCGATCGGTATCTATGGACATTTTGTTATTTTACGATTGTCATTTTTTCGTTTAATTGTCATTTTTTCGTTCAAATGTTTTCTATTTTATTAGTTTTCAATAAATTAGTATGTTTTTCAAGATAGCATTTTAAATCAAATATTTCCCCCTCCATGCCATTCTATAATTTAAAAATAAACATAAAATAATATACGTTCAGATTCACTAATAAGGTTTAAAATTTAGTACCGGTTTACATTAAGATCTTCTAGTTGGTCAGTTATGTTTTGATAGGTTTTTGTCCCGTCATTGTTAATAAGTCGTCATTAAAAACTTATAAATTATTGTGATATTTCGGCGATTTCCTTGATGGTGTCCAAATAATTTTCATCTTGAAACGGATTGCTAAAATGAATTTGTACGAAAGTACGTACTAAAATTGCCCTTTTCTTTATAAATTCGCGAAAAACCTTAGAAGAAAATTCACAGTATAAAACTTGGTTGTCTTATTCTTACACTTGTCAGTTTAAAACTTTTCGTTGTCAAATTAGACCGGACTAGCGTAGGAGAATCTGACCGATATAATTTAAATATTTGTCATTTTTAACCACAACTGTACAACTTATACTTTAACATTCGGATTTACTAAGAAGGTTTAAGATTTAATACTGGTTCATATTAAGATCTTATAGTTTATCAGTTATGTTTTGACAGGTTTTTGTCATGTCATTGGTAATAAGTCGTCATTAAAAACTTATGAATTTTTCTGATATTTCAGCGATTTTCTTGGTTTCCAATGATTTTCATCTTGGAACGAGTTGCTGTAATGAATTCAGTTCTATTATTGTCGGAAATACATACTAAAATTGCAGTTTTCTTTATAAATTTGCGAAAAAGCTCAGAAATAAATTCGTAGTATAAAAGTTAATTGTCTTATTCTTACACTTGTCAGTTTAAAACTTTTGGTTGTCAAGTTAGACCGGACTAGCGTTGGAGAATCTGGTTGGTAAGAGTTTTAAATAGCATTGGTTTGGAATGGACACTGTTTACTCTCCCGGCTTCCCTCTCCTACGCCCAAATTTTTCCAAAGATCGATTTTTTAAAAGATCGATCTCTTAAGGCGATCTAAATAGTGAATCGATCTCCATGATCAGTGATCTCGATTTAAGATCGATTCGAAATATCGATTTTTTTTAGACTTGGTGAATCCCTACTTACAGCTCTCTAAAAAGAAATAGATAACCCACTTCCTATATGACTTATTTTGTGTTACAAAGGAAGCAGATTTGGGGGATTTCCTTTAAGATGCTTTCATGACAAATATTGCTTAGGAATAAAATACTAGAATTCTAGGTAATTCCGCATCTTTAAAGTTTGCCAGCAGTTGTGCTATTCTTATTATTTGTCTGCCCCTTACGTTATCGTGTCGCTTGACTGGATCACCCTGATGAAACAAAACGGGTAATCTTTATTTCACTCATACGTGTTCTGTATATTCTTCAGCTACATCCACCTTCTTTTTAAAAATCCTTAGGCAAATTAAACTAAATGCGGAACATTTGTCGCTTCTATATTTCGTGGTTTAAAGAGCAAATTTTATAAATTCTTGTATCTTAACGCATCCTTAAGAGACGGAGAACGGGATCTTAGACTGGTCATATCAGAGGAGAGCAAGCTTACATTAGGGTAGTTTAATGTAAATGGGTCTTTAAAATTAGTTTTTTAATGTTCCGAAACAGCCTTGCTTATCTAAAATATAAAGAACATTACATAACTTGTCGTGTGGATACAGGGTGTCGTAGCGGAAGCTCTCAATCTCGAAAAACTCCCAAACAGTTTATCTTTATGAAAAACACAGATAGACATATTATTATTTCCCGTATTCCCGGTGGGAGTTGCTTTCAACCTCTCACAGCAATCACCTTAACTCTTTTAGATAATTATATGTCATGGGTGACATATTGATTGAAAAGTTCGCGATAGCTGGGCTGTATAATATGGTTAGGATTACCTCCGGGCGCGTTCGGGCGGATTTTGCATAAGCGTCCGGATTTCCGGATATTAAAAACCAAAAATAAAACATGACAGATTCATAAAATCACTTCTGAAAAAGTTAAAAATAAGCCTTTGATCACAAATTCCAGCTAAACGCTGTCCGTTAGAATAATAAAAATTGTATTTGTTCTGTAAATATATATTTGTTCTGTAAATATATTTATATACGCCACTGATGCAAGTACATTAGAAAATAAATTTTTGCACGTAAAAGCACCATAAATAAAAAAATATATAAAAAGAATGATAAACAATAAAAATAAAATATATTTCATATTACCTATATGAACTGGTATAGGAATAGGAGTGCTAGGTCAAATCAGTCTTTTTTAAAAGCATAACAGTGGAAGTCGACTTGCGGATGCAAGTATTTTAGAACACTGCTTATTCGGCTTATTTAAAATTACTGTTGTTTCCGTCTAACCTTCTTGCATCTGCAAGTTGACTTGCCGGGTTTCTGTAATCTCACTGTAAATATCCCTGGAAAATACATGAATATCCCTATCCCTAGAGGACCCGAAACATCCCTCGAATCGGGATATATCCCTCAAGTTGGCGACACTGCCGGTGCCGATCACTGGTCTATGCGAGTTCCAGGGAAATCCCCGGTGTATTCAGTGACGCTGTGGCGTTATTCGCCGTAAAAATTTAGCAAGTTCAGTTTATTTTTCACTTTCACACACTTTATTTTCCTTTATAATTGGTACTAACGGTATTATAAAGTGTAATCAGGATCACTAATAATAGGTCTTACAAAAATGCAATATTGCCAAAATTACTGACTTTATAAGAAAATAATTCCATTCTGGGTCCGGTCAAATTGTCGGTCAATTGACCGGTCACTTGACCGGTCAAAGGCACAACTCTTCACCTCAGGATTCTTTTTATTATCGTAAACTACTTATAGCATGCCCTCAGTTCAAATGTTGTTATTAATATTATGATATTCATATTTAGTATAAGTGTCCATTGTATCTTTAACTTTGCAACTTCTGGAAACTAAATGATAAGAATCAAATTTGATGGGTTGAAAATATTTTTAACGAGTTAAAGTCCCTCATCAAAAACAGATTATTTCTAACAGCCTACTAATTCCAGAAAATGCAATAAATTTGCAGAAAATGGCGCATAATGGAAAAACTGGCAGTAGTATAATGAAAAAGCGCGGCATGCTGTCTTCCAAAATATAATAAGCCGCGCCATTAGCAATGTCTGAATTTTTAAATGGGGGAAATTTCACTAGAGGCGTTCATATTAAAATACTTGACAGCTGGAAGAATCAAAACTTTTTGCTCAGTGCAAATTATATTTGTATCTAATATTAAAATATTTTCATTCATTTATTTGTTATTTTCAAGAGATACTTGTAATGAAGCACATAGGAAAATAAACACACTATTCAGGAGCAAATATTAAGCTTCAGTTAAAAAAATATTTCATGTTAATTCTAGATTACGAGATATTGAGCCAAGAAGGAAAAACGTATGTGAGTGATCGAACTGCTCACTCTCATAAAGAATAGAACACAGACAACTCTTAGAAGAAAAAGTGTCCCCTCACCTAATTATGTCGTGTCCTGCGTGGCCAAGATGAAAGACAGATATATCTCAAATCTTGAATTATCTTGCACCCAGGACATATTCTGGGTCTAAGATAATATAAGCAGAGGCCAGGTATTTTTTATGTGAGACAGCTCACGACTTCAAGCCTAGGTACTAGCGTACCGTGGTTGTCTGAAGAGAAGGTAAATGGAGACGTTGATTCTTGGCATCCGAGTCTAATTGAAGATGTTGGGAAAGGGATAGGTACACAGATCTGCGTCTATTATCCGGGTCTTGATTTGAGACTTTTCTGGAAAAATGCATGTTGGAGTGAAGAGTACTATCGTCAGTGTATCTGTGAATGGGACTGATAGATGAAGAGAGCAGATCATTAATGTGAAGAAGAAATAGGGTTGGTGCCAAGACTGAAGCTTTGGGTACGCCAGCATTGATAGGATGGAAGTTAGATGAGTGACCGTCCACTACGACAGATATTCGCCGATTAGAGGGGAAGCTACCGATCCAGGTACATCGTTTTGCAGGAAGACCATAAGAACGTAGTTTGTTGAGAAATGCGGCATGCCATACATGATCAAAGGCCTTGGAAATATTAAGAGCAACAATCTGAGATTCGCCATGAAAGACGAGAGACTTGTTCCAGTTATGTGTGACAAAACTAAGGAGATTAGCTGTGGATCTTTGGTGATCGCTTTCTCCATAACTTTGCTGACAACCTACCACTTGCTGCCACCTAATAAAATCTGATTGAACACTAATATTTCTATGCACCACACACTCAACACTTCAACAAATATCTCAAACGCACAATACACAGGCTTTCTCAAGACTAATTGCACCGACTTTGTGGTCAGTTAACAAGGGTGCCTAACCTGAATAACAATAGCAAACGCCATAAACTTATCGAATACTGGGTGGACCTACCTGCTCTTGATAAAAGGGATAGGATTTATGTGCAAAATAATGCTAAACAAATGAAATTATTAAAGCTTTACTTAGGTCACCGTGTAGACCTTTCAAATATACAACAATGAGGTTTTATTACAATAGATCACAGGTAGCCAAAAGCCAAGACGATATACTTTGAGACATACTTCTACCCCAGATAAAACCAGACCAGATGCGTAAGACTGTCAAATATCGTGTTCAATCTCAATGACCTTGAGGCGCGGCACTTAGGCTGCCTGCACCATCGCTTTGCGATAGTGCAGGCGTCTGTACTATACGGCAGTTACGTTACATTTGAAGAAGACACGGCAGTGGCTGTGATGCTGTGATTTAAATTTTTAACCTCGGTCCCCGTACTTGATGCCACACGGCCGGCCGATCGTCTCGTCAATCCTTGGCTCGCCGTCGCATGAAGTACAGGCGACATTGGAGCTGACGCATCTGGTCTGGTTTTATCTGGGCTTCTACTTTGGATTAATCCTTAATTATTTACAAAAATTTCTTGAATTTTTCAATAAACTATTAAACAAACAAAGATCGGTAAATTCTAATGAATAAACATTTTAGTACTGTGTCTTAGCAATACAATTCAAGAAATGAAAGATGAAAATTTATTCACTGGTGATCTCGTCCGAGATTTTTCATTTTTTACGTCCAACGGCTCTCCACTAAATACTGAAAACCCTAAATACATACATATATCTATAACAACCACCTATCTAAAAACTATTTTGCAGTAACCATATTCCCTATAAATCCCAATTTATCTCGACCCGAAAATTCGAATCCATGGGTAATAAACAAGACAAATGGTGAGAATAGCGTCAGTACAATCGTTTTACGAATAGTTTATAGCCTTTCTTTAAACACTAACCGCATCCTGGAACATAAAATTTTAAACGAAATTTCCTATTTCCTATGTGTTTATGGATTTAGCTTACCGTGCTAGTCAGTTTAATAAGATCTTTTATGATTTACTCAAAAGGTTTTATAGTGTAAGAATCAGTAGCAATTTTATAGGTGTAATGAAATTTCCAAGTATTTCCTTATTCTACCGTTTGGTATATTGGAATAAAAGGTAGCTTAATACAGAGAACTCTCGCGTTCTTTCACCGCTAACATGCCACGGACATCGTCTGAAGATTTCCAACAGTCCACACATGCAAGTGAAACCATTTAAAATTTGCAGTGCCAATGTACAGTAAATATGGAAGGTGGTAGAGGAATTCTTCCTCGACCGAGGTGGTACCACCCCACACATCCTCTTAAAGGGGCTGGTGAAATCCCAACGGATGTTTCCAGCTCTGGATGTGTGAGTCGATTCCCCAGTACACCCACGGCACATAGTACTTAGACATCGGTCTTCGTGGGCTGTCAGAAGATAAAAAAAAAATATGTTTTAACGCAAGCCATAGGATTTTACATGATAAACCTTCAACCCCCTGTTAACCCCATTTGTATTACAGCTATAAAGTTAAAACTTGAAATATATCAAATCTAAAGTCCTAACAAATCAAGTTATTAATTGTACAAAAAAAGTCCGAGAACTATTTAAAAAAGGCATTTTTGTTTTTGATAAAAAGCACTTTTTAACCCCCCTTACTTCCTTGTTTTTACTTGTGTTTACCAGGTAACGGTGACACTTGAACAGTCCCTGACGTTTTTAACTTTATGATCACAATAAAAATATTTACAAGATGTCCATTTGCGCTGTTAACGAACGAATTGAAATGGTTTCAAACTGCATCAGAGGGACGTCTTATCAAGAAGTTTCCGATCATTTTGCTGCAGCAAATCCAGATCGTCCAATACCCAGCCAGATAACAGTGCAACGACTGCACGAAAAATTTATAATTTCGGGTTGCCTTATTTCTTCGCATGCAAAGCGAGAAAGATATGCCTCTGTATGTATGCCTTAAAATCCTATGGGGCGCGTTAAAAAAATTTACTGTATAGTCGTGTTAGGTGACAATCCAAAACAGGTTGCTAAGGTAAAAAGTCTGTAAACTGAATAATTAGTCAACCGGCAAACTAAAATTTTTAAATTAAATCCCCTAGACTGTTAAAAAAACTGAACTATTATTTATTTGGGAAACTGGAGCGGATGTCATCTAACTTATTAAGTCGCTATTTCTGGAAAACTATATTCCACAACTCTATATTAAACTAGCAAATTATTGAGCAAATTAAAAAACCCGCCACATTGTCCACTAATGACAGACAATGAACCAATTTGTGAAGTTGCCAAATATTCCAAAGCACTTAGTTAGGTTACAATCAGAACAGAGTACTTTCCCAAAACACGGGAATCGTCTTCTGGTACACTTAAATCTTCCCTGTAACACTGTTTTTTTTTTCAATAACACTCTTAATGCATGCATCACTCACTGTTCTCCCTCTAACAAGTTTTCACCTTTAATAAAAAATATTTCTACATATTTTTAACAATCTGATACGATACCCAACCCAACCTAATCTAATACTAAATGCCATTTAAATACGGACACTATGGCGAGCCGCAAACAAGTTGCAAGGGTTGGACGGCGAGGCGAGCAATTTCACAACAACGCCATTTATTCTTTGAATATAAGCCTAGCCGAAGTACTAGCATTTTTTTAAGGACTTTATCCATAAACTTTGAAAAATGGTGCGTTAGTGCCACGTGCGTGGAAAAATGGATTCTTTTCATCCGGAACTGTCTTTCACAGGTTTGTTCGGTGGGATATAGACGGTTTGGAAAGTCATAGGACTGGCGCGCGAAGTCGGATATAGCGTTCTCTCTCCGAACGTTATGAATGAATGGTATCGTCTCTTGCTGAAGGTCAATCCTTCCAATCCAATCCTAATTTACAACTCCATTTTTTATGAGGATGTATCGACACAATCATTCATTCCCCTTCGCTTTCCAGAATAAGTTATTTTCATCAATTGCAGAAAATAATGAAAAATCTGATCACGGTGCATTCTTCGTTTTCTCGTATTTTTCTCACGTCCACTTGTTTAAAGCTGAAGTTATCGATAATCCTTCGGGCAATACTGGAATGCTTAGAAGTCTCGAAGGTGAGAAAATAGTTTGTTTTATTTCTGATGTTTGTAGCGAGTTTCTTAAATTGGAAAAGTAAACACTATTGTGCTCTTTTCTATATTTGCAGACTGTTTTTAGAGATGTTTTGCAGTTTCATTAACTAATGTTTCATTTTAGGTGCACATACTTAAATTTTTAATTCACGGAAAAATTTCAGAAATCTTTAATTAATTTTTTTAATCTGAGGCAGCCCACGTAAACTTCAAGCCTAAATACTGACGTACGTGGGCATATGAAGGGAAGGGAAATGTTATTGACACGCGATTTAAAGGATTGGGGATTGGTAGGGAAAGGGAAAGCACCTGCAGGCAATTTGTTCCATAATCTGGATACCCTAGGTATGAATAATACCTAGGGTAGGGGAAGGGGAATTTCGCAAATATTCTTAAAAATAAGGCAAATACATGCAGATTCATATTAGAATAGTATTTGCCTTATTTTTAGAAATATTTGCGAAATTCAAATCTTGTATGTAATATCGTTGCAATAGACATGAAGTTTTTGTTATTTAAAAAAATATAAATTTAAATAAATTTTACAAATTTGCTTCAATTGGATGAAAGCTGTCGTATTTAGACATATATTTTAATTCTAAACAACTTCTCTTAATAACGTTTTTCTGTATTTTTTGAAAAAAGGTCATTAATTCCTACAAATTAATGTTATCCTCTCGCTAGCAATTACTGCTAGCTTTCAAAAGTTATTTATAAACGAACGAGAACGCTGCAAAAAGTGAAGCTAAGAGCCCTTTTTGTGAGCTCTTTATATACGGGTAACGCTCTTGTCAAATTGGAAAACGATTTATTTGCGGGTTGTTTTTGTGGGATAATTGAGATGTAGAGAACTCCTGAAGGTAAAGGGGTACGTAGATTATCGCAATTTTTGGGTAAATTAGTGTAGGTACAAAAAACGCATTGAAAAAGGGAATCGTAAATAAACAATTTATTAATAAAAAAACTGAAATACTACTTGTTAATCTGGATAATCTGAGCATTCTCTTACAAATGAGATGGGCAAATAAGGGCCATGTTCTGTCTATCATCTAGATGGAAACCATTCCTCAATTTTTCTATATAGTTGAAGATATAATAACTTTTGTACTAAAAATATAAATGATTAGTAGTCTTACACAGAGGGCGTATAATTTTAATATTTTCAACGTTTTTTTAACATCTCCGTACTATAGCAATATTACGGAGAGTCAATACAAAATGTTAAAAAAAAACGTCAATGACGTTTAAGAAATTGCAAATTTGCTCTTTGTTGCTGCTATTCTATTATTTATTATGAGCTATGTTTATACTTATACTATTACTCGTAATACGAATACAAATCTTACATAAACATAAAAATCATATCTTCAACTCTAAGAGAAATGGAAGAATGGTTCGAATTACTAAGGCAATTTTTTAGTTTAGAAGTTTAGATGACAGACGAAAAATGGCCCTTATTTACCCATCTCCGTTCATTTATTAACATAATTATAAAGTATTAACTAATTTAGCTTTCGTGTTAATTAATGTTGCCCATACTGCACTATTTAACGCTCATTTTTGTTTTTTAGCACTGTTAGATATTTTCTGTAAAAAAACAACAGCTTTCCAGTCTAGGCGCGGCCCGTGAAATTTTAAAGTTGTATATCTCTGTTGCTACTTATGGGACCCATGCCAAGTTCAGGTTTTTTAATAGTGAGCCTGCTAGGAATATTTTGGTAAAAAAAATTTGCGAAAAAAAGTTGAATTTTTACATTGACCCACCTGGGAAAAAAATCAACACGCTTAAGTATTTTATTTATTGTTTTTTCTAAACAAATTTTACATCATTTTGTCGACAATTCTTAAATTTTAAGAGAAAAAAATGTGTTAGTAGAAAGTTATAGTCATTTGAATTTTTTTTAAATTATCTTTTAGGTTTAAAAAAATTCAAATGACTATAACTTTCTACTAGAACATTTTCGTATTTTCAAATTTAAGAATATCGACAAAATGATGTAAAATTTTTTTAGAAAAAATAATAAATAAAACACTTAAGCGTGTTAACTTTTTTCCCAGGTGGGTAAATTCAAAAATTCAACTTTTTTTCGCAAATTACAAATCATGTTTTTCCTTTGCCAAAATGTTCCTAGTAGGCTCACTATTAAAAAACCTGAACTTGGCATGGGTCCCATAAGTAGCAACAGAAATATCTAACTTTGACGGGCCGCGCCTGCTAGTCACATGAAAAAAGCATTCTTTTTTCAACCATATGAGTAATATTGACATTTTTCTGACTTTTTAAAAGTTTTAAAGTTGCACTTTTTTGACTTCGGCCCTGAGGGATTAAAAATGCTTTAAATCCCTTTAAAGGGTATTTTTAATCCCTGTAGTAACAATAAAAATACCAAAAAGTACCGTTAGAAACACAATATTTATTATATTAACAAATCTTCCTATTGTTTTTCATAAATTTTTCTTCGTTTGAGCGGCAATAAGCTAGACGTAGCCTCTGCATCATCTCTCTTAATTTCTTTAATGAAAAAATCGCTCATAGGTTCGAACTTTCGGGTAAAAGCTCGAACATCGTTTGACAGATTTAAAGAAAATCTTAGTTTCCATAGTAGAAAAGCCATTATTTGTAACAACCAGGTATGCATAGGTATCTTATTGTTGTGCAAAATGTTCTTAAAAATAATACTAAAAAATATTTGTTTATTTTCTGTCCTATAATATTTGGAGTGCAAAAATAGCGTATATACCACGGGAATAAAGGTTACTTTAATCCCTCGTGCAATCGGATCCTAATTTTATTTCCAACTAGGGTAGAGACGTCCCTGGAATAACCTATATTTACAATGCTTCACTTAGCACCAAGAATGTCGACTTAACAAATAAGAAATAAGTTAACCAACCGGGGTGGCTTGTAAGACGCCCTTTGCTATTCAGATGCTCATTCTTTCTAAAAAGTATTAAATCTTACTTTTTTGTTCTTAGCTGACACCATGAAAAATACTTCTTTTTACTGAATATCTACTCAACTTTTTTATATTGACAGGAAAACGAATTACCTCTCGAACTTTCATAACCAGAGATGTAAGTGAATTAAAATTGGAATATATATTATTCCTTTTTTTGTGACGAGTTAGGAGTTTGATGATCATGTCGTAAGCTACATAAAAATATTTTATCCCGATGTTCTCATATTTTTTTATAAAGTTTATTAACGTTCATATATATACAACAAACCCGCTTTTGTTTGAATAAAAAATTTCTTTGTAAAAGTTTTAATAAAAATTTACCTAGACAGTAAAGTTATATGATATGGATTTATTTGCACTCGTTTTTATTTTGGAAAAATATTTCAAGTTCATAAAAATTTTAAAAAATTGACTTTTTATTCGCCCTTCAGTTCTTCTATGTTTATTTATTGTATTATATTTTAAACCCTCTTCAATATATAGGGTGTCCGAAAAGTCGTAGTATGGGCAAATATCTTTGCTATTATTAAAGATAGAGACACCAAATGTTAAGGGTATCTGATTGGTTAATAAATCTACTTCTTTATGTAATTTATCTTTTTCAACCCCCTTGAAGGGTGACGCTAGGGAGTTAAGGTCAAAAATTTTAAATGCAACCCTATGCCGTGTGGTAGCTCATTTTAAAGGTTTTCAAAAAAGAAACATTTTGCCGCAAACCCGAGGTCTGTATCTCAATTCGTTTTTATAAACGCCTAACTTAAACCAAAGGTTTGATGGTTTTGGACCGCCAAAATTCGACTCTTGTTTATAGTATGATAAACAAAGGCAGAACTGGGATCCGGATTTGATGGTTTTGGACAGCCAAAATTCGACTTTAGATGAAGTCCTACCAAAGCCTGAGTTCACACACCTGAGGAAAACAATGGAACGGAAAAAGTTATATTAAACTTTGTGTTATTTCTCGGACGAAACGACCTTAAATTTCGTCGTATTTTTCATTAGCCAATCAGAACGCTGCATTTCCTGTTCCGTTCTGTAACAGTTGCTTCTCTCAAGTGTGGCGTGTCGCTCACACTAATAGTGACGACATGCTAACATTGCTTGTAGCTGTGTTCACCTGATGCCCCAGCTGGATTTGGCAGCGATCACGTGATTGCTTTGGGGCGTGTACCGTTCTCACTTCGGTTACGGTTTTGTGTCCCGTAAGTATCGGTACCCTGAAAAGTTGGTAAGATTGGAAACGCGATTCCTGAAAAATATCTGTCATTAATAGTCACCAAAGGAACCGATGCTTCCCCGCTGGTTTTCCGGTTTGTTATGTAATTTTGTTGTTTATGTTTTTCTTTTTTGTTTAAATTTAAATTTATTTCTTCACAATGTTAAAAATCATGTGTTTTAAAATGCTGGAAGCAGGAGGAGAGGTATGTTTTTAGGTTGAGTCGATATCCGTAAAAAAAAACAAAAATATTTAAATTGTTAGGTTATGTGATCCGCTGATCCCTGATAATTTGCCAGCTAACAGAAACGACCGATCTGCGTTCCGTAGCAAAACCGGTTCTTTCAGGACCCAGCGTTACCATTGGTTTACCGCATTATACAGAGTGGTTAACCAGGTTTGACAACGGTATACACAGCCCAAATTTGAAGACATATCACATGCCATCTGTCAAATTTAATCAATTGCTGAGACCACTGACCTTCGGCTGAATGCAGCCATTGTTTGGTACATTTTCGCCTGGAATTTTGGTACAATAGTAAAATTGGTCGCGGCAACACTGGTTTGGTAGCCAAACAAGCTAGCCGCAAAAAATGCCCTTGGGCGTGGTCGCGAAAAAATCCTAGCCTTAATGGATTTTTCCTGACAGGCATATGTGAGAATAAAAAGATAACTGCGATTGTATGTCTACTTTGCCATAACGCGCCAAACCTAAGCGCGCAAAAGAATTTTTAGTCCCGCGAGAAAGTATATGCGCTGTAGCGAGCCTTACAATGTATTTCTGACTTGGCCTGATTAGCTAAGTAGTCTTTCGCGAAATTAACTTATAAAATATAAATAAGAAATTTGATTTGTACTTTTCCCGATGGAAAAAATGCGATATTATGAAATGAATTCACCCCCCAATTTCATCTGAACTTCTCAATTATTTTTCCGTTCACAAAAAGGCCACTTAGCCTGCAAATTTAATTATTCGCCTTTGAAAATTGCCTCTCTTGTATTTCATTATTTTAGCGATTATCCCGTCTGAGTGAATTTAATATACATTGATCGACTATTTAACTTGAAATATATGAATAATTTATATTTCTCGGTGACCTTTGAACAATAGAGAGTGTTCTTTCACAGAGGTTTTAGGCCTAAAAGTGGTATAGTGAGCATAAAAGCCTGTCCCCACTTGCTACTTAACACTGCGATCAACAAAGTTATTCAACAAGTCGAAATTTCGAAGTTATTTTAACAACTTATTTGAGGACGAATATTTAATGAGGACGTCTAAAAGTTGTCAACAAGTTATATAAATATGTTTCCGCACAAGTTTCTATAACATGTTACTAAGTGTGGACAGGCCTTAAGGGCGTATTTATTGTTATTACGAGTATTTCATAAATATGATCTATGTGTAAATACTGTGTATTAGTTAGTAAATTCTACCAACGAAAAAGAAACCAAAAATAAAGGGATTTCCTAAGCGCGAAACATACTTGCGTTTCTTTCAAACGAGGAGCTTTTTTAAGAATATAAGATACTCAAAGGAGAAGACTTGAATACTACCTGCCAACAGCTTTCTTAGAAAGTTGACTGTATTGGGAGAATTCTAAATACGATTGATTAAGATCGCGGTCTTGTGAAAAGAGACATACTATTTTTCTTCTTAAACAATATTAAAAAACAGTTTCTTTTGATATGAATTTTGTAGATTTATAAGGTTAATGTAAAAAGAGTAATATGAAATTAAGGGGTATATACAGTTAGAATTTTCGAAAAATCGATTTTTTTTTTATTTCATTTTCGTAATGTAGGTACATATTATATTCAAGTACACACACAGAAAATTTCAAGGTAATCCGGCGATTATTTTCGAAGTTACACGCATATTTGTAAAGACGTGTCAGAGCGATTGTACGCTATGTACAGTGCTTTTGAAACTTTAAACGCGTTTTTCTCAAAACTGTGTTTTTAAAGTCGGTGACGAAGATTTCTGGGAAACGGCTGAACCGATCAGTCTCAAATTTTAACACAAGCTTCTTAAGTATATTTTTTTACTAATTAACGGAAGGTTTTTTCTCACCGATAAATATTTTTTTATATAAACACTTTAAGGCAAAAAATTTTGGTCAAAAATCGTTTTTTTTTTGTTTTTTGAGAAGCCGCCATTTTGTCACAAAATTTTATTTTGCTTATTCCTTCCGTTAATTAGAAGATTATACATTACTTTAAGGAAATCCGTTTGGTTTTTTCATATTAGATGATCCAGTCCAGAGATATCGTTGTCACCGCAAGATGCCTTTTTTGAGAGGAACTTCTGGAGATCAGCTATAGCAGCTTTCACAATTATTTTTACAAATACAAAAATCTTACAATACAGCTAAAAGTTACCATAATATGTGTACAAATTTTTACATTAATAAATTTACAAGTCTTCTCAGGAAAAATTCTTGAAAAATCGCTTTTTTAGGCCCCCTGGCTGTATATAACCCTTTAAGCCCAAAAAACGTACTACGTATGTAGTTTTTTGGGCATCATGTTGTTTCTGGCTTCATATTTTTGTTTGTATAGTAACCTTTACGATAAACTAAAGATAAAAAGTGTATTTTTTAGATATATCCAGAAATCAAAATAGAATTTTTTACAATTAACAATAGATCAAATAACCCAAGTGGAAAGTCTGCATTAAGTATGTCTACTGCAGACCCTCGACTGCAGTCATTTGACATAGTAGTTAATCAAAATTTTATCTAACCCCGCTAACCCGTACAATTATCAGCAAAGAAAGACTAAACCATTCATTCATAAATAGCATTTGTGGTTTTTCATGCATTTCACGTGTGTAGGACGAATAATCCACAACACAAATTCTGACTGCTAGGCAATGCTGCACACAAAACCTCTACAACTATTTTACCCATAAATGAACGAAACTCGCCACTATTACGAGCTAACCTTTGTGCAGGGTTCCCAGGTTTTGGGATTTTCTCCCAAATTTGTGGGATTTTTATGTGGACGGGGGAAAATCTGGGCGATACTTTTTTGTGGGGGATTTTTTGGGGGAAATATTTGTGTTTTTGGGAAAATAGAGTATTTTTATGAATAAAACAATTTATTAAAAACCAAAAAAATATATTCGAACTACGCTCCAACACTTTTCTCAGCCAAATACTAGTAAAAAAAAAACAGCAGTAAAAGTAGGAGTTTTATTTAAAAATATTAAACCTCCTTCAAAATAAATAAGATTTCAGGAAGATTTAAAAATAATATATTATGTTTTAAACAAGTAACAGTCAAGAATAAAACTAATTTTATTTGGGGGATTTTAGTTGTAAAACAGTGATTTTTGGGGTATTTTCAAAATCGTTTAGGGGAATTTAGTTGCAACCATCTAGCAACCCTGCCTTTCTGTGGTTTACCCTCTACCGTTAAAATAAAAATGAACCCGAATAAATTTTGTTTTCAAATAATTTCCTCTTGCGTTAACAATTTTTCTGTATTAAAAAAAATCCCTAAGTTAAGCCAAATTTAAACTCAATTTAAGAAACGAAAATATAGGAAAGGAAAACAAACGTTACTGTGTCGGTCGAATTAATATACCGCCTTCGCAGAATAATAACATAGCAGTCTAGATTTCTGATGATTTTAATATTGTTTGACATGACGCCAACATTCATGCTTTAAATTTCGCTCTTGCAAGGTTTTAATATCATTCTGAAATGAACTAAAATATTCCATTTAAGTAAAGCGTTTTATTTGAACTCTGTGTTAAAATTGAATTTTTTATTAAAAATTAATGTAACCTTGTTATTGTTTATAAAAAGCAAAAATCACAGTATTATAGCCATACTGAATTTCACAAATTATGTGTAGATTATCTTTTTTCTTTTGGATCTCTAAAAAGAAACTTTAATAGATACGTTGTCACTACTTTGTTCATTGTTACATTTTTCATCAAAATTTAAAAACGAGGTCTCTATAATTATAATATAATTAATAATAATAATAATAATAATGATAATGGTAATGGTCATGATAATGATAATGATAATGATAATGATAACGATAATGGTAATGATAATGATAATGATAGTGATAATAATAGTAATAATAATTAATAATAATCACTTTGTCAACAGTGTTTCACCATTATTTAATTATTGCCTTAATGTCTGCCTATTCTTTCTATCTTCGCTGTATCTACTGCAACCACGCAATTACTACTCGACCACCAGAGTAAAGTAGCTTTACACACGCCAAGTTTCCTTCTTGTCTATTAAAAATAAAGTCATTTTATGGAGAAAACTAGTTTATCTTATAGACTAAGAAATAAGGATCTCAAACCCAACATAATTTTTTCACAAAAATTTTGAATCGCTTTTTATTATTATGCCGATCTCAGTCACTAACATCAGAGTCTGACTGGCATGCCCCGTTGCGCGCCTACAGGGTGGTCCAAGAACTTTACAAGTGTGGAATTATTTTATTAATGAGTTTATCGAAATGCACCTATTACGAAAAATGTATGCATACTTACCTAAAAACAAAATTAACCGTTATCAGAATCGTCTGAAAGTCGATCAGTGACAAAGCATACAGAGGAGAAACAAGAATTTGAAAATCGCTTAAGAGTAAAGTTCTCTTAAATTTTTGAGCAATTCATATTTAAGCAGAACTCTTGATCGAGGGGTCTAGAATCAAAGGCGGATGCCTCCATTTTTAAAAATTATGGGAAATGACGAAAAACTGTTTGTGAGTTTCTGAGCAGATGTGCGACCGTTTTGTTAACTTTGTCAAAGTTATAAATGTTTAAGAATTATACTATAGATTATATATATTATCGATTTTTCTCAGTTAGTTGAAAAAATCATAAAGAAATTTGGAGATTGCCGCTTTTGTTCCTCACTTTGGGAGATTACCATGTTTGATTCTGATAGGATCTAAACCAGCTTGTTAAAATTAAATAATACCGCAGCGCCAGCTGTAATGTGATATTATTTAGTGACAGGTAAGAAGTAAGCATACAAAACTAAATCAAGACACTTGGTAACTCTTCAACGAACTCGCAGTTTGCATGATCTTCTTGACCGTTATTGGAGTCAGTTATTATTGTTTCTTTAACAATAAATTTGTTGTAGCCTGGTAACTCCTGTAACTCCCTCCAGTGTTCTCCAAAGTGTTTTTCAAGTAGTTTTTACATCATTTATTTTAAGGTATCTCACGGGATTAGTACAAATGGTAGCATTTAACAGCGGTAGTTTCTTGGTTATGGGAATTCTTTTTTGGATGACGACGTTTGCATGCTTTAAAATAAAGGCGGCTTGACCAACGTTACTTTTAGCTGAATAAAATGATTCATGAAAGTCCTTAACATCTTTCATTTTTAACGTTGACCATGGAAATGATTTTGTGCTATAGCCACACCTTGGAAAAATATAAATCTTTGCAAGAGCAAAAATAATCACGCCATAAATCACGTGGTTTTATTCGGCAACTTGATTAGCGCTTTAGGATTTTGCCGGGTTTGATACCAACTAATGCGTGGAGATTGCCGGATTTGAAACTAATGCTACATATTCATATTAAATTTCAATGGAATTTTGTCAGGTTTGGTTCTCGCTTTTAATTTCATTCGATTCAGCTCATTTTAAATCATAATATTACGTCTTTAACACATTTTGGCAAAAAATGTACAGAAATAAAATTAAGAAAGAACAAAAATGTGGTGTATATGAACTTAAATGTGACAGTTGCTCAGAAATGTACACAGGACAAACAGGTAGAAGTTCTGACAAAGACTTAAAGAACACAAAAAATATAATAATTCCCATTACGCTCGACATTTAAACCATAAACAACACAGTTTTCATGATAATTTTGAAATTTTACAGTTAGAAAACAAATCTGTAAAGCTTAATTTTTTAGAATTTTTTAAATAAATGTAAAAAATTAAACATTATTAAACGACCAGTTGTATAGGGCATATTTCCCCATTGTTAAATTTATAATTGTTGGAACTTCTACCAGCAACAAAACGGTATTGTTGTATATTCTATAACTTAAAATTGAAAATGTAAAGGACTCTACCTAATCCTAATGGTACTGTAAACATAATCACTAGGTTGTAAAAGTAAAAATTTAGGTAAAATTTGTTGAGTAGCTGATACATGTAAAAAGAACAGTTTTTAGTTTATATCAACCACCCGACGAAGACACGGTGTGTCGAAACAATTGTCATTATTTTAAGAATAAAAATTTAGTGAAGATTTAAATACGCTTTTTGTTATTATTAAATAGTTTTATAATGCATCTTCATCACGTAAAGGCTAGGAAGTGACTCCGCAGCCGGCGCCGGTTCCCAAAATGTTGACGCATGGATACCGGCGCCGGCACCCGGGTACAATTTCTCGGATGCCGGCGCCGGTTCCGATACGGCCAAAACGGAATGCCGGCAGTTCTAACCTAAAATAATTATAGTTACGTATTTGAAATGATATGTAAACATTGTGTTGTTTTAATTTTGCGTAAAAACTATAAAATATGAGTGTGTGATAAATTTTCTTCATATGAAATTTTTAATTGTGCTTTGGTGGAATTCAAGAAAGCCACAAACAATGAGTTTTGGTTGTGTGATAGCAGAGATACTATTAGCTGCGGTTAGCCTGTGTTAAAGGTGGAAGATCATTCAAGACAAAAAATAATAAGTCAACAAGGAAGTGTTCCACGTGTAAGAAAGGCTGCCAGGCTAGCATTTTCTTCAAAGTAAGTGAGTGTAAACAATTTCTATGCATCCTGGGGATTGAACGAAATCACAATCATACTTCATCCAAAGCTTATTTCAATTTTCTAGCAAAACAGAGACACAGAGTTACAGATCCATATGCTCTGCTAGTTATTTCTACCTCAAAAAATGGCAATATATCCATAGAAGACAATAATTCCAAGCAAATTGATATCAGACAAATTGAACACTCTTATTTAAGGTATATTATATGGGTTTATTTTTCTTATTTCTACCATTAAATTCGCAGAATAATAACAATTGTTATATTTTTGTAGGAAGATTTAAGTTTCGTTAAAGTTTACACTATAATAAATTATTATTTTTCGATTGAATTAAGGTATTTTGATTCTCATCTTAACTTTGACACTAATTTTCTAATGCTGCCGGCATCCATGATGGCTGCCGGCGCCGGCAGCAGAGCCACTTCACCGGCAACCAGCTCGGCTGCCGGCGCCGGCATCCATGATGGCTGCCGGCGCCGGCATCCATGACGGCTGCCGGCGCCGGCAACGGAGTCACTTCCTAAAGGCCACATCAATTCAATAATAATAATTGTTAATTCAGGTATTTTCGTCATTAGCATTTTTCGGTTAAAAACATCAAACTATTTTTACGCTCCTGTCTAGATTCAAGATTAAGTAATCCAAAAGTGTAGAGTCCTCTGAATTATTGTGTATTATAGGTAATCCAATTCCGATAGAATATAGAACAAAATGGAAAAGGGCTTAATGTTGGAATTATTAGTGGAATTAATAAAATATTGCTAGGCTCATAATGGCATTTATAATTCAAACTTAGGGGCGGATACATTTAATACCTTTATCTCTAAATACGTAAATGTATTAACTGTCGCTAATCCCTTTCCGTAAATAAAGTGGAAGCAGTTTATTACACAGGATTAATTTAGTTCTATTTCTCGTTAACAAAAATTAAAATTCTGTTGTGCTCTTGTTTATTATTTATTTCGACATTACCTATTGCATTTATCTAAAAGACATTGTTGGGGAAACCCAACCGTTCGGTTAATTTCTATATCTCTATTTTTATTTCAAAATAAATATTAATAACCAAGCAAGTATCAAAATCCCTTTTAAATAAAACAAGCTCAAACTTGTCTCCTTTGTAAATTCGCATTTGCATAAAAATACGCAGTCATCGGCAAAACGTAAAGACTGTTTCAGCTAAAATATCAAAAGAAAATCTTTCCTTTAATTTAGTTCTTCTAAAGCACCGGCATGTTGTGGGCGACCGTCAAAGGCTTAGTTTTCTTTGAAGATTTTTTATTTCTTAGTGTTATTACTGTAACGCTCTAAAAATATATTACTAGCAAATGCAAAAAATTCAGCAAAGATGCCCCTCTGTCTCTTCACTTCGTGGTATCAAAGTATCGGTTCAACCCTTTCACCAATACGGTAACATCTGCCTAAATACGATTCGTAAACGTCATCGCGAAGCGACTATTACTGGTCGGGCGGAGCGCAAAAAAGGTGGTCCATATCACTTCGACTTGTTTCCCGTCGGGAAGACATGATCATTCCAACAACTACCACAGAGATGGACTGTTGCGCCCCTTGGCGTAACAGAATCGCGAAGGTCTAGTAGACCGAAAGTTAATTCGTGCGGGAAAGACTCCCCTTTTTCTCTCAGGCATAGTCTTGTAATTCAGTGCGGGAAAATTTCTCCCTTTTTCTTTAAGGCATATTCCTATAAATGTAAATCAGTGCCGGAAACACTCCCATTTATCTTAGGCATAGTCCTACATTTCATTTTATAAAACAAGGAAAGTCACAATAAATATTCGACAATAAAATCTCGTATCTCGTAATAACAGAATGTGAAGAACACACGTTATGTTTTTGTTAGTGTTAAGAATAATGGTTGTATTGTACAGGGTCTTCCAACGAGGACTGAACAGGGGCTCATTTTTGAGCTTCCTTGTATTTAAAGAAAAATCTAAAATAGCCAATCGATGTACTTTTTCCTGCAGAATTCAAAAATGAAACCAAAAATGTATTTGAACCAGAAACAAAAGAGTTACGCTATGGATAAGGTGTTTTTTAAATGGAACATAGCTTTTTTTATACGATTTTCGGAACGAGTGATTTTTTTTATGTCCGTTCTGATTAAAATATTTAATATTGTGACAGCTATTTTTATTAAATTTTCAATGTTTTATCCAGTATAATTTAACTTCAGCCTGTTTGAAACATACACTAGGTAATAAAGGTAAAATCACCTTGAAATCCTTCAAAGTCAAAAGATGTAAATTTGTCAAATTTTTTGACTTTGAAGGATTTCAAGGTGATTTTACCTTTATTACCTAGTGTATGTTTCAAACAGGTTGAAGTTAAATTATACTGGATAAAACATTAAAATTTAATAAAAATAGCTGTCACAATATTAAATATTTTAATCAGAACGGACATAAAAAAAATCACTCGTTCCGAAAATCGTATAAAAAAAGCTATGTTCCATTTAAAAAACACCTTATCCTTAGCGTAACTCTTTTGATTCTGGTTCAAATAAATTTTTGGTTTCATTTTTGAGTTCTGCAGGAAAAAGTACATCGATTGGCTATTTTAGATTTTTCTTTAAATACAAGGAAGCTCAAAAATGAGCCCCTGTTCAGTCCTCGTTGGAAGACCCTGTACATATTTACCAGAAATAAATACCGATTGTTCAGTGAAATTGGTGTCTTTTACTGTTTACAAGTCGCAGCTGCATAAGATTGCGCACAGATGAAAACTGAACCAGTTACCTATGGAAATATATTACAATATGGTGGAGGTAAGGTTTAAATAGAGCCTTATGCATCCAGACATATTCGGCCAAATTCACTATTGCTAAGACCGGTCTAATTGGACAATCAAGGTTTTAAATTGACAAGTGCAAGAATAAGACACCTAAGTTTTGTACTATGAATTTGTTTCTGATTTTGTCGCGAATTTATAAAGGAAAACGAAATTTAAGTATGTATCTTCCGCAATGATATAAAATTTAGCAACAAGTTCCAAAATAAAAGCATTTGGAAGCCGAGAATATTGCAGAAATAGTAGAATAACTGAGTTTTTAATAACGACTTATTAACAATCACCAACACAATGCCAAACTTAACTGATCAAGTAGAAGATGTACATTTAAACCAATGCTGTTTTGAATCTTTTTAGTAAATCCCGAGGTTTATGTCAAAATTACTTACATACAGCGTGTCCAGAAACCATCTTAACAAATGGGAAATTTTTTTTATTTTTGACTTTACGGTAAAAAGTTATTTTTCATAAAAAGTTCTGCTTGTTAAGAAAATAACAGTCAAATCAAAGATTTTGACCCAGCCTATACGGTGTGTCAAAAAAGGTAAAAACGATAAATGCCGTAGAAGGAAAACTATCTTTAATTTTAATTCCAAAGTGCAATAATGTAAGAAAGTGTGTTCCAGAACAGAAAAGTGTTCGAATATGAAATTTGACAAAATATCTTTATGGTCATTCATATGTTTGAATTTTTTAAAAAAGTGTTGTGAAAAACATGTTTTTAAATAACATATTACTCAAAATAAACAACAATAATGTTTTATGAAATACTACACTAAGCTTTAACATGACCACCGTTTCTGTCCATACAAACTGTTATACTTCGCGAAAATTCCGCCAACAATAACGTTTTATGAAATACTACACTAAGCTTTAACATGACCACCGTTTCTGTCCATACAAACTGTTATACTTCGCGAAAATTCCGCCACTGCATTTCTAACCATCTGAGGGGAAATTTCTTGGACACATTCTCTAATAATTCTCTCTAAATGGTCTGTGGGCATAGACTTTTTTTTAAGAATTCCCATAAGAAAAAATCTAGGGGAGTTATATCTGGGGGCTTTTATGGCCAAGCAAGTTCAGGCCTTCATCCAATCCACCTCTGTGGAAATGTCCGGTTTAAAAATTCTCTCGCTCTTGCAGAGCTGTGACTTGGAGCACCGTCATGTTGGAACCAAAGTGTGTTTCTTATATCCAGTGGTAGTCAATGAAAAAATTCAAATAATTCGGTGTTAAACAATTTCAAGTGTATTTCACCGGCAACATTTTCTCCAAGAAAGTACAGCCCCACGATTTTGCTCTTAACACCACACGAAACGTTTGTCTTGAAAAATACTGGTCACGACACAATTACAAAGTGGGGATTCTCATCACTCCACCACCTACAGTTTTGGGAACACACCATTCTATCTGAGGTGAACGTGGTCTCATCTGAAAATATTTTTCTTGCAAAATAGGGGCCATCTTCTACCTCACCTTGAAATCAAGAGCAAAACAAAAATCGTGAATAAAAATCTCTAGGCTGCAGTTTGGGAAGAAATTTTGGTTTGTATGTGTGAAAATGATTTTTCCTTAAAATAACTTGGGCCGTGAATTTTATAACTTTGTGAAATATTTCTCAATGAGATTTTTGGATTTTCCACGACACCTTGGGTATCTTCGTTCACTCACCAAACCTGGTGCTTGTCAGAAAATATATTGCTCAGCTCACAGATCCGGTACTTTTAAAATTTATTAACAATATCTCCAACAGTCACATATTTATTGTACTTTCCAATTAAAATTAAAGATAGTTTTCCTTCTACAGCATTTATCGTTTTTACTTTATTTTGACGTACCGTATTTCTGAAAAAATGTTTCGAAATCTGTGTATTCGAGTAAATATTTCATAAATCCATTTCTAAAAAAGCATTTTTGAAAATGCTGTCAGGATATTTTTGAAAAAATGTACGTTCGAAATTTGTGTTTTCGATAAAATACTTTTGAAAAATTTCATTAATCCGTTTTCGAAAAAGCTGTTTTTCAAAAAAAAATTCTTTCAAAGAGATCTTTTAAAAAAAACTAAATGGTTGTTTGTTTACTCTACAAAACGATCCGGCGCTAATTTTGATAAGATCGCTTTGAGGCTGTGAGATGTGTAAGGAATGTTTTCAGAAACAATCTAAGAGTATGTAAATTAAAAATACCAAAAAAGGGTTGCATTTTTCATATTACATCTTAGTATTGATCTATTTTTCATATTTTTGTGGTATAATTCATTTTAAAGACCTTGCATAGACGGAAATATTTCTTTTTGTTGATAGTATTTTGTAGAATATGTGGGAATGGTTAATGTTTATGGTACCATATTTATTTGTATAAAATTCGCTATTGAAATCCTTCTTGCACAATGCTTTAGGGTGGCGCCCCCCTCTTTCAACCAGCGCCTGCCCCAACATTTTGATTAGCACTAACGTAAACGTTGCTGGCAAACGGAAGTTTTCCTGCAAGGCAACGTTACCTTATTTTTTCAGACGATATTATTAATTATTCACATAATGAAAAATTCATTCAACGCCCATAAAACAGATAACAGAAAAACAAGAAGAAAATAAGAGCATAAATTAATAACTCCACGTACCCACGTTTCTTGGAAAATTCTTTTCAAGCCGCGCTAAAAGACACTGAATAAAATTTTCATAAAATACCTGTCCCGTTTTGGCGGCCAAATTAAACAAACTGTTGTAAAAAGAAAAAGTCATGGTAAGGAAGCGATAACGGCTTCTAACTGAAGTAACGGTGTCTCCATAGAAACACCCTTGCATTTTAGAGGAAGAGATTTGCCGGAAAATTCGTTCAGCACTTCCGCGAAGTCTGGTGCAGCGTTTACCCTAAAGCCGACTTTATTTTCTTAAATTATCGCCATGGTTGATTTCGGTGCATTTGGCTTAGAGGTAAATAAATGAACAGCTGAGTCAGGTTACTTGACATTGGCGTAGCAAAATGTATCTAATGACTCAGGTTGGGTTGGGTTGGGTATCTCCCCTACCATTTAATTGTTTGCTTAATTTTATTATAAATGATAACTCACATTATAACAATTATTGCTAAATTTTTAATTTTTTTTTTTCACGTTTTTTAACTTTTAAAGGCTTGCCATTTAAAAACGAATTAAGATACGATACGATGGATTTGCGGTAAAATGTTTCTTCTTTGAAGACCTTAAAATGAGGTACCACACGGCATAGGGTTGCATTTAAAAATTTTTAACTCAACTCCCCTACAGTCACCCCTCAAGGGAGTTGAAAAAGTTAAATTATATAAAAATGTTGAGTTATTAACCAATAAGATACACCTAAAATTTGGTCTTGGAGTCTCTATCTTTACTAATAGCAAAGATATTTGCATGCTAAAACTTTTCGGAAACCCTATATATTTGAGCCTGTATTATTTACAATTGAAAATATTAACACAGGGGTTTTGTTATTTTAGTATGAAGTTTATCAAACGGAAATATGCATTAGGGTCTACAGGGACCCCGGATATTTCGGCTGCTTGGCTTCTTGACGTTTGAAGCTTTCAGTTTGCGTTGCTAACAAGTTTACCGTTTTTTTAGCATCAGCCGCGTAGTCTAGTGGTATAGAATTATTTGCTTATTGACCCGCAGGCGTTGGTTCGTATCCGTGCCCGGTCGAATTTTTTTTTAATTTTTGTCATTTAACATATTATACGAAATTAGGAAATCGGCTCTAAAAGGTGCATTGGAACCGGGTTAGCACTCCCTCCTCGATAAAAAATTTTTTTGTCTTTTTTTAAAGGTCCCGAGCAAAAAATTAATCCTGTCTAGATACCTTAACCTAAAAATTATGTTTTGTTTGAGAAATAATATAATGTCTTCTTGTGGCCATGGAGTTGAGAAATACGTTCTCGGACAGGTTTGCTCAGTTCTAGGGTTGCTCAGGATCTTTTTTGATACTTTTTAAAGGTTCCGAGCAAAAAATTAATCGGGCCAAACGTCAAGAAGCCCAGCAGCCAAAGTATCCGGGGTCCCAGGAGCGACGAGTCAAATATTATGCCACATTACATAACTGAAAGCATGGCAACTGACAATTTACACGAGGGTAGTTTGTTTGGTAATAGAATATTACTAACCTAATAGATTGCCCTTATTGCTTTTTTCTCTGACGGACATAATATGTGGGATAAAACAAGATAATTGCGATTTTATGCACGGCCGGATAATAGATTTTGGGGGCCTTGGGTCGCAAGTTTTTTTTAGCCCCCCAGAGAAATGGATATAAAAAAATATATGTGATGACGACGATCCGTGTCCTGAGGTGCGTACCTGAGTATGTATACTTTTCGACAAAGTGCCAAATCTAACAACACTGGGCGCGTAAGTACTGAACTTAAAGCTTGGCCAAACAATCACCACATAACGGCGTCTATGTAGCGTTTTGTGGTTAAAATTACATTACACACTGGCCCAAACCTATTAAATTATATACTTATTTCTACACCCTTTCCAGTAATGAAAATGGTCAAGTACATACTTATTATTATCATCAGTAATGAATACATTATTAAATAGTTGTAGATAAAATGCATACGTTATTAAATCAAGAAGTTAGAAGACAACGACCGGAGGATGTGTAAAAAGAGTAGCAAACAGGTAGGCTGAAGCCTGAGGCCCTATTTTCCAAGTAAAACACCGTAGCAGGTCCCTTAAATTAAACTAACTGAAAATCTTTTAACATACAAGAATAACAAAACATTTTGCAGAAAATACAAACTACCAGTCTAATCGTTACACAACCCTTGCTATTGTATTATATTTGTTGTGTATAATGTATATATTATGTAAATTGACTCTCAGCATTTTCCCACAAATATTCCATGTTTATACACTGGAATACAATATGTATCTGGTGGGATGGTAGTGCCTCTGCCACACCTTTTTTGGAAGCTACTGATCATACTTTTGGGCCCGCCATATCTCCATTAAAGGCTGAAATTTATCTTCTGGGAAAAGGTTTGGAAGCTTAAATTAACCTCTTAATTTCAAGTTTTTATCTCTTTTACTTTCCAAGTTAATCAGATCCGAAGATTAGCTATTTTGACACGCATTGATCATCAAAATACTTCCTGTTGTCTTAGGATACTAACATTTGGCACATAGGTAGGGTTTAGCACATTAACAAAGGGAAAAATCCAAAAACCAAAAATTTTGCCCTTTCAACCTCAAAAGTGGGGAGTTGTACAGAATAAAATAATACGTAAATCATAATCATATGTATTGTGGCAACAATAAAAATATCCGGACAGTCATTATAAAATACATACACATATCTACGTGCAATGAATAATTACACCTTTAAAACGCAATTATTATCGCACAATAAAAAGTGGAATTGAAAAACATTAGGTACTGGAAAACGTAGCAAAGATCTCGTGAAAGTTCTGCTATAAAGAGCAGTGAAATCTGATATAGAGCCAAGTTCGGTTGGCCAATAAAATTATAATACCATATAAATAAAGTTATATGTAATAATAAATAAATAGGTTATATGCTAAATGTTTTAGGCTAATTGGTTCTGCAAAAGGCTATATAGAAATGCAGACCTCTGGCTGGGCCACATACTGTTAGAGCCAGTAAAATTTAAAAAATAAAATAAAATAGTGACTAACCTACTCTAATTATAATCTCTATAAACAAAATAAATACAATATGCTTAATCCTACGACAGCGCAAGAGAGAAAAAAAGCAGTGACATGTTAAAGAAAAATACTAAGTAACAAAGAAAAAAATAAAGAGTGGAAAAGATGGTAGTTAAGGTAAGATGTTACAAGAAAAGAGAGAAGAAAAAAAGTTTAGATATGAAAAAATCAATTAATGTTAGTTAGTTCTTGAAAAATATGTTTTTTTATAATATATTTTAACCTTTTGAACTAACAATAGGGAGTGAAAGCCGACATACACAATGCATTAATGCTTGAAGTAATATTATCTTTTAAATAATCCCCTTTTGGGTTGTTCCTTGGTACGGTTGTTAGTGAACACTCCAGCCCACACCATTATACTTCCACCTCCAAATGGTACTCATGGAGATATGCAGCATCGCGTAGATCATTCCCCTGGTCTTCTCCATACACACACGGCAGCGTCTTCTGGATGCATGTCCAGGCAATATTTCAAGCTTGACACTGACTGTTGATGAAATAAAACGTTTGTTGCTAGGCAACTTATCACATTATCTAGGCGCCGATGTCTTGATGTGAAATTATCCTTCAAAAAGAACAGATATTGAAATGAGTAAAAAAATAAAATGTTGAGCAAAGATGAAACTTTCATACGAAATACACTGGAACATCATTTTCCACAGGGTGTTTAGAACTTAAGGAAAAAAAAGTATCGTTTGCTTCCTCCGGTATAATATCATACATGTTAAAATTTGTCTTAAATCGAAACTCAGGTGATAATCTTGATAAATGCTTCTACAATCTACCGAAAATTTCATTAAAAACGGTCTAATATTAGCAAAGTTATTTACCATCAAACTTGGTCCAAAATTTTCTTGTCCGTTTTTTTTTGCTAATGAGTGTAGTTACCAAAGTAGTTCCGCTATGTTCAGTATTTTCTCTTTTAATCTAAAGAAGCTATAGTGTGCCTATATGTTAACAGACATATTGATATTTCCAAGACCTTTGACCAAGTATGGCATGCCGCACTCCTCAAAATACTACTTTCTAATAGTCTTTCTCCCAAACTATATACCTGGATCGATAGCTTTCTCTCTAATCGGCGCATATCTGTCATGGTGGACGGTCACTCATCAAACTATCAATGTTGGCGTGCAGTTCTAGCACCAACCCTATTCATTCTTCACATTAATGACCTGCTCTCTTCAACTGCCAATCTCATCCATAGTTACGCTGACGATAGTTATCTTCACTCCATCATTCATTTTCCCAGACAGTTCTTGAATCAAGAGCTGGATAATAGACGCAGATCTATTCACCTATCCCTTTCCTAAGATCTTCAATTAATCTTAGACTGGGGTGCATACAAACTTTGTTCAGTTCAACGCCTCCAAAAACCAATCTTGCTCCCTTTAGTCCCTGTCGCGCAAAAAATCCAGTAACACTTACCCCATCCACATGAATGGCCAAGCCCTACAGAACAATGAAACGTTCGATCTGGTTGGCATCGGTTTCGAACATGCTCAGTTGGCACAAACGCATTACTCCCAACCTCCAGTCCTTTAAATCCCGTGTCAGTAGATTACATGTCCCTTATCTTCCGATGCCCACGGTACGTTAGTACTTTGGCTTCAAATCTACGTGTTCTGTCTGTTTATGCTGTTATTTTTTAAATTATATTTTTTAATAAAAGATATCAAAAAAATGTTAACGGATTTTTTTATTTCATAAAATATCAGAATTTCCGAAATGTAAAATACCAACATCAATTTTTCCTTCTAAATTAAAAGTTCTTTAATATTTTCTTTTAGAAATTTAGCTTCCAGAAAATAATTTAATCATTTCTTGTTTTTCCGTTTTGTAGAAAAGTCTCTCCCAAAGAGCACAGAATTTCATCATTCTGATTATTATAATTTATGCTATGAGCATTAAAGATATTTTCAATAGAATTTCTAAATTAAGAAATTAACTTTAAAGTTGTCTTTTCTTGCTGTGAGAGTTATACTTGAAAAATTCAAATCAACTTTTATGATTTATAATTTTGGAGTTGTATGGCGCAACTTATTACATTGGTTTAAAAAGAAAATCTATTTAACAATTTTAGGATAAAAGATATTTGTTCCGCCAAGATAAAGGTTGTTTACTCCATGGCTTTTCGTGCAGAATAAAGCTTTGTTAATCAATATAGTAGTGGAACCGTGTCAGGAATTTACTACATTGACTAAGTAGGCATTTATCCCTTTTTGATCGATAGACTTTAAGTCATTTAAGTTGTCTTCACTTAAAAGGGCGTAAAAGGGGCACTGGCCATTTAGCATGTTTATTAGGAGGTCAGACCTTTTTAGATTTCGAAATCAGGCATTACGACGTCTCTATTTTGTTTCATGAAAATTCCTTTATTTTTCAAATTGCTAGAGATCATATAAGATATATAAAAAGTCACTTTTCTTGTTATATGATATAAAATGTCGTTCTTTTATAGAAAAACTTCTCAATTAAAATGTCAAAAACGTCAAAGCATAGCTAAATTACACTGAAACCTGGTTAAATGGATGCAGAGAATCCAACTGATATCAACAATACCTCTATTAGTAAACTTCCGTATTTTTATTTTCAGCGAAAATGGTATTCTTAATAAAACGTTTCGTTCATCTTTGGATGCCATAAACAGTATCCAAAGTCATGATAAAGTATTAAAAGTATTAAAAGTATTAAAAAATATGAAATTAATTTTAAATAAAATATTTTTTTTTATCTGAGACAGCCCACATAAACTTCAATCCTAAATACTAACGTACTCTAGGTTAGGTCTTGTTTAGGAAACATAGAGGGTGTGTAAATTGGATGCGGAGAAGTATTTTCTTTTCTGGCTCAAAAGCTAAAACCAAACTTTGGTGTTAAAGTAATGTGTTTATGCGAGCTGAGATCATGTTCGAAAGCGATGCCAATAAGATCGAACGTTTCACTGTTCTGTAAGATTTCGCCATTCATGTGGAAGGGATAAATGTTGCCGGATTTTTTGCGTGACAGGGAGCAAGACTGGGTTTTGGAGGCGTTGTCCTGAACAAGAGAACAAGGTTGTTGTCACCCCAGTCTAAGATGAATTGAAGATCTTGGGAAAGGGATAGGTGTATAGATCAACGTCTATTATCCAGCTCTTGATTCGAAACTTGTCTGGAAAAATGAATGTGTACTTGTCTGGAAAATGATGAGTACTATCGTCAGCATAACTGCTGATGGGATTGGTAATTGAAGACAGGTAGTTAATGTAAAGAGGAAATAGGGTTGGTGCCCGGACTGAATTTTGGGGTACGCTAGCATTGATAGGATGAAAGTTAGATGAGTGATCGTCCACCACGACAGATATGCGCCGATTAGAGAGAAAGCTGCCAATCCAGGTACATAGTTCGGGAGGAAGATTGTAGGAAGGTAGTTTGTTGAGAGTGCGGATTGTCATACTTGGTCAAAAGGCTTGGAAATATCAAGAGCAACAATCTGGGATTCGCCATGAAATTCGAGAGACTTGTTCCAGGTATGTGTGACAAAGGTAAAAGGATCAGCTATTGCTGACTTTCTCCAAAACTTTGCCGACGATAAAGAGAAGTGAGAAAGGTCGATAATTGGATGGAAGGGAATTGGAACCCTTCTTCGCGACAGACTGTACACGAGCAGTCTTCCAGGTGTCTGGGAAGATATCCTTGTCATAGGAGATCTTGAAAAGACGAGTTAAGATGTGTTCAAGTTTTGTAGCGCATTTTCTTAGAACAATTGCTGGTATGCCATCCAACCGGAGGACTTTTTGGTGTCAAGGGATGTAATTTTGTGATCTTGTTTGACCTTAAGTATTAAGTCGAATATTTTGGTCGAGTTTGACGTAGCGGTTGGAAAAGCGAAATTGGTAGGAGGAATATGGGTGAAATTAGCAGCGAATCGTTTGGCAAAGAGTTCAGCTTTACCTTTTCCTTTCCCTAAAGGTGGAGATAATTTCGTTGTCAGAGGTCAGAGGAGGAAAAGTACTTTCACAGAAGTTGAATATAAAGTTTAATAATCCAAAATCAAAAATTAATTTTCACCAACTGGCAAAATTTTCTGTTAACGCATTCTAGTAAACATTCCTGTTTTATGCAACAATGAATTAATTCTACAATGAATCAGTGATTGGCCGTTCCCGACCAATGGCCTGGCATGCTCGGTCGCCTGACCTAACCCAATTAGATTTTTTCTGTGGAGTTACTTAGAGCAGAAAGTCTACGAGAATGATTTTACTAACAAAATTGACCTATACTACAAAAAAAATGTTTACTTGCTGGGAGGTCAACATGTTGAATAGTTCTAATTTTATTTAAAGCTTAACGTTTAAGTTCAAGACCTTGTTTTAAAAAAAGTATATACAGTTTCTAAAATGTTTCATTTAACGACATATTTAAGCTTTGGTTCCATTTCAAAACAACTTTGTTAAATACATTATTCAAGAGTATTTTAAGATTAGTTTTACATTCTTTAAAAGTGTTGAACGCCCAGTATATTTTATTCTAACTTTGATCATTGTTTTTGATATCCGAAGATAAGCAAACCATAACATAGACCAAGCTAATCAACAAGAATGACCTTTTCCCGTAAAGTTAAAACTAAAGAAGTTTATTAAAGTGCAATACCCCATTCTCCGGATAATTTAGGATAATGTAGGTATTATAAATTTTTCCTCTCGATATCATATTCAATCATATACTGATCAATGTTTAAAACGATATTGATGTAAAAACTTTAGTTATTTCCAACACTATATTATGTTTATTATGTATATATACAATAGTTTCATAGTCAGAGCAAACACTGAAGTCGGCAATACCGGAAACGCTGAAGTATGCGTTATTTGAGATTTCTGCTAAGCTGAACATAGTTTACCGCTTTAACCACAATGCTAGCAGGGGAAAAGAAGGTGCGGATTTGTGTGGTTTTGGAACTTAACTAACTCTATTTTATGCACTACTGATGAAAATAATTGCGGTGCGATACAATGGGGGAAGAATTTATATTGTTTAGAAAAACCAAAAAAGTGTTCCATATAGCTAAAGCTGATATAACTTGACAATCAAGGTTTCAAACTGTCAAGTTTAAAAATACGACGGCTAAGTTTTGTACCATGAATTTATTGCTTAGTGTTCTTGCAGTTTCGTGTTTGGTTATAACTAACAATGCTTCAAAATTTATTAGAAACTGGGAGAAATGTGTCAATTTGTTAAGTACTGACGACAAACATATTATTTTCATACCCTTGTTTGTCCATGACTTTAAACAACAGTGAAATAAATTATAATTCTAAATATTTTTGAAACCGAATAGTATGTATTTAGATAACGTCAAAAGTTTAAAAATTAAAAAAAAAATGATATAAAAATAAATTTTCTACTTTTCATTAGAACGGGGAATGGAAAAAATATTTATTTTTGAAATAAAGTAAAAATCGTTCATCATTTAATTTTTCGACATTTCTGTGTTTTTATCTGCGTACCCATTATCATTGTAGATTTTTGTCTTATATCGTAAGCAAAGTGGTATTTGGTAAATATCAATATTGCATTTTAGTCTAACACATAGGGCACCTATGGGAATTGTCTTTAATACTACTTTAAAAAGTTAGTGCAATAAGTCAATAAATTCAGGATGCCAAAAGCCTTCCAAAAATTAAATAAAAAGTGCAAGTTGATGATGGTCCCGGAAATTCGAAACGTCAGAATAAAAACTAATTATTTCGTCTTGAAGAGGATAAAAAGTGCCCATGACAAAGTGCAATTTATATTTAAATATCTCTTCAAATAATCGTAGGAAAACAGATAAATTCAGCAAAATTTCGGTTTTTTTCGAATATCTCCGGAAGTAACCGGAATTTCTTAAACTTCTAAATAACTTATAATTCAGCATCAAATTGCGCATCTTTGCCCCAATCTAACTGACTTCGTATCTCTTAGGGTTACCGAGATCCCCATGCAAAGACTCGTGTTTGTAGTACACTGTTTTATTAATGAACAGACTGAACAATCTCATTTAAACAATTCCAACGATAAAACTTGGAAAATGCAAATTAACGACCGGTCGGCAAGAAAAAGCGACTAAAAACAAAGCGTTCGCTTGTGGCCGTTATACACGACATTTCCCATAAAACCACAGGCCAGATTTACTGTGATGGGCCATAATATGACTCTTAATTTCACGGTACATTACACAAGCTATTTCGATCCGAATTCAGCGACTCGAGATGGTCTTTCATGGGCCAATCCATAAACACAATACACACTACTTTGCACAAATATAATATTAACATACAAGCGAAATTGTCCAAAATGTCATTTAGTACAACATTCGGAGTTAGCTCGCCTAACTCTAAATTTATTAACGATTATTTAAAAGTTGTTCACAAGATTTTACGTTGAATACTGTTGAAAACAGTCAGTGAAAAATTAAGAGTGAGGTTGGCTGCTTATTATATTCGAAGTAGTCCAGTACCTTAAAATATGCATAGCCGTTTTTTTTATAAACCAAATATAAACTTTAATAAATGAATACGGATTTTAATAAAGTAGAGATTAACTTAAGAAATAACCGATTTACAGAGGGTGGAAATAATATGTTTATCTCTGTATGTTTCGTATTTGGGGATAAATATCGGTGGGTGCATTCCTGTTTTTTTTTCTGTGAGAAATATCACACTAGAGCGTAATTTAAATATAACTTCAGAAGTATTATTTGTCTAGAAATATAGAAAAAAAGTCTTCCGTGATGGCTTTCTAACACTTTGACGTTAACAGATGTATTTTATCCGTAGGCAAAATATCGCTCGTATTAAAATGGGGCAATTGAGGACAAAAGAACGAGATTATGTTTGGAAAAATTTGTTTCTTATAATAACTTGCTTAAAATTCTATAATTGTCGCTTCTTAAGGTATCAAAACGTTCTTAAGGATCTCTCTATATATACAGTATGTCCGCGGATGGGTTTAGAAGAGGACAAATGGACGAAACTTTGCAAAATACATAAAATGTCACTCCTAATAAAAGTTTTTGCTTGCAAAATAAATAAAATTCACCTTACGAAAAATTTAATTTTGTATACAGGGAGCATAAAAAATACGAAAACATTATTTTGCGTAAGAGGAACATACCTTGTTTATAATTTTCTACCAAAAGAGCAAATATGAAATATGTTTTAAATTAAACTGTAAGCTGAAGTACAAGATTTCATTAAAAAATTTAAATAATAAAAGTAACGAGTTTTATCACATTATTTTTTTAAAGTCCTAACTATTCTCTCTCACACCTTTAACCAGAATACCTACTAGTTTCTACATATTGAACAATAATGACACCTACAGACATGTTTGTCAATGTCTTTATTAAATGAAGCAATTATTTAATTTAAAATACTTCTCATCGAAATTCTATGTACTGAACAAAGGATTTTTATGATCCAATGTTATGAGAATAGCCAAGTATCATACCGTTGCATCGATTTAGCGAGAAATTTGTAGGAACCTCATAACTGAAATGACAATCTACAACATAATAAAAAAGTTCTAAAGAACTGGTTCGGTTTTGAATCTCAAAAAGAAGGAGAAGAAATGTGACCACAACAATACTGCCACAGTTTTAGTTCTTCAGTCTGTTAGAGAAACTCCTGTGATATCCCTTAGAAGTCATGCTAAACATCTTCTAAAAGTTGTGAAACAGCTCATATTCAGATGATCCTAAAAGAGAATAAATGATTTCCGTTCAAACCCCACTTTAACATTCATTAGAAGAGGGGGATGAAGTGAAAAGACTAGATTTTTCTTTATGCGTGGGATACCAAATTTTAAGTGGAAATGTCCATAAATTTATTATGTTTTCTGATGAATGTACATTTTCTACTAATGGAACCGTAGCATCCCAGCATGTCAGGTACTGGTGTCAAGAAAACTCCGAATTTAGAATAACGAGGCGAAGACAATATTTTACGCAAGTGAACGTGTGGTGATATCTGTCCATAGCATTATAGGCCCATATTTTTTTAATAACACCTGGAATAGAATCCATTACTAATGCTGGATACATTTTTTAGCGATGAACTCGAAAATTTGACATATAATTTTCGCCAAAAAATATATTTCCAACAAGATAGTTGTCCAGCACATGGCGCTCGCGAGGTAGTAGAACAGCTTCACCGCAGATTTGATCCAAGATGGCTTGGTAGAAATGACCCAATTTTGTCCACGTATAAAAATAGATATTTTTGTATCTAGGGCGCGAAATGATACTTTAGTGATCGAGATCTAATTTTTTTAACGAGGCGCAGCCGAGTTAAAAAAAATAGTCGAAATCACTAAAGTATTTCGCGCACGAGTTGCAAACAAAATTTTTTCTACAAACGTCAAAATATGTATACTTTTATACAGGGTGTTACGGGTCTGGTTGAGATAAGGTCGGTGCGTAATTTTGAGTTTTTCGAAAAAATTTTGGTACCTATCGATTCGTTTTTTAATTGTCTTTTCAAAAAAGTGAGAATTATTCAAACATTTTCACGAGAAAATATGATTTTCTTACCTTTTTGGTTCATGTGTTATAGGTTATCCATATTGATTTGTACGTTATTTATCGTATTTTTATTGAACTTCCAACAAGTTTTCGTACATTAAAGCGCATTCCTTAAATTCCTTTGATAGACACAGATCCGCTGGCCAACGTATAATTTACATGCTGTGCGCGAAATGCCTATTTCGCACACTACTTCGCGCACGCGGGGTCATAGTAACAGGAAAATGAAAAAAAGTGTCACTTCACATATTGTTATCAATGCGCGAACCTTGTCATTTTTTGACGTTTGTAGAAAAATTAAATTTTTCATAATGTGAATCTTAAGCAAAAACTTTTATTGTTAGGAGTGACATTTTTACGTATCTTGCAAAATTTGGTCCATTTGTCCTCGTCTAAACCCCACCCACGGACATACTGTATAGTAAACTAAATGTATTCTTTAAATTGAAGTTAGCCTCATAAAGGCTGATGATATTCAAAATGAAAATCAGAAGTCCTCAAATTAATTTCAGAATTCACAAATCTTCTGTAGGGGAGATTGCACCAGTATCAGACACCTAAGCTTTAAGCATTTTTTACAATAATTTTGAACAATATCAAAAAAGTAAAAATCGTTTTTAATAGGTGGCAATACTGGCAGTATATATAAAAAGGTACTAAACATGTGTTAGGCGATCTACTTTTGACATAGTGGCGTAATTTTGAATTTAAGAAATTGTAATTGACACCTCTTAAAAAACTGTTACCAGTACCGTACCTAGATTATTTTATGCAAATCTTTTTTTTAAACAATAGAAATGAGCATAGAAGGGTCTTTCCTTTTTCCTTGTCGAAGAGCTGTAACGCCCTCCTCCAAAGAACTTTTGGGAACAGAAAAGTGAGAGGCGGCTTTTCTAATAATAAACTTCCCAGACATCATGCCGTCAACGGCCTTTTTCATACAGGCCTCATCCCATTTTCCTTTTTTCTTACTTGGCATGTTTGATACTCCTAAAAAGATATATAATAAGGAATATGCACATATGTTTTTTATTGTATAAATCGTTTAAGGAAGTCCTTACAAGCCCAAAAAGATATTTTGAAGAAAATTACTAGGATAATTTAGCTACAAAAAATGTTTACTTTTCGGTATAATTTCTTACAATTTAAAAAGCATCCATTTGTCCTTAATGAAAAATGACGTCAAGAGATCAGCAAAAATAAGTGTCAATGTAATGTAAAGCTTAACCTAAGGTCAAACAGGTTTGTTTTTCTCGGAAACCGTCAGAGGGAGAGAAATCGATTTTTTGAGTTTGGGTTTCATTTCGCAGATATTAAACGTCAAAAGTCGAAATTTCCGCGATTTCCGTTGAAATCGGGTACAGGTCGCAAAAGTGAATTAAATCGATGTAAATTTTCGGAAGTTGTAGGGAACCCAGAACTTCAGAACTCTACTGAAACTGGTGAGGATCAGATAATGGCAAGTAATTCTATTGAATTTTTTTAGGTCGAAAAATGCCATTTGCAGACCCCTCTTTGGTACCTAATAACTCGAAAACAAAACGTCAGATCGAAAAACGGATTCATGAGTGAAACTTTAAAATCTCAAATACTTTTTTGCAATACACTTACCTAAACCTAAAATCACTGGAAAATGGATTTATTTGGAAAAAACTAGAAAAGATTTTTGACTCAAATATTTCACGGTTTTGAATTTTTGTGGGGTCAAAATGGTTCCAATTAAAATCCCATATACGTCATCGGAAAGAGCTCGAATTATATGATATCCATATTTTTTAGTTCCTTCATTCTCTATAGGAAGGGAACAATCGCCAATTAAATTTCGATTTTACTTTTTTTGCCCTCGACATCGGTACATTTGAATCACTCTGTATTTTCTCCTATCTAATTTTTCCCTATTTTTCAAACACTATCTTATAAAGGGATAATCATACTTTAAATTGAATACCGAATGGGTCATCCAGGAGCGTATTTAAGGGGTAAAAATCGGATTCTCTTAAGATTTTTTCCGACAAATCCTATTTTTAACCGACATTATTCCACACTATTTATCTTATTTAGTGATTCTTTTTGGGTTCATTTTATCCGTTAATTATCTAAGAATACCTCTTACTAATATAAATCGCTTATTTGTTCGTTAAAGTTATAAATAAATAGGTTTATTTGCATCGGGGATATCTATAATTTGAAAATTTTTGAATTTTCGAAAATTACCATGAAGACAAAGAATTGCAGTTTATTTACTCGAAATTATTAAGATGAATTGTCAAAATTTCGCAGAAATGTCAATTTTTGTTGCAACATTGAAAGGTTCCTAGACCGCTTTCGGCTTGAAGTATACATGAATAAGATTTTAGGAACCTTCTACTTTAAGTGCAGGGATATTTCATTGAATGAGCTACGCATTACGCGTGCCATTTTTATTGAGTTTTCGATGACTACAACACTGGAATTCGCCATGTACTTATGACGAGTCATAAGTTCACTTTTGACGATACAGTCAATCACGTTTTAGAAGTTTCGAAATTCGCGCGAAAATTTTCAATATAAAATCCCTTTTTTTGTTAATAAAGACCAAAATAAATGGATAACAGCAACAGCCATAAACATTAAATTTATGTAGAGGACATAAAAAAATATATTTCAGATTTATTTGCGTTATATCCCCTATTGTATCAATATATGCTTTATTATGCATAAAAATCTATTATTTTCTGTCCGGTACTGGAAACAGTGACATGTTAACGTTAAAAGTTACTTATTAAATCACACAAATACCTAATATCGTTCATTTGGTGGCATTTTTGCGACCCCTACCAAAGTAAAATTTTAATTATCAGTTAAAGAACTATTAAATTTACCTGTAGATACACAACAGACGCAGTCAACTTTAGGTACATCAGGGTAAAACACATTCAGAAAATAATGACTATGTTTACACTACGGCGAAAGACACGAAACACAGTACGCATGCGTGATGTTAGAACAGAATATAATACGGAGATGCAGCAGTATAACGTAGGAACGGATCCGTATAAACCGGAACTGTCCGGTACTGTAAGCATTCCGGCTTTAGGGCAGGTATCATTATTTACAAGGAAAAAAACAATACACTTTTGATGAAAATAAATATTAAGGCAAAAAGCAGATTTTAATATAAAACGTTTGCTTTTACTTCCACTTTCTCGTCCCAAAGTCTGTTAATTAGAAATTTGCAACACTAGTTTCGTTGAATAAAAGTTATAAACGGCAACAGTGCCACCAATTTGAAGGGACTAGGTGATTAAGAGGTTTGCTAAAATACCAAAGGAAATTCACCGGGTATCCTCTCTTGTTAACCTTAGTTACTATACTCTTTGTGTTTGTTAATACTGTACAACTGATTTTTGATATTTATTAAAATATGAAATAAGCGTAGTTTTGCAAACATTTACCTATCGGTGTGTCGTTCAGAATAAAAATTAATGGTCCGTGCTCGTCCAAACATAATGGTGTCTGCTGAAACAACCATTAACTACCAGGATGCATTTTACAGCGATCGTTACTTCTCGCTTTATCGTAGGAAAAACATCATAAAATTTTCATATTGTTGGTTCAGGGCATATAAGTATCCCGAATTACTGCGAAAAGTGGGATTATCGTCTGTGCATGCCGACAAGAGCAAACAAAATAAGAGAGCTTCACAGGTGTCGCCAGAGATGAACAATATCAGCTTTTATCTATATTAATGCCTATGATGGCCAGTTTTATATTTTTAATCTAAAATAATGCTGAAAATGTTTTTTTCTGATTTTGGTTGCATGCATGTCGGTTTAAGTTTCCGGAATTTGTTGTTGAACACTGAGGATATTTTTTTTTAAACATTTTTTAAATAAAAATAAAAAGATCGCATTAAACTTTATTGCTACCGTCAAGAGGAGATATTGTTCAATCGCAATGATCTCTTTATTATGGAATCGCAGGCCATTTGCCAAAGAAATTTAGAAAAATACGTGATTAAGTAGAAAATTCCTTTTATTTTGGCATTCAGAAACAAAGGGCACTTTTCTATTAAACTAGGTCTACTTTTTAAACTGGTAGCAAATTTTTACATAATCTTATTGTATTCACTAAAAAAATGTTTAGAAACTTTTAAAAAAGCAAATCTACGCAAACTTTTGGAAAACATTGTTTCGCATGCTAATTTTTGGATATTTTTGAGAAAAGGAACATACCTATTTAAAAATATGTTGCTTTTTTTTGAAAAAGCGTTTTTACGCTTTTTAAAAATATTTTTATCGAGTATCAATTTTTTTTTAAGACACTTTTAGTCTACTAACCTAGTTCAGTATGTTCACAATGTTGGGGTCATATTGCTGACTATTTTTTTTTATATAAGTATCAGGTTTTGATAGTCTAAAAAATATTATTAAAAAGGCCGAAAGGAGCCTAAAGCTAAGTTCATACACAGCTACTTTTACAGCCTACTTTTACGCCTGTCTGCCTTACAGACAACTGCATTATTTCAAAATACTCCCACTTCGTTGTGTATATTTTCTGATCCACTTCCAGATTTCACTGTTTTCATTTTTGTTCGTTGCTTACTGGATTGGGTCGTAGCGTATGTAACTTTTTTACTTCTTCGTCTGTCGTGTCCACTACAGCTACAATCTTGGCAATAGCTGTACGTCTGTTATTTTGGTAATGGTATTCCTGGCTTTAAACGTTCCAAAGGCATTCATTATCCTCAACGAACTCCGAAGGTGTTATGCCTTGTTGAAGAAAAAAAACAAACATTAAAAAAAAACGACTTTTTTGCAATAAATTGTTAATTGTTTATAAAGAGTTTTATACGTTCATCTGGACACCTTTAGGGACCGATTCGAATTAGTGTCATCAATTACATAATTTTTTTGCTTATTTCGACCCTCCAGATCTAACGTGCCTCCTCTATAATTACATATTTTGAAATTTAATACACCGACCGGCAACAGAGACATACACCTTCACACCTGTAGATCTACGACAATGTAAATAAACACCAACCTCGACTTATAAATAAAGAGCTGGATTTACCACCAAAAAGTGAACACACACCGCAGACGCACCCGTTGCAAAAGTTTCAACCAAAGTAATATTTTTGCAGCGATCGCAATCCAAGAAGGCGAACCTCTGCAGGTTGGCTCGGATTTGTTTTGTTTAGGATCTTGTTTTGTCTATTTTTATTACCATTTTTTAAACTAGACCTCAAAATTTATTTTCGGAAAATATTATTTTTAAAGGTATACCTTATTTTTAAATCTGTTGGATTTCGTGGATCGTCTGTGATACCTACTAAAACCTATGTAAAATTATTTACTTAATTTAGTTTATCTTTTCGCATTCTTATTCATGCTTTTCCTATTTCATTCAACTCCATGTACTGGATATGACCGAAGCCCAAAGAAAATAAAAATTTTAATAAAAATGTGCGTGCATTACTGACAAAGTACAAAATCACGTATTACATTGCATCATCTATAAATCTATCTGCTCCGGTAAAAACCGTACAAAATTGTTACTCACGATTTTCCGTAATTTTAGCTGCAGATTATATAAACTGCCTAGATGAATTTTAATTTTTTTTACTGTGCCAAATATGTAACTTGACATTGTCTTAGGAATAAAGGAATTATGTGATCGAAAAAGTCAAAGAGAATTTTACCTTTTTTCTTAATAAGAAAGGACTTTTGCCATTTAATTACAGTGACTAATGACAAGGCGCGGCCCGTGAGATTTTTACAGGTGGGACAAATTTTGTGAGCAACTAGTGATATCAACGTAACAAACAAAATCCGCCTTTTTAATTAAGGACGTTTTTTAATAATATGTCTAAATGTCTAGTTCTGCCAAGAAATTATTTACCTACAGATAACACCGCAAAAAACTAAAATATTAAAATTGTATTTTTGCAGTGACTTTTTTAAATTGCGTTCAAACCTTTTTAATATTATTTTTTTATAATTTACACACCTTTTATGTAGTTAAATGTGTTTGTATATCAAATCGATCCTTCTATGTTTCTGTTGGGAGACATGTTTAATCACTAGCTCATTAAAATTATAAATACCTACTTCTAAAAAAAGGTCTATCCTTTTTAGTGTCGAAGTGTCACACTTTCCACTGTCGTCATTCGAACAGTACATAAAATCTCAGCTGTAAAATGGCAACAGCACCCGCAGTATTATAAAAATCTTCACGACTAAATAAAACTTGCAATTCTGATTTAAGCTTCGAAACGTTTATCATCTCATAAATTATAATTTAAATGTTTTATGATAGTAACGCCAGTTTTAGTCCATAACAAATCATCGGTACAAAACAAAACACACTGAAAACAAAAAAAGACATTTTTTACGTTGCACCCGCAAATCCAGTCAGAAATATTCTACATACTTGGCTTAAAATACCTGTTGATGTCTTTCCCTCTGTTTTTCGTGGTCTGATTTAGATCCAGAAGAGGTTTGGGGTGCCCTTTTTCTTTAATTTTTAAACGTTTTTCAAATGTTAATGCAGTACTTATTTTACACTGCAGTATTTCTTGCACTGTTAAAGCCATTGTTACCATGAGTACTCAAGTTCTAGTACTATACTACTAGGCAAGGACAGAACACAAATAGCAAATATTATCCGAACAAAACACAACAAAATTAGGTCGAAAGACGTAACATTTCTTCATCTTAACAAATGCCGGCGAGTCTGGCGACTAATAATGAACGATGAACAAGAGCTTGGCGGCAGCATGAATACAATTCTGAAATATTAATGCGTCGAGTGCTGCGTTGCCAAGTTGTTGTCAAAGTCGTAATTACTGTAAGTTTTAATGTTTTATAGGCACAGTTACAATTATTATGATTAATAATAATTACCTAAATATTTTAAAATAAAATTAGGTAAGCTTATATTAAATGTATAAATGTATCGCGAATCGCAAATATTGTTCTAATAATAAATTGATCAGATTTAAATTAGTGAGCCAGAATTTGCGACAACCCGACAACCGGCGCGAAGGCGTTGACGGCCACGCGCGCCCCGAAAGCGATATTATTGGTGGGCCGTCGAAAGTTTTGTCTCTTTTTATCTTCCTAAAGCGCGTATGTTTGTTTCTCTCTTAGCTTTAATTCATTTTATATAGTACATATACACCTATAAGGTCAATTTAAAATACGGCTAGTCAGGAGCAAGCTTGGCTTGATTCTCTCTTGTTGAATTTTCGCATAGAACTTGCACTTTTTTAAAAGAAAAGATTATTTTTTGGGTTTAAAAAATAAATTATTAGGTAGATCATTGAAAATAAATTTAGGTGGGTCATTGACCAAATGAAGTTATGGTCTTCGTGTGGCTCAATCCATTGATTCTAGCGATGTTTAAGGGCCTTTATATCATCCTTAGAGGCTGATTTGTTCAACTCGTTGAAACAGACGTTTGTTTTCTGAATCCGACGCGAACTTCTTGCCAGCAAGAAATATTTTCAAGTTCGAAAACAAATTTAAATCCAATCGGGGCAAATCTGGTAAATAAGGTGCATGAGAAGCCAGTTGAGAGCCCAACTGAATTTTTGTCATGATAATTACTGATTTGTGGCAAGGAGCATTGTTTTGGTGGAACAGAATTTTGTTCTTGGCTAAGCCGGGACGTTGCTAGCGAATGTTTTGTTTTCGTCGATCAGAAAGGCTCGCATAGTCTTTGGCATCCCAAGAAGCGGTTACCATAACTTTTCCGGCAGATGAAATTACCTTTGCCGTCTTTGGCGTCGATTCATCCCTCGCTATCTACTGTTTTGATTGTCGTTTGGTCTCTGGTATGTAGTGGTGGATCCACGTCTGATCGACAATATCAAATCGGCGTAAAACTCAGTTGGATATTGCTTCAACAGTATTAAACACTCTTCTTAAACTGTCATGCGGATGAGTTTTTGCTCTGTGTCGGCAATCGAGGCACCCATCGCATGGATAGCTTTCTCGTATCTAAAACTTGACATAAAATATAGTTTTTTCTCTCTTTTCATATGCTCACAGCCTCAGCTATCTTACCCAATTTCAACCAATGATTATTTAAAACGATTTTATGATTTTTTTGCACAATTTCTTCGGAAGTTGCCGTTTTTGGCCGGCCAGAACGACCGGCATCTTCAGTGCTTCTACGACAACATTTAAAGTCATCAACATAAGTTTTAACTGCAAAATAAAAAAGAGCTGACTCACATAAAGTAACATCAAGCTTAGGTGCATTATTCGTGTGCCATTTTCTTGTAAATACTATTATTGAGCCCAAATTTTTTTAAATATCTGTATCATCTACTTGCCTTTAATCACAATTTCACAATCTTTAGTCAGCGGAAATACAAATCAAATTAACTTAATTGATCTAATTTAGTGTTATAGTTCCCAAACAAGTACTTAAACTTAATCTTAGATACTGTAGTTTGGTGGATTTAATTTAAGCAGGGCTTACCAACTATAGGAAATACCACAAGACATGTTTCTAAACTGCTTTAAGTTTTGGGATTTAAATCTTGTTTAAGGTCACTGCAAGGCTTTATGCCTGTGACCTAGATTCGAAATTTAACAAATTCAGGGAAATAAAAAGTAAGAAAATTAAAACAGAACCAATGAAATATTATTTAGACTTTTATTTAAAATTCTCGTTTGTTTGATTGGGTATTTAGTCCTGTATTTTTTACAGTGTTTAATTTTTAGCCCTTAAAAGTTGTCGGCCAACTAATTTAACAGGCAGTGGTTTAAATTGACAAGTGTAAAAATAAAACAACTACATAAGTACCTAACTTTTGTACTATGAATTTATTTTGAAGTTTTTTTTTCGTAAATTTATAAAGAAAAGGCCAATATAATAAATATAAAAATATGTAGTAGAATTGAATTTTTATTTTAAAAACATGTTGCAAGATATAAATTAATCCCAACAGAAATATTACTTTAAAAAGGAGCCAAATTGTCGTGACTGTTCGGCAGTAAAAAGTAGTCAGAGCGGCTGTAGAGATAAGTTCAATATTATCGCTACTTACTGGGTATGGAGTTTTTTTATAAGTTAAATCAAATTATATCTATGGTTATGAGATCTGACATAGATCCCAGTTGAACATCCTTGTTACTTACTGTGCCTGAAGCTTTAATTTTACAAGATTATCTAAAACTGACTTAATTTATATCTTCAGTAATGAAATATGACATATAGCCAAATTAATATCATTGTACTTACTGGGCCTGAAGTCATTTTACAAGTTTGTCTAAAGTTAAATCATCTATATCTTCAGTAATGAAATCTGACATAGGGCCAAGTTCGACATCATTGTTACTTGCTGGGTCTGAAACTTTCATTTTATATGTTTCTCTAAAACTGGATTAATTGATTTCTTCAGTAATGAAATCTGACAGAACCAAGTTGAATATCATTGTTACTTACTGGGCCTGAAGCTTTTTATTTTAAAAGTTTCTCTGAAGTTTAATCAATCTTTATCTTCAGTAATAAAGTCCGACATAGAGCCAAGTTTAACAACATTATTACTTATTGGGTATGAAGCTTTCATTTTACAAGATTCTCTAAGATTGACTAAATATATATCTTCAGTAATGAAATCTGACATAGCGCCAAGTTAATCATCATTGTTGCTTACTGGCCTGAAGCTTCTCTAAAGTTAAATCAATCTATATCTTCGGTAATGAGATCTGACAACGCGCCAAGTGGAACATTATTGTTACTTACTGGGACTAAAGCTTTAATTTTAGAAGTTTCTCTAAAATTGAATTAACCCATATCTTCAGTAATGAAATCTGACAGAGCCAAGTTGAACAGCATTGTTACTTACTGGCCATGAACCTTTTTATTTTACAACTTTCTCTAAAGCTGAATCAATCTATATGTTCAGTAATGAAGTCTCACATAGAGCCAAGTTCAACACCAGTGAAGAATTACGTGTTATAGTGCAGAAAATAAACGTTAAACTAACATGTTTTCATATGCAGCGTCGCGCGAGCATTTCTATTTATTTATTCTATATTGATCACTTCTAACGTTCCATAAGCATCATATTTTTTATAAATGTCTAAAAACTATCTATTTGTTCATCCGACCATCTAATCGGAACCATTTTCTTATTCAACTACTACTGCAATGACTCGCAACCTTGTTTACACGTCAAATTTATGGTTATACAGGTTCTAGCACGCAATAAAAGTAGACCGGCGTTCAGCTTATCTTGCATGCTAATTTTGCTTATGCAAATAGTTGGGCAAGCACTTGTAACTTAGTTGACATTAAACCAAACTTGCATAATGTAAACGCGCTTTAACAGCCAAGACACATGAAGTCAGATTTGATTGAATAAATGTTGTCTGTAATTTAGAGAAACTAAAATAAAGAGTGTTAGACCCAGCAAGTAATAGTGATATTGACCTTGGCTCTACATCAGATATCGTTGCTTCAATAGAATACATAATAATTCTTAAATATACTAATTCTTCAGTAGAAATTTGTCAGATAGATTTCAATGTATTCCATAATTCCGAAAATATAATTTAGCTGTGCACGAAGCAACCTTGTACTGTATATGTTTGCTCAGCATTATTCTAACAATATTTTTCTTTTTTTACAGACAGAACTCTCCCACAATCTGCAACAACTGTCAGAGAGAGCAAAGTCAACAACAGAATTCATTCAAAGGCTCAAAGGGATGAGCGATAAAGTAAATGTAAGTCGTCCTTTTTGTAAATAGCTGGTGCTTTTTTCTACATATTTTGCTTATTCGAAGATATATTTGCAGGACTGTATCCCTTTTAGTTCTTATGTTTTATAAATATACTATTTTGGAAAAATAATCTAAAGTTGACAAGCGCAACGATCTGGTGGTGGACAACATAATTTATTTAGAAAATGATAAACGAAATCACTTAACAGCACTTAACATTAGTATAATTTTGATTTTTTTAACATTATTGTTGTTCAGTTATTTGTTGTGACACTCAGTGCTTTTCCAGTATAGATGCATATATACTAGTATCTACATATTAAACAATAATGACACGCTGACGAGCTATTTCCGATGATGTATATCGGATTTTAATTTGAGCCATTTTGACCCCACAAAAAAATTTAAAAACCGTGAAATATTTGGGTCAAAAATAGAAATTTCCAGTTTTTCTCAAATATATCCATTTTCCAGTGATTTTAGGTTTAGGTAAATGTGTTGCAAAAAGAAAGTATGTGAGATTTAAAAGTTTCAATTATGAATCCGTTTTTCGATCTTACTTTTTGTTTTCGAGCTATTAGGTGCCAAAGAGGGGTCTGCAAATAGCATTTTTCGACCTAAAAAAATTGAGAAGAACTATTTGCCATTTTGCGATCCTCGCCAGTTTTAATAGAGTTCTGAAGCTCCGGGTCCTCTACAACCTCCGAAAATTTACATCGATTTAATTTAATCTTGCGACCTGTATCGCGGAAATTTCGACTTTGACGTTTAATAGCTCCGAAACGAAACATCCTGTATAACTGAATTTTTTATCGAAGCTAGTTGCACTATTCCTCTATCAACCCCAAAAATTCGATTGCTTCCCCTTTGGCTTCCGAGAAAAACAAACCTGTTCGACTTTAGGTTATACTTTACGTTAACATGTAGATTGACACTTATGCTGATCTCCTGACGTCATTATTCGCTGAGGACAAATGGCTGCTTTGTAAATTGTAATAAATTATACCGAAAAGTAAACATTTATTGTAGCTAAATTATCCTAGTAATTTTTTTCAAATTATTTTTTTGTGTTTGTAATGACTTCCTTAAACGATTTATGCAAAAAAAAATGTGCATATTCCTTATTAGAGCAGAAACCAACAAAGTTAAATTTTTTAAGTTGTCCCCCTATTTTAACGGCACAAATGCCTTAATTAATTATATCAACACTAAAAGCCTTAGCCGTAGACAAAACACAATTTTTGTTAAATAAATTGTATGCTTGGGTTAAATCAACAAAAAGGGAAATATCTTTGTCAGATTTTGTTTGACCTGCATATATTTTACCGAAAATGTAGCTGTTTTCAGGTCAAGACAAAGCCTAATTTCTCAAAAATATAATTTTTTGTTCATGTAGTTTTCAAGTTTTCGCGACAACAGAAACGAAAAACCATTTATTTTGTGATTTAGAAACCCCACACCTTGAAGATATAAAAAAATTTTCGAGAAGTGTTTTTCTCAGGAATAGAATACTTCCTCTAGTGAGGGAAGTCAAAAGATCAACCATCTTAATGAGGCGCAAAATTTTGGGCAGACTTAGGGCGCCTATATGGCTTAATATATTTCTGACTAGATAAACATAGATGTAGAAAGGAGTTAAAAAATGATTGTGTCCATCACATTTCCAATTATCAAGAACATTTTTTAAACAAATATGGAATCTGTGGAGAAAATAAAGTCTCCTTGTTGAAGCTGTTTCTGATTGAAAATTACACTCCGTTTGACCACGACTGTACTTTTTCTAAACAAATCTTTAGATATTTGCAGGTAGGTACTTATTACTAAAAATACCCTATTTAAACATAAACATAATTAATCTTATGAAGGTTGACAAAACAATCTATTGATGAAACTGGTCAGAGGTCTAGACAATATTTAAAAGTTTAGAATGGTATAAGAAAATTCACATAGTACTAGACATAAGTACTTCGAAAAAGAAAATTTTTGTTAGAAAGAAAAAGTACCTTACTGTTAAACCATTTTTTGTTGTTTTTTGGCCTTGAGCAATGCTCATTTAGCCAGATCATGGCAAATTATTAAATAAAATAGCTCTCTTTCTCTGTCGTTTGACGTTTAGTTTAGAATAAAAGTGTCTCTTTGCAACATAAAAGAAGATCCCGGTTTTAACTCCGAAAGTTTACATCGATATATGCTTTTAAAATTGCTAGTTTGTATTCTTTTACCCCACATTTCTGCTTTAGTTTCAAGTTTTAAGGAATCTTATTTAGGGAATTGGCTCTCGACATTTTTAGAAGTCCCAGAGCGAAATAAATACAAAAGCCAGATGGGGTGAATTGACACAGCGATGTGAATTTATGGCATTTCTAAAAAAATGCAGCTTTTCCGGGTAATAATGGAACATTTAAATGCGAGCATCGTCCATATTTGGTGGTTTTGTTTGTGAACGATAGCTCTTTTTGTTGGGTCATGAATGCTCTTCGCCACTGAAACGAAAATCCTTTAAAGCCTTTTAAGCTTCATTTATTATTTGGAACAATAAAGTTGTTTTTTGTGTTTGTTTTAAATTAATTTTTAAGTCTGTTGTTCGGGTATTCAGTTAACAAAAACATATCAACAACCCTTTTTCGTTAGAAACTCTTTAAGTTAATATGGTTTAAAAAGTTCATACACGCATACACCTACAGTGTGCTCTTAAAAAATGGATAAACGCCAAATATTCATTTTATGCGCAAAGAATCTGAAGCGAATAGCCCCATCAAGGATTTCAAAAAAGTGCAAAAGCTTATTTCAATTGCTACCGGCGGCGGTATTCGCACAATTCGAACAATAGGCGAGTGAGATGAGAAAAGTGGAAAATGGCGAGACCTCTTCATTTTGAACTCCCAATAAAAAAAGAAGAAAACCGAGCATTAAAATCGAATTGGACGGTTGTGATGAAGGAGTCCCTAGAACACTGGTGATCCGCGAACCTCTTCCAGATGTGAATTTATGGCGTTTCTAAAAAAATGCAGCTTTTCCGGGTAATAATGGAACATTTAAATGCGAGCATCGTCCATATTTGGGAGTTTTGTTTGTGAACGATAGCTCTTTTTGTTGGGTCATGAATGCTCTTCGCCACTGAAACGAAAATCCTTTAAAGCCTTTTAAGCTTCATTTATTATTTGGAACAATAAAGTTGTTTTTTGTGTTTGTTTTAAATTAATTTTTAAGTCTGTTGTTCGGGTATTCAGTTAACAAAAACATATCAACAACCCTTTTTCGTTAGAAACTCTTTAAGTTAATATGGTTTAAAAAGTTCATACACGCATACACCTACAGTGTGCTCTTAAAAAATGGATAAACGCCAAATATTCATTTTATGCGCAAAGAATCTGAAGCGAATAGCCCCATCAAGGATTTCAAAAAAGTGCAAAAGCTTATTTCAATTGCTACCGGCGGCGGTATTCGCACAATTCGAACAATAGGCGAGTGAGATGAGAAAAGTGGAAAATGGCGAGACCTCTTCATTTTGAACTCCCAATAAAAAACGAAGAAAACCGAGCATTAAAATCGAATTGGACGGTTGTGATGAAGGAGTCCCTAGAACACTGGTGATCCGCGAACCTCTTCCAGATGTGAATTTATGGCGTTTCTAAAAAAATGCAGCTTTTCCGGGTAATAATGGAACATTTAAATGCGAGCATCGTCCATATTTGGGAGTTTTGTTTGTGAACGATAGCTCTTTTTGTTGGGTCATGAATGCTCTTCGCCACTGAAACGAAAATCCTTTAAAGCCTTTTAAGCTTCATTTATTATTTGAAACAACAAAGTTGTTTTTTGTGTGTTTGTTTTAAATTAATTTTTAAGTCTGTTGTTCGGGTATTCAGTTAACAAAAACATATCAACAACCCGTTTTCGTTAGAAACTCTTTAAGTTAATATGGTTTAAAAAGTTCATACACGCATACACCTATAGTGTGCTCTTAAAAAATGGATAAACACCAAATATTCATTTTATGCGCAAAGAATCTGAAGCGAATAACCCCATCAAGGATTTCAAAAAAGTGCAAAAGCTTATTTCAATTGCTACCGGCGGCGGTATTCGCACAATTCGAACAATAGGCGAGTGAGATGAGAAAAGTGGAAAATGGCGAGACCTCTTCATTTTGAACTCCCAATAAAAAAAGAAGAAAACCGAGCATTAAAATCGAATTGGACGGTTGTGATGAAGGAGTCCCTAGAACACTGGTGATCCGCGAACCTCTTCCAGATGTGAATTTATGGCATTTCTAAAAAAATGCAGCTTTTCCGGGTAATAATGGAACATTTAAATGCGAGCATCGTCCATATTTGGGAGTTTTGTTTGTGAACGATAGCTCTTTTTGTTAGGTCATGAATGCTCTTCACCACTGAAACGAAAATCCTTTAAAGCTTTTTAAGCTTCATTTATTATTTGGAACAACAAAGTTGTTTTTTGTGTGTTTGTTTTAAATTAATTTTTAAGTCTGTTGTTCGGGTATTCAGTTAACAAAAACATATCAACAACCCTTTTTCGTTAGAAACTCTTTAAGTTAATATGGTTTAAAAAGTCCATACACCTACAGTGTGCTCTTAAAAAATGGATAAACGCCAAATATTCATTTTATGCGCAAAGAATCTGAAGCGAATAACCCCATCAAGAATTTCAAAAAAGTGCAAAAGCTTATTTCAATTGCTACCGGCGGCGGTATTCGCACAATTCGAACAATAGGCGAGTGAGATGAGAAAACTGGAAAATGGCGAGAGCTCTTCATTTTGAACTCCCAATAATAAAAGAAGAAAATCGAGCGTTAAAACCTAATTGGACGGTTGTGATGAAGGAGTCCCTAGAGCACTGGTTCTCAACCGACGTTCCGCGGAACATGGTGATTCGCGAACCTCTTCCAGGTGTTCCGCTAAATTATTTATTAAATATTCAAGTAATCCGAATATTTTAATAAAAATAATTTTGCGCTAAATTACACAACTGGGCAACATCTATTCGTCATACTACCCACGCAACGGCTTTTTGTCCTTATTTGTCCAGGAATTCATTGAATTCATATCAGTGTAGTCACCGCTGCCGTTTTATCCTGTTGTAGATCTAAAAGTGATTTTGCGCGTGCAGTTTTTGAATTTTAAGAGATTTTGTCTTTACGTTTGGGCTTTCAGTTCTAGAGCTAAGTTTTGATACAATTTCACATATATCTGAGACATTCTCCTTGGTTAATCGGGTAATTTATTGTCTTGTAACAAAGACAATTTCGCTTACATTTATTATTTATATTGTAGTTTTATGATTATATAAGATGGAAAAATTTCTTAAACGAAAATTGGACGATAAAGAAATTAATGAGGGAGCAAGTACCAGTGGTACTGTAACTTGTGGAAATACGCAACCAACACGCGAAAGTGATGGAAAACGTAACAAAAAGTCGACGACCCGTTAATATTTGGACGAATACTTAAGTTCTGGCTTCACCTGGACTGGAGATAAAGACTGTCAAATCCCAAAATGTATTTCATGTGGAAAAAAATTGGACAATACCTCAAGGGTTTCTGCTAAGTTAAAGCGTCACTTTTCTACAATACACACTAATCTATCCTAAAAAAATAAGGAATATTTCAAAAAATTATTGGAAATGCAAGACAAACAATAAACACACTTTCGAAAGATGATAATAGTTTCCGATAAAGCACAAATGGCTTCGTATAAAGTAGCGGAACTGATTGCATTAAAACAAAAACCGCATACTGTAGCAGAGTCTCTTATTTTACCAGCATGGTTTGAAATAGTCAAAATAATACTAGTATTCCCCATTATAGTCCCATTTTTAGATGTCTTAAAAGTTACCTTTTCAACATTTTGATTTTTTTTACTCGATTTACTCAGGGGTAAATTTCCGCCTAGGCAAACTAAGCAGCTGCCTAGGGCCCCAAGCTCGGAGGGGGCCCTGGCTGGGTCGGCTAGGCCTCCGAGCTTGACCCTCGGAGTTGCAACTCTGAATTAAAACCTCGTATAAATTACTGAAAAGGGGGGCCCTGGAGTCTATTACTGCCTAGGGGCCCTGGATCTCTAAGTCCGGGCCTGGATTTATTACTTACAATATTTACGTAAGTTATGCTCCACATTAATAATACCTTACTTAATCTGTCCTATAAAATTAGGAAATTAATATAGATTTTTTCATTTTTTTGTTTTATTAAAACAAAATTGTATTCCACAATCGGCTACTGTACTCTACTGGTATAATAGGTACCTCGTGGTACCTGGGTTGTCATGATGTCGTTTTGAAGTTTTATTTGTAAATAAGGTGGCGCGTTGCAAATTAAATTTTTTCTTTTAAAAATATTTAAAATGTCCTATTTCGAGACCCCAAGTGGCTCAAAACGTGTTTATCTTCTGTTGTGCCAGAGAATTCAATAGAGAAATAGGAAATATTTATATTTTTGTGTTTTATTTTTTCATAACTAGTTATGAAAATAATATTTCATCACTAGTTAGGAAATATTTTACTTTTCGTAACTAGTTACGAAAAGTAGATGTTGTAAAACTGTTATCGGCTTTGAAAAGTGTCACTTTATATGTCAAAATTAGAAAAAAACCATTATTATTCAATGAAATGTTGCTTCACTGTAATATATACCACGTTTTAACATTATTTAAAAGCGCCCAGAACCTCGGAAAACCTGAATAGCTTCATAAAATGTCGCCCTTTCGGAAATAGTGTGGCATTTGAAATTCAGGAATCGTCCGTAATTCGGTATTTGTTTGTGCACAGTAGCCCTTTTATGTTTGTCCATCAAAGCACTTTTCTAATGGTAATGTAACTACATGCCTTTATTGCTTTTAAAAACTTTTGTAATCACTTTTATATAAAGAACCGATTTTGTTGACTTTAACCGCGTTTGTTGATTTTGAATGGAAATGAAAACACCTTCAGAAGACACAATTGGAAAAGTCCGTTCAGTTTTTTATATTCGTAAAAAGTTTTGAGTGATTCTTATGAATGTTTATTAAGGCTGGCCACTTTCGGTCTGCGTGCAGTGGTGTTTCGACGGGGGAAAGCATCCCAACCGAAAGCCGAAAAGCGAGACGACTCAGGCGACTGCGAGATCCGAGATCTCTGAGAGCAATTATTGGTGAAGCTTGACGCGGTATTAGTGTATTTTACGCGAGTTTCCTTAGTGTCCGCCGTGCATAACCATGTCGAAATTAGGTAGTAAGCGATTATTTGCTCACCATGTACATACAAAGGTTCTTGTGGGAATTTCCAGATTTGAAATATACCGATGCTCATATGCTGTGTGTAGTGTATAACAAAGAATTGTTATATTGGAACAGAGTTATGTGTAAAAGACATATCAACATTGCAACCCACAAATAAAGAAAATGTGGCCAGAGACCTTTCACGGAATTTATTTTCGATTTAATTTTTAGGGTAAGCGCTTGTATAATTTATCCAAAGTTAGTCTGATGACACAAAAAACCTTTTAACGGGCTTCAAAGAGGCCGACCTCATAATCAGGGTTGTCAGATCTACTTTTCAAAATTCCTTAAGTTTTTTTATTAAAAATGTTCTTTTTATATCGGTATTCAATTGTTAATCAGTAACTACCTTTGAAAGCTAATTTGCAAATGTACTTTGAACCAAGGAGTTTTGAGTATCAAAGAAAAAAAGAATAAGCCATTCATTAATATTATAATAATTTTTTTAGTCCTTAAGAAATAATATTTATAAAAAAATAATTGAAATCAAACTAAAAAGGGTGTTCAGTGTTGTTAACAAAAACTAATTAACAAACCCTTATGTTTCTCCTACACACACAAATTTTGTAGAACTGGCAACACCCTAGAGACAGCCGCCTTGGTCGAGCCCGAGCAGAGCAAACCAGAGAGAAGCGACAAAATACTTTGGCACCTTTGATGTTGGGGGTATAAAATTTTGTGACCTCGGGTCTAAATAATAGATCGTTGGCCGGTATAATTTGGTGTAGTAAAGGTGTATATGTACTTACCGTTCAGGATCCTTTGGAAACGTAAACATGTTAAATCCTTGCCCCTCTTTTAAATGGCACCCACGAAACGTGCAGGTATTACCAAGCATAATTTAAGATTTTTTATAAATCACAGCAACAAATTAAACACTTGAAACTTAGCATCAAAAATAGTTTTTCAAACACAAAACAACCTCATCGACTATCGGACTAAAAATGCCGGTGAGCGGGAGCACATGTTTATTACAGTTGGCCGAGTTATCCCCCACTTAAATTTTTTCGGCCGGACTCGATTATGTCGCTTCTCTCTGGTTTGCTCTTCTCGGGTCGAGTCATGCTATCTCGAAAATACAAAGGCAACTGCAAATTTATATGTTGTAGACAAGAACAGCGAAATATTTTGAGCCAATGAAAATATTTCTATCCACCTGCTCAGATATTAATAGTTTCTTAAGTGAATAGGACAGTGGGGTGCATGGTTTAAACGATTTGCTCTAATTTACGTATTTAATTTTCTTTTATAACTGTGGTTTTGGAGAGGTCAGTTTTTAGTTGGTATATTTTATTATCAGCATGGCTTTTTGGCGACCATTTGAAACAGCAGATCAAGGTGAATTATCGCAGGAATATAATGAATCAGTGCCCGGTGGAGTGGGCCATCGAAAGCGAAACAAGCCCGGAGTTGAAAATCAAAGATTTACATGTTCAATGTCAACGCATTATTTTAAATATGTACGCGTGTTTTAAAAAAGAAAATCCCGAAGAAACTGATAATGCGCCTGTCACAAGAATTAACGAATTAACAAAACTTGGGTTAACAAGAATTTATAACAGTTAAATTGGGGGCTGTAACCGATCATTCTATAAATCGAAAATGAATAAATAAAAAATTCAAGACGGTTGACAATGCTGCTAAGGATTTTATTCGGCGATCTGTTTACAGTTTTTATAAGAATAATGTAGTGCCAACTTTGGAACTGGTTCGTGATAAATTGCGAGGTTACCCTAATTAAAGCGAACTTTTTTACATGATCGCTACGGCCCTTTATTGAAGTATTCGAACTTGTGAGAGCACCAGCCATTAGCTCTTCAGAAGCACACACTTTCGCAAGAAAACCACCTTTTTTTTAAATAGGATTTCGAACGCAAGCACTTTGTCCACTTTGATTTCAAGCTGGCACAAACAATATATTCTTTTCATTAACTATTACAGTTGATAATGATAATATTATTTATTTCAACTATCATTTCTAATGTTAATATGTTATTCTGGACGCATAAGTTCAAATCCTTTATTTATATAACCTTACAATATAAAATACATATGTTTTGTTGTTAAAAATATAGACTAATAGCCGACAAATTTGTGGTAAAGATGATAATATTAATTTGTTTCCGAATTCTGATTTTTGTCCCAATTCCCCATAAGATCGCGGCACTGTGGTTAATAAGCGTCAATAAACGCTTATGTGTTATTCCATTGTTTCTACGACTTGCCGGGTTTCCCAATGATTTTTATCTTGGAACTCGCTAAAATAAATTAATTTCTATGGAGGAAAATTTCCCTTTTCTTTATAATGAGAAAACTCTTCTTCTTCCAATGGTCCGTTACCCTTTGATTGTTAAATAAGACCGGTTTCAGCAATGTTAAATCATCTAAGTGCAGACTTTCGGATAATATTTAATAAGAATTTCACCGAAGTAAAAACTGCAAATATATTTCAGTTGCAAGCGATTTTTCTAAAAGTAAGAGAAATACAAGGGAAAAGTTCAAATTTCTTGGGACCTATTTTCCCATTTTATTTATTCTATATTTAATGTAGCCTAAACAATAACGGTTTTATGGTTTCCTTCCCAAAGTAAACGAGTTTATCACTTAAGCCAAAAAGGATAAAAGAAGGAGAAAACAGATAACGAAAGGAAATGTACAGGACAAGAGACTTCCTAATTTATAAAACATTTAGGATATTTTTTATCCTTTCGCTTAATGGATTTTATGTGATCGTAAAAAGGAACTATAAAATATATATCTACTTAAGTTTTTATGTTAGTTGCATAATTAAATTAAGGGCTTAAATTCGGGATAATGGTTATATTTAAAAAACAATTTTCCCAGGGGTCAGAAGCGGACTCAAAACTTTTACTTTAGTCTAAATAGTTTAATTATTGGTGTGATATGCGATTTTTTAGATATTTTTTCCGAATTTGAACAGTAGCTTCTATATAAATCACATGTCTATCAATCTTCATGCTAAAAGAAATGTCATTGATCTTATAATCAAACCTTACTAGAAAAAATAAAATGTTCTCAGTTTACTGGACCAAAGACGGAAATATAGAAACAAGAATAATACCTAGTATAAAAGACTACAAAGTGAAATTAGACGAAGAGTAAGACAAGAAAAATCGGAATGGCATGCTCAGCAATGGTGCTGAAATCGAAGACTACGAGAACAAGCACGATCTCTTTCATTTACACAGAAAATTGAAAGAAATGAATGGTACCAAGCGAGAACATCATCTCCGAATTATAGAAGACCGAAATGGATATTGGATATATATTAATCAGCCACTGACAAGGTGTAGGGAATATATATCAGAGCTGTTTGATGATGACAGACCTAACCACGACCGACCAGACGCTATTTCAGGTCCCCTAAGTAAGACGAAGTGAAGCGAGCAATAAATATTGTAAAAAACGGAAAGGCAACTGGTCCGGATCAAGTGAGCACGGAGATGCTCAAACTTCTGGGAGAAAATGGAATCGAAACTGACAAAACTCTTTAACTCTATATATGATACTGAAGAGATACCGACTGATTGGCTGAAATCAACATTCGTAATGAGTCCTAATAAAAGCAGAACAACGAAATGTCACAGCATACCAATGGTAAGCTATGGAAATGTCATGAACACAGAACAGTGAGCCTGATGAGTCACGCTCTGAAGATATTTCTCGGCGTAATACATGGTAGAATATACTTACAAAAAGCTGAAGGAAAAGATTGGAGTCACTCAGTTCGGATTTCGAAGCAATCTTGGAACAAGAGAAGCATTATTTGATATCCAAGTGTTAATTCAAAGGTGTCGAGATGTCAATCAGAATGTATTCCTTTCCGCGATCGATTTTGAGAAGGCTTTTGACGTAAAACGTAAAACATAAAAAAGCGGGGCGGCGGATGAAAGATCGAAAGTAAGAAGGTCGAGAGTAAAATGATCGAAAAATTATTGATCGTAAATACATAAGGTCGAAGTTATAAAAGGTAGAAATTAAAAAAGATCGAAAATAAAGGAGGTCGAATCGAAATTACAAAAGGTCCAAATAAAAACAGGTGGGAAAATATAGTTATTATCTATTTGATTAAGTTGTGATTACTGTCGTTGTTTAAAAATGGAAAGAAATAATATTGTAATATTAGTATTTTTCCTGTTGCTTTGCTTGCGGAACGTTTGCTCAGGTTTGCCCAGTTTTCATTGACCTATACTCATTTGGACCTTTTTAAATTTCGATTTTTTGTGAATTTTAATCTTTGAAATTCCGATCTTCTTGAAGTTCGAAAAATATGTATTAAATCTATTTAAAAAAAAAGACTAATTGAAGTCAGCCTCTAGGTGAATAAAATAGTTTGTTACTTCTTAATATACAGTTACAATATATTTGTGATCTGAAAATTGACATTTTTTGTAAAATGAACTTATTAAGACATTATTATTAGATGGGATTCAGACCGTTGAATTGTGAACTGATTACCGATCTATTAATTTCCTTTAAAAATTAAATTTACAATTCCCTCAGTTGATCCCAATTAACGAAGAAGGTAAAGCCGTTTAGTATTAACTTATCAGATCATATTTTTCACTAATTAAAGACGATTAACAACTTTGTTGGGACTAAATTTTTCCACAGAGAACATTTTGAAATCATTTTTTAGCGTCTATCACCAAAGTTTCGTTATTAAAACCGATGACTTGGTGTAGATAAGTACATAAAAAAGACATATAATTCGTTAGACAAATGTTGTACTTTTTCTTTAGAATTGCGTCCCGCAAGAATTCTATACCTTTGTAGAATTTTTGCGGCACGCGGTTTTAAAGGAAAAAACAAAGTAAATTTTAATTTTCTGTAATAAGTTACTATGTATTTTTTATAGGCTACACCGACAATTAACTGATTTTTTATAACAAATAATTAGCTCACAACAATGTTAAACAAAAAACAAAGCAGCAGTAACGGGAACTGAATAAAGCTCTTCAACGATGAAAGCCGACTAAGCCGAGTTTTTAATTTTTTTGTTTGCTGTTACATACAGTACGGGTTGGTAATATTAAATTTTCTAAATTTTTACATCTGTCAAAGTTATGACGTCATCGTCAATAGTTTAAAATAACAACTTAGGTTATGTGATAGATTATTTCATATACATATATTGTTAGCATCCAATCTACCCCGTGTTGAAATGTGAAGCAAAGATGTTTGGTGTTGTACCACGTGATGCACCAGAACTTTTGACGGAACTGTCATTGTCAGTTCTGACAGCAGTTTAAAATGTGAGCTTTTTTACCTTTCAAAAGTAAAGAAAAATGTGTTTTTATTTGTGTAAAGGGGATTAAAAGTTAATTATTATCCTATTTACGATAATGACATAGCTAATGTACCGATAATGCCAGTTTTAAACAGCAAGAAGTGAAAAAATCACTTGTAGTTTCAGCGTTGGATAGTCTTCACAAGAATGTAAACTGAAGAGTGAAGACATCATTTTTAATATCAATTTGAGATTTTGCAAAACGGGAAAGAACATTATGTAAATAAAGCGAGGCATCGTTTGGAAATCTAAACACATTATTTAAGCTCGAATTAAAACTCAAAATTGGTAACTATAATTCATTGTAATTATTAATTTTTATATAATACATTATACTTAATTAAAATCAAAATCTTCTTAAATAATTAATTACCTACCTATGCAAAATCACTGTCTTTCTCAACTGACCGTCGACATGCGAAACAAGATCTCATTTGCTATCTAAAATATTATTAACTCTATTTCAATATTGTACTTTAAAGAATATAATAATTTATACTTACTGGTTTTTCTGATATTTTATTATAAATTAAATTAAAGATTATTAGATTATTCACAAAATATCACTACGGCGAAATCGAAGGCTTGTCAGATTCAAATTTGAACTTTTGAATATGACAGGCGCGAGCGGCCATGTTGTCATATTTCGTGTTTTGATTAGTTGGGCGGTACGTAGGATAGAGTTTACTGGCTGGACAAATCACGTGGTTGTTTATGAGGGATGTTCAGTCCGGCATGTGACTGGTTAGTAATTGTTTCCAGAGGCTGCGTCGTTGCTTCATCATTTTTTCGTCGTTCGCTATATAGTAGTAATACGTATATGGATTATTTGAAAGGTAATTTTAGCCTAAGTACGATTACCAAATTTGGTAACACTCTGTACATCCTTTGAAAGATGGCAGCACTTAAATCTGCAACTTTAAAAAAAGAAGGGTATTTTGTTGTTAGCGTGTGGTAGTTTGAAACAACAATTTTATGGTTTCTGTTTTGTACTACCCTGGACACCAGCGTGTTATCTATGACAGAATCTCCATTGGATTCAAGTGGCTCATACGCAACCGGATTATAGGATTTAGTTAGACTTTTTGTAAACGGAATTAATTCCTGTTTTAGCTCAGCTGTATGAGCTCGACACCCACTTGAACTGTTTTATGTTTGTTGGTTTTATATTTTCAATAAAAATATGTTTCTTTGAAACTTCTTTATTGTAAGAAGAACTGCCTTTTTTAAGTCTTCTACTTTTTACATCATACTATTTTCCTGACTCTCTTGTTTTTTCATAGGTAACTATTATTTTTATGTCTGTCATCCTAAACAGGTATGTTCAGATATTAACACTAGCTTAACCTACACAACATTAACAATGTGGTTTTAACAAGATGGAGCACCACTGCACTCTTCACACCCTGTTAGGCAGTATCTCAACGAAATATTTCTAACAGGTGAGGTGGATAGGATGTCGTCACCCCATTGTCCCCATTGAATGGCCTGCGACATCACCGGATTTGACGCTGCTGGATTATTTCCTGTGGGGATATTTAAAAAGAAAAGTTTTCTTCAACATACAATTTTTGTCAAAGTATGCATTTTCTCTGAGTAGAAAAATTATAGTAGGAGGCAGCAGCTTATTTATCCTACCCCTTTTGATAGCTATCGGCCGTTCTGCAGATGAGAAAACAGCATTTCCTTTTATAGACTTATCGCAGCTTTGCTATTTAAACTGTGCCCATTATTATTTATTACCTAAATTATTTTACCCCGTGTTTATGTCGTCGATTCATGTCCAAGAAAATAAATTAATTATTTATATGCAAATGCCAAACACAGACTGCCCGTCAGAAACATAAATATTATTTTGTGTACAAAGCACGGTGTAAATAACTTATCAATGCGTTTCCAGAATTAATCCGCTTGCACATCTTATTTAAATCCTTCATGTTATTTCGTGACATGGATTTTGTGGCTAAATACTCACTAGTATTTCCATGTTAACGCTATTCAAACCTGTATAACTCTTACTCTTACTACTTGACTCTTAGTTTTCATCCAGGCTTTGTTTTTGGAAAAATTACATTGGAGAAATTTGGCAACTGATATCCATTAGTTTCACCAACTCTAACCCGTTTGTGATTTCTATAGGGCGAAGCTTACTTTTACAACCAATTTTCATTAAAACTGTATCTATTTTTCCAGGAAAACTGTGAAGAATTTGAAGAAATAGTAACAGCTCAATGCGAAGCGTTAATCCAAGCCATACAGAACAGAAGAGACCAACTGATCGACTGCATAAGACAAGATAAGGATTTAAGAGTAAGAGCCCTTAAGGAACAAGTGGCTACATGTACTTCCAGATTACAACAAACCACTGCCTTGTTACAGTTTTGTATTGAGGCCCTAAAAGAGACTGATAGCTCTGCATTTTTACAAGTAAGTATTCAATTCAAAAATAGCTTAAATATCTAACTCAAATAAATACGGTTTATGGCATCTAGAAAAACTGCCACTTCATTTATGACTAACATGTCTATATTTTTTATATATACATTGAACAAATATCCTGCATGTGCTCCGAGCGCCACATCATAATTATTACCACAGTGCACAATTTTAAATCCAAGATCAATTTCTGAGACAAAGGAGTTAAAAAAAATTTTGACTGAAAGAATTTACAGGGTTCTAACCAGAGCTGGGCAAACTACTACCACTACAAAAATAGTGGAGTATAACTATTTACTTATCAAAAAAGTAGTTTAACTACTTAGTAGTTACCATTTAGAATACGATATGATCAATAATATATCAATTTAATATCAATTTAATTGTTTGTAATCTACAAGACAAAGTAACATCAATTTTTTTCGATTTACCTTAATAGTGTTTTTTGTTCAGGTTCATGACATTTGTTCCAATTCTAGGTAGGTACAATGTTAATATCTAGAGTGGCGAACACCGATCATTCATGGCATAAGGAATGGACTGCTCCACGAGTTTCTCCACACTTTGATCTCACTTTAGATGATAAGTCAGTTTTAAAGGCCATCGAACAACTTAATTTTATACAAATGAAACGTAAGTATCTCCTAAATGGTGACCATTAGCTTTTAAAATGTCTGCTGCCTCGAAAAAATAGACTTCAATTATTGTAAATTGAATTTTAGTTCATTAATATTACAATTAAAACGGTCGACCACAAGGATCTTATTTTTCTCTGTGGCAGTAATTCAGCTATAAAAAATAACATGTATGGATTACACTATACAGGGTGAGATTTTAAAGCGTTACAAGGCGATATTTCGAAAACGGTTTAAAATATTTTCATGAAATTTTGGTGAGTTAACAGGGAGATAGGGGACATATTTAAATATATTTTTGACCCTCTCTCTATTTTAAGGCGTGGGGAGTAACTTTGGAACCTTAAATGGGATGAAATACTTTAGTTTATAAAATTCGAATTACGTAAAAAACTACGTGAGTACAATTTTTTTTTTAGTTTTCTCTTTCGGTTACGAAATTATGGTTAATTAAATTTTGATTGAATTTAAAAAATAAATAAATTTTACCAATAAATCAAGTTCACTTATTTCAGAATTATTACTCGTTTCCATGGAAACGGGCTATTCTTACTTATCAGTTGAGAATTTTTACGTTTTAACGACTGTTTCTCAGCCGGATTTAACCCCCTTTGACTTTTTCTTATGGGGTTTTATAAAGCACAAAGTGATGGCGACTGCAACTACAACTTGAGATGATATGAAAAACCGAGCCCGCTTTGCCTGCTTATAGTGACACCTGAACTGTTACAACGGGTACGAAATTTATTTAGAAAAGAGTCAGAAGGTGTTTGGAAGTTGAGGGGGGACATTTCGAATATCTTCTCGAGCATGGCAGCCGATAAACAGTTGAAATTAAATGGCAAATACTTTCTTTTATTTTATTACCTAATAAATCAATTTACCAATTACCAAGAAAATCAAAAAAAAAATTGTGCACATATGTAGTTTTGAACGTAGATTCGAATTTTATAAACAAAAGTACACCATCCCATTTAAAATTCCAAAGTTACCCCCCACCCCTCAAAATAAAGAAACCTAAGCAAACCCAACCCAACCCAACCTGAGCAAATGTCAAAAATTTGTTTAAATATATCCCCCCATCTCCCTATTAACCCACCAAAGTTTCATGAAAAGATATTTAACTCACTCTGTATAATGTTATTTCAAAAAAAAACATGATTAAATATCCGACTGGAATTAAATTTACGTTAATTCCGAAATTGTTTACATCCCATTTAATTGTTTGTTCTTCTTTTGGGTTATTAAATAAACACACACATTAGCAAAACGTTGTTTAAGGGGCAAACAAGCATTAATTAATTAAAACATTGTTTTACATCATGTTTAGGTACATCTTTAATTTAAAATAACCCGGTTCTAATATTCAAATATTACCTAAACAATGGAAAGAGTTATTTTGTAGGATGAAAATTAGCAATGAGAAAATTCAAAATAACAAGTCGGTGTAAAGAATTTATTTAGAACGTGAACAAAACTACAAAATAAAAATCAAATACAAAGTATTTTGTAACTTCAGAGCGCTAAGCACTTTGAAGCCGTTATCGCAAATGACGCAAATTTTCGATAAACTTGGCGTCAAGCTTAGGTTCTCGATGAGCCGTGCTGAATATTTTTAAAAAATATGCTTAGCGCTTTGAACACTACTACCACGTGTCAATCAATTTCCTGTGTAAATTTAATATTATACCTATTACTTACATTACAATAATTTCCTTGTTGGCAATAGAAAACGGTCAATTTCAACGACTAAGTGCTCTAAATTTAATTAATAATAAGAAAACTACAGGGAATATAAGACAATCTGTCAATTTCTTTGTTTTGCAAGACGATCCATACGTGGTAGTCAGTTGTTTTCAAAACGCCGAAAGCTTTTAGACAACTCCAAGTTTGGTGCCAAACACGTGCTGATCAAAAATTTACGTTATTTGAGTTAAGCGTCTCAAAGTGCTTAGCATTTTGAAATTACAAAATACACACCCTGGTGTTAAATCACATACATATATGGGAACAATACCACGGGCAAAACTAACTATAACTTTACACGTAGATAATCGCTAATTTTTTTAAAATTAAATTTACCGATGCTAAACTCCACCGACAAAATTTTACAGGTGATTCTTTGACCCAAAACAGAAAAAATTGTCCGGTTAACATAGGTCTGAAATCACTTTATTTCCGAGATACAGAGTGATACAATTTTAATATTATTTTGGTCCCTCTTATTTATTTTACACTTTTTCAAAGACAATCTGTTAAAGTTCCGTACATCCAATATTGTTTGGCATACTTTTACCATTTAATACAGTGGCGTGCCGTCGGGAGGCTAGGGGCGTAGCCCCCGCCCTCGTCGTACCGGCGCCCCCGTGCCCCTTCCATGAAACCTTATCACAACCTTGACTGTTTTGGTGCACAGTAGCTTTGCTGGATGCTGAGTGTGAGTACTACTGATGGTCTAAAATACTATTTGTTATCATTTTATGGCCTAACTAGCTTCCGCCCACGACTTCGTCCGCGTGGTATAGGTGATAATAGTGTAGTTTTGATGTGATGATTATGAATACATGAAAATTGAGTTAGGTTAGGTTAGTTATATCTAGAGACCGAATTTCAATATTACATGACGCAAAAATGGGGGTCGGACTGAGGTAACTGATAGGAAAGGTAAATGAAATGAATTTATTAGATTTTGTCAGGTTGTAGTTATGATTTCTTGCTCCTAAAAAATATTTCCTTTTTTCAACAAAAATGAACCAACTTTACAAAAGGAAAAGCACTGGAAGGTATGAAATAATATTGTTAATGGTCCACTTAATTTCGTTCATTTTTAGGAGAAAATGTTCTTTTTTCTTTTAGTGCACCTATGCTACCCCGCCCCCTTCACCTTCACTCCCTCTCTTTAAATTTGTAATGGCCATGTTATATTAGATTAGTTAACATTTTTGATGAAATTGCCAGTCGTTTCTTTTTATCGCCCCCCCCCCCCCAACCGCGTTAATTTTCTTAACATCTATTACACAAAATTAGATTCTCTGACCTTAATAACCCCGAAAATGGCATATTAGTTCACATGCTTGGAAGAAATTGTCAATCGCTCCCTTTTTATCACATGACATATTAGGTAATTTTGTTACCATATTTAGTCACAAAATTAGATTTTCGGACCTCAGTAATCCCATGGTCTTCTGAAAAATACTTTTAATATTTTCTGTGTATGTTGTCTTTCCAACGGAGTCCGCTCCTGGAATGTAATATTCGATTCATCTTTGGAAAAGCTGTTAGGAATTTTTTTTTAAATGTAGGTACGTTCGAAATATGTATTTTGGAGAAAATATTTTTGAAAAATTTCGTTAATCCGTTTTCGAAAAATCTGTTTTTTGAAAAAATTTACTTTCAGAAAAAAACCATTTGGTTATTTGTTTTCCTTAGAAGCCAAAACGATAAGAAGCAAATTTTAATAATATTTATTTTTATAAAATTCGCTACTGAAATCCTTCTGCCCTCCTGCTCCCCCCTAAATCCGCGTCTGCGTACTATGACCACATACTCTCCAATAAAAGGAAAGTTATTTGGCGCCCCCAAATCATTGTGCCCCCCGCCCCTAAAGGCACGGCACGCCACTGGATTTAAAATATTCTACAGAGTGGTATATTTTTAGAGATCGCGATCGTTTTGCCCCCAAGTTTTTTTTGCGTCAGCACTGACTATTCTTTAGTAAACAAACAATCTTCCTGTTTTATACTTGGTATCTTGGATTTGTCTGATACCTTGTTTTTAGTAGATGCTACTTGGCATAATGCGACTAACGTCTCAATGAATCAAGTCGAAGATTGCGACCCCAAGAAATAGTAGATATATTGTTTTATTAGGAGTAAAAGCGATACTTTTATAACGAGCCTGTAGGTTTAGCAATTACAGATGAGTCATAAGAAGTTGCTTTACTACGAATAAAACATACTATTTTTTCTTCAAACGTCGTTTAAATATAGAAAAATAAAGATATAAAATTTTTTAATTTTGTATTTAGAAATGTTGAGTTTGCTTGGATTTGCTTGGGTTTGATTGTATTAATTGATACCGACGCGTCGTTCGATTTGACAAGTGTCAGTGTATATTATTGCGAACAACTTTCTTTTTATGGTTAATCTTTTAAAAATACCATTTTTAAAACCACACTTACTCCAAATGAAAATGTTAAACTATTTTATTTATTTTTTATTTTTTTATAACTTTCTTGTATTATCCAATATACATTTATTCATGAGCACACAGTCATACTTTTACCTCGGCTCTCAGCGGCAGAAAAAGTACTTTTACTGCCGCTGCCAATAGAAACCGCCTACTGACAAAAAAGCAAAACTCTAACGTCAAAAGATTAGTAGAAAAATGTCAGGTTTATTGACGTTTAAAGAAAAATATTATTATGTAGATTTTCAATGATTAGAAGGTTATTTCCTAGGTACACTGCGAAGAGTGTTGTGTGTGCGAAAAAAGTATCTTTGTAAACGTGTAAAAAAATACATAAGAAAAACCAAAATAAAATTAAAATTTGCACCCTGTATCTCGGAAACGAAGCGTAACCGTATATTGTTAGGATTTTTTACCCATAACACCCATGTAAAGAGTGTTATTGAAAGTATTTTTTTAAATAAATTCCATTGAGTTACAGTTATATAGTTCAGCAATATTTGCCTTTTTTACCATACCATAGCTCACTCTCTTAGGTAGTGTCTAAGACAAGACACATTTAGACACTTTACCATCTAACACAAAAAAGCTTTATTTCAAATAAAAAATATACCGTTTTACTTCCACTACAATGCAGATGTCTCTCTAACTTCTGATGAATTAATTATTATCAACGAAATCCCTTTTATGTCAGCTTCTAGACGTTCCGCAATTTAACCCAAATCCTGCAAAGCCAATATTTGTCTTGAGTGGTAAAGTTTACTGAATTCGGAGCAGTCATACGAAATGGAAACCTTTAGATTGACTTTTTGTGGCTTTTTTGCCATAACTTAGAGGCATATAAATTATATTCATTAAAATTTGTTATAAAATTCGATACGGTTGTTTGCATATTTGAGTTCGATTTTGTTTCAGTTTTAGATTTAAAATATTCTTATATTTCTTATTTAAATCACTAAGAAGTACGGTAAAAGTGAAAATTGAAAACACATTCAACGTTACAGCACAGAAAAATTAGCCACAGACAAAACTCAAAACACAGTCGCTTTGCCGCGAAATTTAAAGCAACAGATGATCATCTCGAAAGCATGTGCGTCATGCGAACTATAATAGTAACATCACTATATCTTTCTTTTTCCATTCGCTTAGATGTTGAAGCGTGGCGATAGAATGATTTATGAAGGAATAGTTTGATCTGTTCGTCGCTACATAATCTAAGGATTGACCTTTAATCTTTTTACATCACCGAGTACATTAGCGCCATTTTTAATTACTTACCTATCTAACCCATTCGTGGGATGTTTTCAGTAAACCAAACAAAAAACAAAGTTATTTGCTTATTAAGAAGTCTATTTTACTCGAAGCTACAGAATATTACGGCACACTTAAATCGAACTTTGTTTAGTAATTGTGTTGTAAGCTAATAAAATTAGGTATCCACTTAACTCAAATTATACACTACCCTGTTTTATGTAATTTAGCATTCATTGACGGGGAAGAAAGGGTTCCAGCAGGTAATTGTGCATGAAAATGCTACAAAACGCATGGAAAATTATCATTTATTTTTTGGCATGGTTCAGTTTTATATTTTCAATAGCATGGAAATATTTATAAATAATTCTAACTTATTATAGGTAATAATATAAACATCCTAAGTAAAAACCAAAAATTACTAAACATACGAGAAAATATTTTGGGTCATTTCATTCGCTTTTGATAATTTTTCGATTAAACTTTTTTAAATCTGATTATGCCTAAACACATATACGTCAGATAAACATGTACATAGAGCGTGCCCCAGGGAGTTTTTGAAAATTACTTTGGTTAAGTTTTGCTGAACACAAAAGTTGCTATAAGAATATATACTCGTAGTATGATATATGTACAAGGTAAGATAAAAACAAAAATTAAAACTTTCAGAAATTAAAGACCGAATTTACTTTTGCTAGAACTAGTCTAATTTGACAATCAAGAGATTAAATTGACAGGTGCAAGAATAAGACAACTAAGCTTTGTACTATTAATTTATTTCTGAGATTTTTCGCAAATTTCGAAAAAAATGAGGAATTTAAGTATGTATTTTCTACAATAGTAGATCAAAATTCATTATAGCAACAAGTTCAACGATCATTTGGAAACCAAGCAAATCGCAGAAATAAAAGAATAATTAATTTATAATTTTGAAATGGCGATTTATTAACAATGACAGGAACAAAACATGTCAAAACCTAACTGATCAACTAGACTTGAAGATCTAAATTTAAAACAGTACTAAATCTTAAACATTTGTAGCCAATTCCGGGGTTGATTTTTTATGGTATCTGAAATACATCTCACCAAATGCTAAGAAAAGAAAATAAATATAAGTTCCTCCAGAAATACACTGTCGTAAATTATAAAATAAATAGAATCGCAGCCAAAGATCCTAAAATTCAATTAAATTAGAAATCCTTGTTGTTTTCCCTTGTATTTCTGGAAAAATTATTTCAGACATGGCTTTTAAAAATATTCACGTTTTTCTTTCATAGAAAAATTCTTTGAAACATGGCTTTTAGAAATATGGCTATCAACAATTACAAATGGATATACTTAACTATAGAAATTTATGAAAAGAAATGCAGAAAGTGTTCCCCACCCAATAAATTTTATAGTAGGATTATTATATTATTTCTATTTATGAAGGGCGATAACGAGATCCTCCTTCGTCTAGATCGCTTAGAATGAAATATTCAACAACTATGTTAATATAAATGAGGTCACATGACTTTTTCCTAATTTTAACTGGGTCACTTAATGTCTCCTAATCTGTCAAAACTTGATATACGTTTGAATATAACAATTCTAACTGCCTTCTAATATGTTAGAATACGATATGCATTTTAATATAATAATTAAATTTAAATATGAACTTCATTTCTTCTAATTTGTGATAAAAATGCTAAAACCTCCTAAGTAACCAGTTTTGGTTTTTTACTTTACTTTCAACGCCTAAGGATTTAAAAAGAATGCTAAATTGTAATTTTTTTTTAGTTTTCAATATGAAAACAGCACCTCAAATTTGATGAGGGTGGCTTTTAATTTTTATTCAGAAAAAGAGTTTGAAAATTAAAATGTTACTTTAAGATAAGATAATGGTAAAAATTAAGTCATATGCATCCAAAATATAATTTACCAGTTATGGTTTTGCAAAAAGAAATTGTGTGTGTAGAAGTTAAGTTTTTTGTTTATTTGAAATTTAGCTCAAACCAAAGAGGTACACAGGTACACGATGGTTGATATAGGTACCAAAAACTGTCACGAAAACCAAAACATATTTTTGCCGATGTTTTAGGTTGTCTAATAGAGTATATTAGAATTAATACTGATAATTTCTACCTAAGCATAAAACAAAACTTGTTTTCGTCGGATGGGGAAGATTGCTAAACAGCTGGGAAATGGATTAATGAGCATTTCTTTGAAAGTACAACAATCTTTCGACAATTTTTTTTCGAAAATACATTATTTTTTCAAACATGTATTATACAGGGTGAGATTTTAAAATATTACAAGGCGATATCTCTAAAACGGTTTAAAATATTTTCATGAAATTTTGGTGAGTTAATAGGGAGATGGGAGACATATTGAAACTTGTTTTTGACATTTACCCCTCCCCTTTCTGTTTGGAGGAGTGGGTGTCACTTTGGAATTTTAAATGAGATTATTTCTTTATAAAATTCGAATCTACGTAAAAAACTACGTAGGTGTATAATTTTTTTTATTTGCTCTTTCGGTTACCGAATTATAATTTTTAGGTTATAAAATAAAAAAAATCTATTTAATTTCAACTTATTTATCGTCTGTGATGCTTGAGAAATTGTTCGAAATGTCCCCCTTTAACTTCCAAACACTTTCTCGCTCTTTTTCTAAATGAATTTTGTACCCGCTGTAATATTTCAGATGTTGCTAATAAACAGGCAAAGCGGATTCGGTCTTTAATGTCATCTAAAGTTGTAAGTGCAATCGCCACGACTTTGTCCTTTATAAAATCCCACAAGAAATAGTCAAGGGGGGTTAAATTTGGAGACCTAGCAATAAATTGAGAAATAATGGTTTAAACGTCAAAATTGTTAATTGACTGAGGTAAAAATAACGCATTTCCATGGAAACCAATCAAAATATACACAAACGTAGTTTTTTATGTAGATTCAGATTTTATAAACAAAAGTACATCATCCCATTTAAAATTCCAAAGTTACCCCCACCCCTCAAAATAGAGAGAGGGAGTAAATATCAAAAATATGTTTAAATATATCCCCCAACATCCCCATTAACTCGAAAAGGCTTCATGAAAACCTTAAGAAAACCTAAGAAAACCTGAGCAAATCCAAAAAAGGCATATTGCTTAGGTTTGTTTAGGTTTACTCATGATCTTCTGTCATTAACATTTTTTAAACTGTTAAAGTTCAAAATTAAATTTTCGAAAAAATGTATTTTCGAATAATTATGTTTTTGAAAAAGTGTACATATTTTCTAGAATTAATTTTTTCATCAAAATTTGTAAATGCTTAAATTTATCAACAGGAATTATTAAATGCCATGATCATCTAACAAACCTGTTTAAATTTGACACATATATGTTGAAACGACTCTTGATCAAGCTGACTATAGTTTCTGCTATTTTTCTTGCCTCGGTGATTTCAAATTACTTTGCTATGTTTTTTGCTAAATACCTACATATTCACTATTTTGCGATGTTTAATATTTTACCCACCTTGGGCCCTTTTGTCTAAAAGAAATAACCTCATTATTTTTACAGTGTACTTTACATATATTTTTTTATTCCAAGTTAACTTAATAAATATAGAATTTGTCGTGAAATTAATTACAACTTAACCTACTTTAATTTTTAATTATTTTGTCGATTTTTTTATCGTTAACGTTCCTTCAGCACCAGCAGCCCCAACGATAATTCCGGAAGAGTGTAGTGCCGAAAACAATTCAGTAACAATAGCATGGCAACCTCCGCCCCACAGCCATGTGGAGGGATATGTTTTGGAACTTGACGACGGCAACGGAGGAGACTTCAGGGTAAGTTTATCCCTTTGTAAGTTAATATTAATATTAATTATTAAATTAGTTATTTGGGAACAGACGAAATACACAATGGTAATAGGATTCCTTTTATTGTTTGAATTGGATTATGTAGCTTGTATTATAGATTCTTAACTTTATCCAGATAATACGTCAATGGTCCGTTTCTCAAAACAGTTCAATCAAGAATTAGCCAACTGGGCACTTGTAATGTTAATATCATTGCCAAGGGTCACTCAAAACGTCAATAATGGTGCATTTTTTACAAAATCGAAATTTAGCGTCTCAAACATTTTTGTGTTGGCATAATCATGGTATTTGGTTATAAACAAGTTGCTCTTCTTATCAGTAAATATATTTTGGTACATACTAATTTTATATTGTTAATACAGCAAGACTTTTGAAAGTGAGTGTAGTTTAATTCGATTGAGTGAAACGGACCCATTGGGACTAAATAGTATCTTAAATTTATTTTCAAATATTTTAATTTTTTACATTGTAAGTGAACCCTGAAAGAGTTTATTAAACTTTGTGTGCTGGTCTCCAAGAGAAAAAGTTTCTAAGTATCCACTATTTTCTCCTTCATGCGAAATTTAATCCCGTTAATGTAAATTGCCTCTTGAAGACAGAATGTTAAGTTTAAAACGGCGGCTAAATTGGTAGTGTCGTCGTGTCTCCAACACATTCAGATCATTAAATGGAGTTACGAACCTAAAATTTAGTTACTGCAATTGGCCAAGCTTTGCTTTAAATTGAATAGTTCATGGTCATTGCTGTTATTATTGTTTTTGTGTTTGTCAAATATTCATGTGAAGTTAGTGATGGTATTCACGCTCTTTTGTATTAAAATAACCTGGATTTTTTAAATTCACACACACTCGTGTAAAAAAACCTATAAAGCAAATTTTGATAAATTTTTTGAACTTTTTGACAACATTTTCGGTAAAGGAGCTTTCTGATTTAAATAAAAAATTAACAGCCAGGTCCAGCTTTGCCGTTTGGATACAATTGTATCAAATTTAATACATTTTGGTTGTTGTGATACAAAGATACATTTTGTACCTAATCAAATTGGGATTTTTGGTAAGTTTTCGTAGCTTTAAAAAATTAATTTTAAGAAACGATAAAATTATTAAAATCCAAAATACCAAAGTAAACTGTGAAAATACGTTTTTTTTTTGAACATTTTGAGTATTAGAAATAATTAGTGTTTTGATTCGCCGTAGAATTTAGATTTATGCCCACTTGTTCAAGTGATGATAAAGTCGTAGAAGCGCCAATACAACGTAAACAAACTCAAAAATAAAGTATAAGATGTACTTGTAACATGTTTACCGGTTTTCTTGCATCGGTAACGTGGTCCAGAGGTAAAGTATCCGCTTATGGATCAAGAGGTGGTGGGTTCGAGGCATTGCTCAGGTGGACTTTTTTTATAAATTTTTGTCATTTAAAAAATTATATCTGCTGTAAAAGGTGTATTGGAAACGGGTTAGCACTTCAAACGACTAACCTCAAGTATTAATTTTGGTAGTTCGAAAGGAGCTGCGCGCGCCATCGGGATGATTGTGAAACTTTCTGTGTAGACTCTTGTTAACGTCGTCACCGTTACTTCCCAGTTAGACGAAGTCCTATCAAAGCCTGAGTCCACACACCTGAGGAAAACAACGGAACGGAATTTGTGTTATTTCCCGGACCGAACGACCTTGAATTCTGTCGTATTTTTCATTAGCCAATCAGAACGCTGAAATTCCTGTTCTGTTCTGTTGTTTTTCTTGCTAACATTTCTTATGGCTATGTTCAGCTGATGATTAGCGGTTTCAGCAGCTCGTTGGATTTCGCAGCGATCACGTGATTACTTATATCAAATTTGAAGACATGTCACATGCCATTTGTCAAATTTGATCAACTGCTAAGAGCGCTGTCTTATCTGCTGTACGCACCCATTTTTTGGTACATTTCGGTACATTTTTGATTGTAGCTGTTCGATTGTTCGGTACATTAGCAAAATTGGTTGCGGCAACACTGGCCAGGTTCACTATCGCTAAATTGACAATCAAAAGTTTTAAACTGACAAGTGTAAGAATAAGCCAACTAAATTTTTTACTATGAATTTATTTCTTAGTATTTTTTGCACATTTATAAAGAGAATGACACTTCCAATCTGTATTTTCCACGATAATAGGACTAAATACATTTTAGCAAGACGTTGCAAGATAGAAATCATATGGAAATCATACAAATTTAAAATTGTATAACAATTTTCAAAGCTTCAAACAGACATTTGTCATCAATATTTTTTACCAAGACAACGCGTATCAACAACAGGTAAGATTTACAGATATCTGGAGTGAGCTGGTTCACTCTTTTACATTAAAGAAAAAGCTGACGTCCAGGGAGAAGGTTGTAAATTATGCTGCGAGCCAGCATCGTGTGTGCAAGCGGCAGGGTGTAGACACGTATACATATGGACTCAGCCGACAGCCGAGGAAAAATGGAACGTTTGGAAATTTTATATTACTTTTAGTTCGAGATGCTTGTGGGTCATTCTAGTAATCCGAATCCACATATTCCAATATCAAGAAATAGCTTGCGATAAAAAATTTATTGAATGAGCAATATTTGTCCATGAACGAAAATGAATCTCCATCGAAGAGATCTAATCGCAATCTAGAGAACATGTAAATGTTTATAAATAGGACTAAAGCACGTGACTGTGGCTTTATCTGCCTCGTAAATTCCGTGTGCATGTGACACGCCTTTATCGCCCCTTCAATCAAAATGTCATCTTCCCGAATGGGGTTTGGAAAAAATACAAATTTGGGAAGTGGGTGGCAATTTTCAACCCTCGGTACAAAAACGCGATGTTTTATGCATTCGATTCATATTCTGTTCATATTTTTGCCTGTCTCTAGCACCACAATATTAAACGGATAAACGATGGTAATTTTGTGTTATAACAGGCTATATTACATATACTTACAGGGAATGTGTGTGTCACTGCAGTTGGTTCATAGGCGAAAATAGGGGGGAGGCTAAGCCCCCAAAACTAAGATTAGCCCCCCACCCCAATTTTCATACATTTTTCGATAATACATTGCCGCCGGTCTACAATAGCATTGTCTAGAAATAATATGTTAAATACACAGTGAATTTTTTTTTTGGTCGTCACTTTTTGATTGGGCGCTAAATTATGTACCATGTTCAACTCTGTTTTTTTGATTGTTTTAAAAAAAACTTGCCCCCGCCCCTAGAAAATCGAAGCTAGTTACGCTTATGGGTTTGTTCTCATTGATCTCAAAATTGGAGAACGGAGAACTTGAGATTTTTTTACTAAAATGAGATTTATAAAGCTCGTTTCACGCTCTTTCGTTGCCTTTTGACAAAATGGTAAGTACCTGAATTAATGTAGATATAAATATTTCAAGATTCATAAAAGACGCCAAAGTCGGAGTGGTTTAAATTCGGAACAGTTTTGGAAAAAATTAGATGTTTTTAAATTACGAATGATTAAAACTTTGTTTATTGATTTATGTCATTCGATTTATTTGTATAATAAAAGATTATTACCTAAATTAAAGATTTAATTCGGTTTCGCTGTCACTGTCATGTTCGTCTACATTAAAAACAAGTGGCCCTATGTTATTAGTAAATAAAAAATAGGCATCTTCAACTTTAATAACATGGTTAATCGAATTTTTCCAACTTTCTATAGGAATGCTATCTATAACTTTTCTAGTTAATGCCACAACATTTGCACTTAAAGTTGGAGATGTGTTTTCTGCTCTCCATTTGATTTTACCTGATGTCACATAATATGCTCGATTGGGTTAAAAATACAGTAATAGGGGGAAGGCGTAAAATCGTATGCGCCATATCAGCAACAATGATATCACATACATGTTTACATGTTTTTATATGTATTTTCAAAATATATATCATTTTTAACATATAGTTCTGAATTTCTTATTATTGAATATCAATATTATATAATTAATATATATATATATATATATATATATATATATATATATATATATATATATATATATATATACAGTGTGTCCGCGGATGGAGTCCCCAAGAGGGAAAAAATCTTTATTGTTCATTTTACGGCCAAAAGTCATTCTTTATAAAAAGTTCTGCTTGTCGAGAAAATTAATTAACGATAAAAAAATTTTAGATCAGATGTACGGGGTGTTAATAAATTAGGAAAACATGAAAATGCTTCAAGAGAGAAGTACAATTATTTATTACTTTTAACAAAAATTTTATAAAGCAAAGTTGTTTATAAACTGACATAAAGACTAAATATAAATTTCGAAATAAAAATTCGAATATTTAAAAATAAATACTGGTTTTTATGTAATTATTTGCATTTTACAAAAAATCAATACCTATAGCCGATTTTGTATACGTTCATATTACGTCAACATCTTATTTACATCTGCCAGTATTCTGATTTCGTGAATTTCGAAAATGTTAACCAAAGAAGAACGTATTTATTTAATACAATGTTACGCAGGGTTGTTCCTACCATATTTTAAATTGTGCATCAACTGACAACAAAATTGTGCATATTGGTCTCAGATTGTGCATTTCAACTATGTAAAAACTAAAGAAGGAAAAATGGAAGGATTACCAAGATTTGCAACAAAAGTAAAGAACCACTTAAAACATGATCATTTGGAATTTTTTTTTATGAAACAAACACACATATCCTTAATATGCATATAAACAAGTTTTTATAAAACTTACAAAAAATACGCTCTACAAAGACAGCCATACTCAGTGTTTGATCTCTCTCTTGAGGGTGATTTCTTTGTCTAACACGTTTAAATAAATCAATACCGATCAATATCGCGTATTCGCTTTAAAAGAATTTCGGCAACCGAGCAAAATCACCATAAAGCATAATACTGCACGTTCTGCACTTGACCTCTGTTTAATTATCTTTGTCTAACTCATTTAAATGGTCACGTACAAAAATGTGACGTCGCTGACACTAGGAAATATTAAATTTTAGAAATTGTTTTCAATTTTATTATTTAAAGGTTTTCTCGGCTAGGAAGCTTCAGCAAATTATGTTTTTTCTCGCCAAAGGGTCGATTGTGCATATTATGCCAGTGGGGTGCTCATTGTGCATATAGGCTCTAAATCGGGCAAAATATGCACAATTGTGCATCCAGGAACATCCCTGATGTTACGGTATTGGAAATGTGTCTTATCAATACGCTATAGGTGTATAATACGCTCTTCTTTGGTTAACATTTTCGAAAATGCCTTCACGAAATCGGAATACTGACGGATGTAAATAAGATGTTGACGTAATATGAACGTATACAAAATCGGCTATATTGATTTTTTTGTAAAATGCAAATAATTACATAAAAACCAGTATTTATTTTTAGATATTCGAATTTTTATTTCGAAACTTATATTTAGTCTTTATGTTAGTTTATAAACAACTTTGCTTTATAAAATTTTTGTTAAAAGTAATAAATAATTGTACTTCTCTCTTGAAGCATTTTCATGTTTTCCTAATTTATTAACACCCCGTACATCTGATTTAAAATTTTTTTATCGTTACTTCATTTTCTCGACAAGCAGAACTTTTTATAAAGAATGACTTTTGGTCGTAAAATGAATAATAAATATTTTTTCCCTCTTGGGGACTCCATCCGCGGACACACTGTATATATATATATATATATATATATATATATATATATATATATATATATATATATATATATATATATATATATATGAAGAAGGGTAGTCGTTGCTGGACTAGTTAGGGAACAACGTAGCAAATTGTAGGGTAACAGCAAATGAAAGTGCACTCTTTTAAGATAAATCCGAGCTTTCGGAAATGTTTATTTCCATCTTCAGGGAATCTTAGATGAGATTGTTCATATTTGATGGTATCGTTTTATTCTTCAGGAGAAATATACACAGCATTGTGAAAACAAAAGTCTTAAGTCAATTTAAAACACATTAAAACACATGGATGGTCAAAAACAAACAATAAACAATTAAAATTAAAAATAATAAACATCTTTCATGAAGGCATCCTTCTGTGGTATCTGTTACCCTACAATTTGCTACGTTGTTCCCTAACTAGTCCAGCAACGACTACCCTTCTTCATAAATACAGGTATGGGGTTTTACCAGACGATCAGGACAAGATATGGAGAGAACGCAGTGAGAAAGCTTAAGTTATGGTCAAAGAATAATGTTAGAATGGCTAGAGAATACAACAGAAGAATTTTCAAAAAAAAAAAAAAAAAAAAAAAAAAATACCACAGAAGGATGCCTTCATGAAAGATTTTTATTATTTTTAATTTTAATTGTTTATTGTTTGTTTTTGACCATCCATGTGTTTTAATGTGTTTTAAATTGACTTAAGACTTTTGTTTTCACGATGCTGTGTATATTTCTCCTGAAGAATAAAACGATACCATCAAATATGAACAATCTCATCTAAGATTCCCTGAAGATGGAAATAAACATTTCCGAAAGCTCGGATTTATCTTAAAAAAGTGCACTTTCATTTGCTGTCACCCTACAATTTGCTACGTTGTTCTATATATATATATATATATATATATATATATATATATATATATATATATATATATATATATATATATATATATATATATATATATATATATATAATATATTCTGTAAACTTTGGCTCAATATGTTTCATATTTTTATTTAGAGATAATCGGAAGGAACGATAAATAAAAGGCATTTTTCAGCGTTTTATCGTTATCGGCTAAAGCAGTAAAAATCATTATTATATCATATCATTATTATTACGGTTTGTAGAATTTTTTTTAATTATAGGAATTTTTGTAATAATTGTAATCGGTGGGCCACTCTGGCCGCCCCTATTTTTGACCGCCCGTGTGTGGTGCACACATCCAGTACGTTGAGGAAAGCGTAGGATCGGCCCTGGTAAAAAGTCTCGGACCGGCTCTGCTTATTTTACAAACTAGCCAGAAATGTTTCAGATAAAAGTGTTAGGACAAAAATTAGTTGGAGTATGCAGGATTGATTAAGGACAAAAAATCTAAATTCTTTTTTACTTTTTCTCAAATTTTTTACTCTAATAGGTACTTTTTGCGGAAGTATATACTTATGTAATTTTATACAAACATCTCTAGAATTATTAGGATATAAAGGCGTATTAGATAAACTTCCTAGGCAAAAACCGAATGCGACATGGGAAATATCCCATTCATGGTCACCCTGTATAGTAATATGTTAAATTAATGCTCTAGCTCCAAGCTATCGATTCTGTTATGCCACGCTGTCAAGGTCACAGTTTTTAATGCTCCTACGAGTTCTATTATGTTACCATTCTATTCTTCAAACTAATGTAATTAGGCTTCTGCTAGGGCTGTTAAAGATTTAACTATCCAATGGGGTGAGGGTAGAGAAACGTCATAAAGTGGTATCAAAGTGTCGCCGGAGAGCAAGATTAATGGTGTCTATTGACATGTTTAGTTCATTCTGACTCACAAAATAATTGTGTTCGCCTGATTCGCCTGATGCAAAGGGTGCGATCGGAAAATTTTATATGAATGTTTAAAATTAGTTGAGAATTTGAAAATTTTCACCCGGATTCACTGAAAGGTTTAAGATTTAGTACTGGTTTAAATTAAAATGTTCTAGGTAATGAGTTTTTTTTGGAACTTGTTACTGAAATAAATTTGGCGCATTCGGAAATACTGTTTGCTGGTCTACAGATATACGTACGTATATGATCCAAACTAGAAAATAATATAAGAACAACACAACTAAATTTTGTAATGTAAATAAATTTCGGGACTTTATTATAAATTTGTGAAAAAAAATATTTCAAATATTGATTATTGCTTTCGATAAAACTATATTTTCGCATCTTCGTGCCAGGATAAAGACGATTAAATGGAGCAGTAATACTAAGAAAGTTTATAACTAAACTTTATTGCACTAAACCCGCTCTTGGACTTCCTTTAAACCCTTGAAGGGTTTATTCGCTTCAGCTTATTGGCGCATGAAATGCATAATATTTGCCAACATTGTACGACTGCCCAAATAACACTTTGCCTGAAATTCGGCTTTCGTCGAGTGGCTTTTTTGCGCCAATTTACCGACATTAGGCTAGAACATAAATGAATTAAAAAACATGCACTTTTGTTACGGACTCTACCTACCCCCACCGATGCAACCGGTCCGCTGCACAAAAGTGGGCAGAGCTAAGTCAGAGGCAAAACTATATTTGACAAGCTGTATTTTCTTTAACAAATTGTACGTCTTTTTATGAATCTACATCGGAAAGTCGTCGGTTTTTTATAGCAAATAACTGAGCAACAACATTGTTAAGAAACAAAAATAGTTATAATAGGCGCCGAGTACTCCTCTTAAAGGTAATTTTCGATGATGGCAAATAACAATTTCCTGACAAAATTAGTCGGATACTCTGTATCAAAAATCGATTACCGTTTAAACCTCAAGCAAAAGTAGTAGAACTAAGAATTAATTGAAAACAGTTCCTGCCAACTATCGAGCTTCGGCTGCCGTGATGCATCTTAAAATTTTAATAACTACTTCATAAACTTGGCCAATCACTTTTTTGAATTCTGTTCCTTTAAATTTCCAAAGAAAATTGGTTCGTCGCCTTAGAAAATAATTTTAGATAAAATAATTGTTTTTACTCGGTATTAGAGACTTTGAACGAGTTTTTCTAGTAACATAAAGGCAGAAATCTTTAGGAACTTGGAGGAAATGGGGGGAGGAGCAAGGGAGGAACATGTGCCTCCTGAATCTTCCCCTGAATACTGTTCTGTTTTGACTTGACAAACATCAAAGTCTCTACAGACAATGACTGGCTCGTGCAAAATCATTTGGTCAAGTCAGATTGCGAAAATAGCGTTTAGGTAAATCTCAAAAAATGTTTTTCTTATATAACCTGACGTTAAATAAGTTTTTTGTATCATCCAATCTATCATATTTTTGACAGGCGCGTGTTTAAATGTAATATTAGCGCAGGTTGAATGAAACTTTATATATAGGTTCTTTAATATTTCTGACACGTTCACTTTAAATGGATCTCGCTATAAAACTTTTAACAATATTGGCATCGTAGAGTTTTTAAACAGGATTTTAGCCGAACAGAGACTTGTTTCATGAAAATGTGATTATTAAAGCATTAAAATAAACTGAGAGAGAAACCTTTTAGGCATAGGCTAATATCTCCAAAACTGGCAAAGTTTGAATAAGTAAATTTCATAAATCTTTTAGATATCTAGACGCCATCGCCAGTTAAATTCTCTCCTACTTCCTTAACTCTTACTCAGAAAGATATAAATTCAACAGATACACAAACGGCTGACTTTTTTCGCTCATGCATTATCCAACAACTCTAGTCGAGTCGGTCTTTAACTAAACAAAATATTTTTTTATTTTTCTATACAGGATGTCCGCGGATGGGGTCTAGAAGAGGACAAATGGGCCAAATTTTGCAAGATGCGTAAAAGATTCACTTTATGAAAAATTTATTTTTTATACAGGGAGCATAAAAAATACGAAAACGTTATTTTGCGTAAGAGTAAGCTTACCTTGTTGATCATTTTCTACCAAAAGAATAAATATGAAATATGTCATTGTTTTAAATTAAACCCTAAGCCGAAGTACAAGATTTCATTAAAAATTTAAATATTAAAATTAACGAGTTTTATCACATTATTTTTTTAAAGTCCGAACTAGTCTCTCTCACACCTTTAACCAGAGTGCTAGCGTCTACATATTAAACAATAATAAAACCTATGGACATGTTTGTCAATGTCTTTATTAAATCAAGCAATTATTTAATCTAAAGTACTTATCAAATTGTTATTTACTGAACAAAAGATTTTTATAGTCCAGTGTTATGAGGAAGGCCAACTATCATACTGCTATATCATGGAACAGTTTAGCGAGAAATTTGTAGAAATCCCAATAACTGAAATGACAATCTACAACACAATAAAAAAGTTCCGAAGAACTGGTTCGGTTTTGAATCTCAAGAAGAATAAGAAGAAGAAATACGACCAAAACGAAGCTGCCACAGTTTTACTTCTTCAGCCTATTAAAAAACTCCTGTGATGTCCCTTAGAAATCATGCTAAACATCTTCTAGAAGTTGTGGAAAAACTCATGTTTAGATGATCTTAAAGGAAAATTAATTATTTCCGTTCAAACCCCACTTTAACCAAATACTGGAAGAGGGGGATGGAGCGAAAAGACTAGATTTTTGTTTATGGGTGGGGGACCAAATTTTAAGTGGAAACATCCATTCTTATAAATTTATTGTTTACTGATGAATGTACATTTTCTGCTAACGTAGCATCCCAGCATGTCAGGTACTGGTCTCGAGAAAACCCAGAATTTAGAAATTCAGGATACATTTTTTAGTGATGAACTCGAAAATTTGCCATTAAATTTTCGCCAAAAAATATATTTTCAACAAAGTGGTTGTCCGACACTTTGCACTCGCGAGGTAACAGAATGGTTTCACCGCAGATTTGGTCCAAGGTCAATTGGAAGAAATAGCCCAATTTCGTGGCCCCCAAGGAGCCCCGACTTAACGTTGGCCGTTTAAAACAAATTGTTTATGCCACTCCAATACCAAATAATATTGACGTGCTAAAAGGCAGAATTACCCAGGCTGTTCGTTCAGTATCCCAGGAAGAAATCAGAAATTCCTTCAGGTATCTAAGGAAGCAATTGAAAATGTGTTGAATATGGGGGTGCAGTTTTTGAATTTTGTATCTTTATTGTATTGCTTAGTTTATATTATATTCTTTTGGGGTTAATTAAATGTTCATATTATTTAAAAATTGCACTTGAATAAGAAGTATTTTGAATTAAATAATTGCTTCATTTAATAAAGACATTGACAAATATATCCATAGGTGTCATTATTGTTTAATATGTAGAAACTATCACTGTGGTTAAAGGTGTGAGAGAGACTAGTTGGGACTTTAAAAAAATAATGTGATAAAACTCGTTACTTTTAATATTTAAATGTTTTAATGAAATCTTGTACTTCGGCTTAGGGTTTAATTTAAAACATATTTCATATTTATATTTTTGGTAGAAAATGATAAACAAGGTATGTTTACTCTTACGCAAAACAACGTTTTCGTATTTTTTATGCTCCCTGTATAAAAAATTAAATTTTTCATAACATTTTATTAGGAGTGACGTTTTTACGTATCTTGCAAATTTGGTCCGTTTGTCCTCTTCTAAACCCCATCCGCGGGCATACTGATTAGATAAATTCAAACAAAACCAAGGCAATTCAGCAATTAACTCTAAATTTTCATTCGTCGTATTTAATCCACAAACATCAATATTTTAAGCCCCAAGCAAGATTTTTGCTTTCTGTAAGTTGTAACTAAACCCACAGAAGCTCTTTTGAAGTCCTGACCCCCTCCGGTTAAAAGCATCAAAGGAAGATTATGCCAGACTAGATTGCTTTGACTTAAGTAAGAGTAAAATGCCAGTGTCATGTTAAGTTTTATGTTTCGTTGTTTGTTATTACAATCCTTAATATAAATCTAGCAAACAAAAGGAATTTTAGATCCGTTAAGTGAGGTATTTTTTGCTCAGTTTTCGGAGCTCTAAGGAATCTGAAAACCTTGGCAAGGAACTTTTTTCGCAAAATTAAATTAAATAAATAAAGGGTTGCTCTGGTCTAGTCGATCTTATTCTACTTTTTTTAAAATTTTCTAAATAATAAATATTTTGTTACAGGAAGTGTACTGTGGAATTGAAACAATATGTACAGTAGATGGCCTTCATTTCCACTGCATGTACAATGCAAGAGTAAAAGCATTTAACAGTTCAGGTGAAGGAGATTATAGTGAACTTATAGGACTACAAACAGCTGAAGGTGAGTTATTTAAGACGGTTCATAGGAGTCAAATTGTGTGACTAAAGTAACACCCATTGTACCTTCCAATCAATCAACACCCAAAATATAAAGGTAATTCCTGTACATTCACTTGATATAGAGTTTTGTGGTCGTTTCCCATCATTATTTTTCTAAAAAGATAGTTATATTTGGCAATATATATTAACCATGTTTTGTAAGATCATTTTTATTATACTTAACTTTAAAAACAAATTTCTATGATAGGAAATTCTATCTGATTAATCCATAAATTAAATATTTTGACAATTTTTAAAAGGACAGATTTAGTTCTATCAGTTTGAGCAGTACTCGTACATATGTTAATATTTTTCTTTTCATATACACGGTGTCCAAGATAAGGAGGGCCAGTATGGGGATCTCGTTAATAGTTAGAGATACAAAATTGGTTAAATGGGGAGAAAGTTGCGGAAGTAAAGAACTAATAAAATGATATTCCGAAATTTTTCATATGATTTTTCATTTTCGAGTTATTTTGAAAAAACTATAATTTCGAATTTTTAATTTAATTCTTTTCTGGCGTTAGTATAAAAGGTAGGGCAAAACTAATAAAACTTCTTTAAAGCAACTTTTAATGAACTTAAAGATTATGTTATTAATTTTTTTATTTGAAGTTTCGTCTTTGGGCAGCGATCATCAACTTAATTTTTTAAAATACAGTCCTGATTGTTTGATGTCAAATTTTAAAAGCCCATTTTATTCTGAATTCAACAGTGTACCACACATTATAGTTAAATTATGTTTTGAGTCTTTTTGAGCATTAATAAGAAATTTTTGCGATACGGACCTGTCTTCTAGAACATTTCATAAGTTCTTGCTTTTCTAAGCTTTGGTCATTTAATGAAGAAAATAATGAAGCATACTCAATCTTTTAAATTTCTTATTTTAATTATGGCTTGTAAATAAGAAAAATGATCAATTAATTACTTTTGAAAACAATTTGTTTTCCAACAGTAATCCAGATTATTAGTAAGGATTAAAAGCATCTAGACTCGCCTTTACCCTCAAAAACATTTCTAAAACAACACCACAAGAATTTTACGAATATGTTAGGTAATACTAGTAATAATAAGTACCTACCATCCATGTACGTATGTCCTTTGTTCATTTATTAATAATAATAATAATACTTTATTTGTTCCATCTGTAAATAAATTTACAATATATACCCCATTTAGAGGTGTAGAACGTGTCACACAATAAAATTAAATTTAATAAAAAAAATATTAAAAGTCATTTATAGACTATCTACAATGGTTTAAAATCTCTACCTTTACTTATGCAACATCTCACACTATATGTAAATAAATGAAAATAAAAAAAAAAACAACAATACAATATTTAAACAAGTCATCAATCACAGCTAAAACCCTATTTCAGCATTGAAGAACTCTCTCACAGAATAAAACGGGCTCTCAATTAAAAAAACTTTAATTTTCTTCAACATCATCTCATGCGGCACAGATCTAAGTCTATCTGGGATTTTGTTCCAGATTTTAATAAGGTTGAAGTGTACATTCTTTTGTATAAAGGTATATTTTGTCTTATCTAGCATAAGGTCATTTCTTGTTCGTGTGTTGTATGTATGTGTTTTAGTGCTCCCCTCAAACAGTGATTTATTTTGAGCCAGGAACTTTACTGACTCAAATATGTATGTATTGGTCACGGTAAGCAACCCACTGTTCCTAAATACTGGTTTACAACTATCTCTTGGTTGTATTTTGAACATTGTTCTTATAAGCCTCTTCTGCACAATCTGCACTCTCCCGGCATCCACAGAATTTCCCCAGAAGATAATACCATATCGAATTCTGGACATTACACACGCATGATAGAGGCACAGAGCAGCCTCCACTCCCACCTCACTCCCAATCACCCTTAGTGCATAACAATACCTCGAGAGCTCGCCAGACAGTCTCTCCACATGTGGTCTCCAGTCAAGTCTTTGATCCATTGTGATGCCCAAAAATGTTACTTTTGCCGATGTCTCCAACTCAGTATTATTCACCTTATATGTTTGGGTGTTACTTGCCCTAGCTGCAAACTGTATGACCTGAGTCTTCTCAACATTCAGCAGTAAGTTGTTACTTGAAAACCATGCCTGCAAGCTGCCAAGCGAATCCTCGAGATGCCTCTCCATGTCATTCTGCATCCTCTCACTGATAATAATGGAAGTGTCGTCCGCGTACATCACCACATGGTCCCTCACCATTGAAGGAGCTTCATTTGTATACAAAATGTACAGAAGTGGGCCCAATATTGACCCTTGAGGTACCCCTTTCTTTATAAAACACATGTCCGATTTGACTGTCTCCCCCCTGTCATTCTTCTCAACCACACACTGCACTCTATCAGTCAGATAAGAACGTATTAAACCTTGTGCCACTCCCCTAATTCCATATTTTTCAAGCTTTCCAATGAGTATACTATGATCAACACTGTCAAACGCTTTCGAAAGATCTAGACAAACTGCAATAGTATGTCTGTTTTGGTTTACTGATTCCAATATTTTTACCAATGCTGAATATATTCCTTTAATTGTCGAATAACCCTTTCTGAATCCAAATTGACAATTGTTGATCACATTACACTCATCCAAGAATTTTATTATTCTTTCATAGATTATTTTTTCAAAAACTTTGCTTATATTAGATAAGAGGGAAATTGGTCTGTAGTTCCCTATATTGCTAGCATCTCCTTTATTTTTATAGATAGGTTTCACATTTGCCACTTTTAATTTAGAAGGAAAGACACCAGTCTGAAAGCAAAGATTAACAATGTGTGATATTGGTTTTGAAATTATATCGGATACTTTCTTTAGTAAGGAAATAGGAATCTCATCCTCCCCCACAGACTTCTTATTTTTTAATCCTTCAATACACTTACAGACTTCTCGGGGTGTAGTTCCCTCCAAAAAAATAGATCTACCGTTTGCGTTTACCTTTGAGAGGTCTGGAGACTGTACCCCTCTAATGTCTGGACATGCATTTACGAATGTACTATTAATTGAATTTAATAACTCTTTATCCGATATTACGGGACCCCCTATGTTGTCAAAAATAGTTCCATTGCTAGATTCTTTTTTAGTTATTTTGTTAATCAGAGACCAAGTTGCCTTACTTTTATTTTCAGCTCTGAGTATATAACTGCTATTGTGTAACAATTTAGCTTGTTTAATGACTTTTTTTAGTATTCTAACATATGTTGTATAATACAGTTCGCTAACCTCATTATTTAATCTTTGGATATAAAGCTGCCGTTTTCTGGCACACGATTTCCTTATACCTGCTGTTAGCCAAAACTTAGTTTTATGGTTTTGAGGTTTATGTCTACGCACCGTAACAACCCTATCCATTACTGTTCTTATCTTGTAAATAAAATTATCATATGCTCTGTCAACTTCATTCACCCCCATGACATTCTCCCATGACTCACGCACCAATTCATCCCTATACTGCTCTATCTTAACGCCTGAAAAAAATCTTTTTGGTGTAGGTTCCTTTTGTTTTTTATTTGTTTTCAATTCACTTTTAAACTTTAAAATCTGTGCATAATGATCTGATATTGCTGTTATCAAAACATGGCCTTCAAAATATTCAAAATTTGCAAAGATATTATCAATAAGAGTAGCTGATGTTGTGGTCACTCTAGTAGGCTCATGAATGGTTTGCACCAAATTATAAGCAGACATTAAATCCTCAAAGAGGCCCTTACTATTACTTATTATTTGTTGTGTATTGTTAATAGTAATTGATTGGTTTAAATTAATGTTTCATTCTAATCATAAAAAAATTTATTTCAATAATTAAAGGGAATTAAACGATGTTCACCTCACTGCTTGCTGTATGTATTTGTTAATAATGATCAAAAAAGGCTCAAAACCTAATAAAGCCATAATGTGTCTGGTCTTTAAATATTTGTCAAATTAATTGATTATTTTTCTTATTTACAAGCCATAATTAAAATAAGAAATTAAAATGATTGAGTATGCTTCATTATTTTCTTCATTAAATTACAAAAGCTGGAAGAATGTATGAAATGTTCTAGGAGACAGTTCCGTATCGCAAAAATTTCTTAATAATGGTAAAAAAAGTCAAAACTTAATTCAACCATAATTTGTACATTATTGAATTCAAAATGAAAAGAGCTGCTAAAATGTGAAATCAAAAAATCAGGGCCGTATTTAAAAAAATTAAGTTGGTGATTGCTGCCCGAAGACGAAACGTCAAATAAAAAAATTGATAAAGTAATCTTTAAGTTAATTAAAAGTTGATATAAAGAAGTTTTATTAGTTTCTCCCTACCTTGTATATTAACGCCAGAAAAAAATTGATATGAAAATTTGTTTTTTTTTGAAAATAACTCGAAAATGAAAAATCATCTCAAAATTTCGGGACATCATTTCATTAGTTCTTCAATTACGCAACTTTTTTCCCATTTAATGAATTTTGTATTTTTAACTATTAACGAGATCCCCATACTGGCCTTCCTTATCTTGGACACAGTGTATATTTGCGGTAATAGCGAAATAAAACTCTCTTTTTAAACAAAAATCCGCAAAAATAATAAAATATAAAAAAATTTTTTCCTAATTTTTCCATCTTACAGAAAAACCTATGTATAAATCATTCCCAACAAACTCAGTCTAAAAATAGTAGCTATATTATGGAAATTAACTTAAATTTGTCTAAATAAAATATTAACTAATTCTATGTCGTCCAATTTCTCCTCAGCTTTACCTTTTTATTATCCTCATTTAATTCCCTTTTTGTATTATACTCACCACCTATCTGATTTCTATCAAGAAGTAAAAAACGTGAAAAATATTGTCCTTGTCAAAATTTGTGTTTCCAAAACTTTCCTTGTGGACTTCGTTTTTATATCCATGATACGCGTCATAAAAATAAAATTTCCATTAAACCAAAAGAACATAAGTTTATAGCACAAAAGAATTATAAATATTTATGTATTTATTTAAAGGATTATTTACCAGTAAATATTAAAAGAATTGTATCATTAAAAAAATATAAAATTGAAATAAAAGCTTGGATATTAACAACAAACGATTTACAGAAATTTTTGAAATTATTTTGTATAATATAAAAATTTATTATTTATTTTTCTCTAAGAATCTCTCTTGTCCTCAAAAAGAAATTTGTATGTATTTTTTTGAATTGAATAATTTATATAATTAAATAATGTGATGTTAAAAATAAGATTTGCCCCCAACAAGTACGTCTTCGGGGGTTTTATCAAGTTTATTACATATATAATCATATTTGAATTGTAATTGATTTAAATAAACTTTATTTTGATTATTATTATTATTATTTACCATTTTATTAGGCGTGCCTTTTTAATGTGCTAATATAGGTTTCTTATTTTTCTCTTTCTAGTTGCTTGGTTTACTTTCGACCCGATTCTTTCTGGCCCAGGCCTACAGTACTCAGAAGACAATAGTACAGTAACCGGAGAAGGCTGGGAGCATAGAGTGGCCCTGGGAAGTGTGGGTTTTAGTCGGGGGGTACATTACTGGGAATTTACAATAGATAAATATGATGCAGATACGGATCCAGCTTTTGGGATCGCAAGAATAGATGTTACACGAGACAAAATGTTGGGTAAGAAAAATTTATTTGAGGAAGAACTTCGCAGCACTTACTTGTTGCACACGTAAATAAAAATAAACTTCAATATTTAGAAATAATAAAAGTAATAGAGTTTGAAAGCCGCAAAAATAATCTAAATAAAAAGCTTTGGCTAGAGCTAATTTTTAGCCTCGTTGTAAAAAAACCTAGAATATCGAATTATCTAGCTAACCGATTATTAAAAAATAAAAATAAAAATCAGGAGATATTTATAAAAACGATAAAATAACATACAGTACCTATGTCCGCGGATGGGGTTTCGAAGAGAACAAATGGACATTTTGCAAGATACGTAAAATTTACGTTATGAAAAATTTAATTTTTTATACAGGGAGCATAAAAAATACGAAAACGGTATTTTGCGTAAGAGTAGACATATCTTGTTTATCATTTTCTACCAAAAGAACAAATATGAAATATGTTTTAAATTAAACCCTAAGCCGAAGTACAAGATTTCATTAAAAAATTGAAATATTAAGAGTAACGAGTTTTATCACAATATTTTTTTAAAGTTCCAACTATTCTCTCTCACACCTTTAACCAGAGTGTACTATATAGTTTCTACATATTAAACAATAATAACATCTATGGATTGGACATGTTTGTCAATGTCTTTATAAAATGAAGCAATTGTATAATTCAAAATACTTCTTATTCAAGTGCAATATTTAAATAATACGAACATTTAATTAAACTTAAAAGAATATGATACTAAATCGTATACTAAACAATACGAGACTAAGCAGTACAATAAAGATATCAACATCAACATTCAATAACTCCACCTCCATATTCAGCACATTTTTCTAATTGATTCCTTAGATATCTGAAGGATTTTCCGATTTCTTCCTGGGATATTGAACGAACAGCCTGGGTAGTTCTGCCTTTTAGCACGTCAATATTATTTGGTATTGGAGTGGCCTAAACAATTTATTTTGAACGACCACATAAAAACATATCCGCCAACGTTAAGTCGGGGCTCCTTGGGCGCCACAAAATTGGGCCCTTTTTACCAATCCACCTTGGACAAAATCTGCGGTGAAGCCATTCAATTACCTCGCGAACGCAATGTGCTGGACAACCGTCGTGTTGAAAATACATTTTTTGGCGAAAATTTAATGGCAAATTTTCAAGTTCATCGCTAAAAAATGTATGCAGCATTTCTAAGTAAGGTATTGTATTATTGCAGATGTTATTACAAATACATGGGACTATAATGACATGGACAGGTAGCGCGCCACACGTTCACTTAGCGTGAACTAAAGCAACATTGAACATATTGTCTAAAAATAGTTTGAGATTTAGCCTAATTACTCCAAAAAATACAATAGGTATTTTATGTTATTTCTTTGAGTGGTTTACACAAATTTAAAAACGTCTGGAAACTTGAAATTTGAGCCATTTGCAAAAGCAAGCGTCCAAAGAAACATTTTAAAAGAATTTACTTTCGTGGATTCAGTCTCTAACAGGGTTAGATAAAAATGTTTTATTTTCGTTTTTTGAATAGAAGGCCATGACTTCATATTGGTATATACCTTTTAATTATTCTAAACAGGTTTTACAAATAAATATTTTAAATAAATTGAAAAATTAGGGTACTTTACTCATGCGCTAATTTTAAAAATTTGTATCTCCCTGGTATATCTTAATTTTTTTCAATTTTTGGTAGGCGGCCTTTTAGTTTAGGGGGATGCAGCAACTTTTGTCAAGAATAACATTTTCTGAGAAATTAATACTAAAAAAATTTACTATATGGAGCTCGAATTGTGCCGGTCACTCTATAATAAATAAAAAATTCTTTTAGGAAAAGACGATAAAGGCTGGGCGATGTACATCGACCGTCAAAGATCCTGGTTTCAACACGCTGGCGGTCACGAGCAACGAGTTGAAGGAGGAATCCACGTAGGATCAACAATCGGGGTACTTTTAGACTTAAATCAACACATTCTACAGTTCTACGTTAACGAAGAACCGCAGGGTGAAATAGCTTTTAGAGATTTGTACGGAGTTTTTTATCCTGCCGTCAGCATTAATCGTGGTGTGAGTGTGACGGTGCACACTGCCTTGGATCCACCATCAGATTCAGACGAAACGTAAATAAGTAATATTTAAAATTTATAATTGTTTTAAGACATTAATAATATGTCTCCCCTAAATGTCTGAAACCTAATATGGATCCCCTTCCCGACTGAATGTTCACTAAAGAAGCCAGTTGTATAGGAAATTATTAAAATTTTTCGAAATACAACTGGCGTTAAATTTTTAAAATGTAATATTGATGTGATATTCATTGATTCTTTGGAATCGGTAACTTATTAATATATTACGTATAATAATCCTGAAGCAAGATCAAATTTTGTAAATTTTTAAGTCAAATTTTTTTTATAATTTTTTTCAGTGTAAAGTTCTTAAAACATATCTGGTTCTTTAAATATTCGTCCTTGAATATTGATTTACATGTATGTACATTGTATGTAAAGAGTCCAGGGCCGGCTTATTATTTTATAAACTAGACATGCTAGCGAAAAATGTTTGAGATAAAATTTCTGGGGCTTTCAAAAATCTATAATTGGAAAATTAGATGGAATATGCAGGGTTTCCTCAAAAAGCCGTGACGGATCAAAGTTATATCTTCTTCAATGGAATACCCTATTTTTTGCTTTAATTGTGATGCTGCTTAAAATTATAGGCTAAGTGTATACACTCCCGATATCCAAACCTAATAATTTCAGAGACAGTGGCGGCTGATACTCCTTTTAAGAAAAGGTAACTTGCAACCCAAGCAACCCTATATATTCCAACTAACTTTCAAATTACAGATTTTTAAAAACCCTACAACTTTTATTTCAAACATTTTTCAATAACTTGTCTAGTTTTTATCCAGAGTGTATGGGAGTGTTTCTCCGAGTAATGGACCCTGAAAATTAAATCATCACAAAAATTTACAAAATTTGCCTGTATTCGAATATCTCCTGATGTATCATTGTGTATTTGAAAAATAAAGAACACTATAATATGAATTAAAAATTATTTTTCACGCTTAAAATAAAATTTTCACTTGAACATCGCACACCTCCCATTAGTTCAACCTAAAAAAAATTCATAACATGATAAATTATAATAAAATTGAAATTTAAACAAAAAATTACATTTTTAAGCGGTTTTTCAACTAGTTTTGTGTAATGCCATATAAGTATTTTTTGAATATTATTTCATTTCCCTTTATAGTCTAACAGATAGCGACTTCAAAACCTACAGAATTTTTTCATGAAAATTTCGATTTGAAAATTTTTCAATGTGTTAAAAAACAAGTCTTAGTCACTATTAATATCAGAGTATGGCTGGCGAGCTATACACGTCTATAGGGTGATCCAAGAAATTTGCGACAAATGTAAAATTGTTTTTAATGAATTTATAGAAATGTGTTACAGAATGCTGGTGCATTAACAACAAAGTTAACTATTATCAGAAATTATCAGAATCGTCAAAAGTCAAACAGTGTACAGGGGAGAACCAAAAACAGTTAAGAGTAAAGTACCCTTGTTTTAAAAAATGGCACAATATTTCTTTTTCGAAAATTACTAGACTAGCAGCTTAAATTGTAATTTTTGTTTCAACCTGCCCACCTTCCCCTACGTTGTAAATATAAACAGAATTCCAATAAAAACATCTAATTATTGAGCAATAAATTATTGGATTAAAATTAAGAGTTGTTATACAGGGTTATTCAAAAAATGTTAACAATTATATGGTAGGTCGGTTATTGAAAAAAATGTTAACACTTGTAAGATATTTCAAATTTATTTAATACAAAATATTAACAATTAACGAAATATTAACAGTTAGTTTCACGCAATGCTTTTTCCACTTCTATACGGTCTCAACTTGATTTCCGCCTATGTGGATGCAGGTCTCGAATCGGTCAAATGCTGACTCCAGTACTCGAACACACATATCAGTCGTACTTGTCTCAATCGCAACAAATAGCCTCTGGCGTAAGTCTTCGATATTTCTTTGACCGTACCCCAAAGCCAAAAATCGCGAGTCAAGTCTGGCGATAGGGCAGGCCATGCAAAAGGTCCACCCCTGCCGATCCATCGATTTGGAAAATCATCGTTAAGGATATTTTGCACTGCGTTTGCAAAGTGGATTGGACCCCCATCGTGCTGGAAATAGCCTGATGCATGAACATTCAGAGGGATGTTGTTAAAAGCAAAGATATTTAACATGTTTATGTACTGTTCAGTATTCACTGTATCGTGGTCAAAAAAGTATGGGCCAATGACTCCATTTACACTAATAGCACACCAAACATTTGCCTTGAAAGATGCACGCTCATACTCGTGAATTGCACGAGTATGACCGCCCCCCTGTATGCTATTTGACTTTGCACGTTTCTGATAACGGTTATTTTGTTTTTAGGTATGCATTAATTTTTCGAAATACTTATAATTACTTTTAATAAAATAATTTCACATATTTTGTTACAAACTTCTTTGATCAACCTGTAGACACGCAACGGGGCTTACCAGCCAGACTCTCATATTAGTGACTGAGACTGGTTCTACAACGCAAAGGGCCTCGAAACTTTCATGATAAAATTCTATAGATTTTAACGTCGATTATAAGGGGACTACCAAACAGTAAAATTGAATTTAATTATATATTTTGTATATATTATAGAGCAGTTTCCAAGGGGAGCCTGAAACAAAGTAGTAAAAAAATAGATCCATCAAATTGAAGAACAAAAAAAAAATAGTATTTTGACATGGATGTGAACCCTGATCAGCCGCACGCGAAGCAGCCTATAATCTGAGCTAGAACCGTTAGAAAACTCAGTATATGAGCTACAGTCTAAACTTTCAGGATTATTATCTCTAAAGCCCGTCGGCGTCGAGGGGGAACTCATCTACAACATACAGTGACCGGCAAAAAGTTCGCAACATATGGGAAAAATTTTTATTAGGTGAGTATTGAAAAAACTTTTCCGGGGGATCGGTTCTGCATGTCCGATAACCTAAAAATCGATTTTGACATACGTCACGTGACCACTGGTATAGCGTCAAATTAAAAAAAAATTGTTAATTTACAAAAAGTGAGGTTAGTTGACGAGATATCAAAAAAAGTTATTTGAAAAAATTGCTTAGAATTAAATTCTAGGTCCTTGTGCAAAATTTTAAGATTTTATTTCAAAAAATTGGAAAACTCAATTTTTTTTAAATATTTTTTTATCGATTTACAAATTTCCAGTTTTTTTCGTTTAGATAGCTTGGCTAATGTAAAGCCCATGTATCTGGATGAAAATAAACGAATGTAGTAGTTATTTCTACAATTGACAGGACAAAATTAAAAAAAACAGGGTTTCGCCGGACGCTAGCTGTTGCAATGATTTGTATCTAGCAGCAGTGTCAAAATTTTAGAGACATTTCAATGAGATTACATTGAGAAAACCTTAATCGTCTTAAATATATCTGAAGTTCGACTTTTTGTAAAGTTAAGGGGAGTAAAATAGATAATAAACAAAAAATTACCTGTTTATTTAATCGAAATTTCATAAACGAAAACCAATGTAAGAAAAACTTAAAAGTAGTCAAATTCTGTACTAACAACATAAAAAATCATTGTTTTTCCTTGGGTGCACAAAATTTAAAACTCAGTATGACCACCATTTCTCTCCATACATACTATTGTTCTCGAGCGCAACTCTCGATTAACATTTCGGAGCATTTTACGATTTATTTGCAATACACAATTTCTAATGACATTCTCTAAATTTTGTATGTTCCTAAAGGGTCGATGTTTGTACACAGAGTTTTTTAGGTATCCCCACATAAAGAAATCTAACGGAGTCAGATCTGGTGATCTCGCAGGCCACGGATTTTCAGAAAACCGTCCTATCCACTGGTTTCCAAATTCTTGATCCAGCCATCTCTTCACCTCATTTGTGGAATGAATGCTAGCTCCGTCTTGTTGAAAGTATAAATTTCTTCTTTCGGCTAATGACAAATTGTCTAAAAAGTCAGATATCTCAGTTTGTAGAAATTCTAAATATCGTTCTGAATTTAAATTGTCTCTAAAGAAAAAAGGTCCCACTATTCTGAGGTTGAAAATTCCGCACCACAGATTAACCTTAAAACTATATTGGTCTTTACTCTGAATTACAAAGTCTGGGTTTTCGGTGGCCCACCATCTACAGTTTTGTGAACTGACGGTTCCGTTAGAGGTAAATCTAGCTTCATCCGAGAAAAGAACGTTCTTTGGGAAATTAAAATCTTCCTCAATCATACCCTGGAACCAGGCACAAAAATCGAAGCGGGCGTCATAATCCCTATCTTTTAATACTTGTACAAATTTAGGTTTGTACGGATGAAATTTGTTTCTTTTTAATATCCTCCGCACAGATCTTTCGTGAATGCTAGTGATCTCCGATATTTGACTAACTGCTAATTGGGGTATTTCTGTGATCGACAAACACACATCCAGAGAACCTTCGTCACCTGTTACCGGTTTTTCATGGGAAACTTTATACTGATTTTCTACCGATCCCGTTTCTTTAAATTTATTGACTAGACGAGATACTGTGGAATAATGGAGGGATTTATCGGGGTGCCTCTCATTAAAAATTGCTGCTGTTTCTCTATGGCTTTTGTAATTATCTCCAGAAATTAAAATAATTTCTATCTTTTCCTGAAGAAGTAGTGTGGGTGCCATTTTAAGGAATAAAATATTAATAAACTTATGTAAAATATCAAACTTAGTAAGATGCGAGACATAAACCAATGACATAGGTTGAAATCAAACAAATTATAATTTGTTTGACATTTTTCTGTTGTTTTTAACCTACTAGATTATTTGGTTGTTTTAATTTCAGAGCCTGCTTTGGTAGTTTTAAGTACAACTAAATAGACCTGGTTGTTAAATTTATGTGCGAAAAAGCTTAATAAAATCTTGATACAGTCATTTCATTAGATTCAAACCATTGCAACAGCGAGCGTCCGGCGAACACCTATTTTTTCGATTTTGTCCTGTCAATTGTAGAATTGTAGATCTGACTCCGTTAGATTTTTTATGTGGGGATACCTAAAGAACCCTGTGTACAAACATCGACCCTTTAGGAATATACAAAATTTAGAAAATGTCATTATAAATTGTGTATTGCAAATAAATCGTAAAATGCTCCGAAATGTTAATCGAGAGTTGCGCTCGAGAACAACAGTATGTATGGAGAGAAATGGTGGTCATACTGAGTTTTAAATTTTGTGCACCCAAGGAAAAACAATGATTTTTTGTGTTGTTAGTACAGAATTTGACTACTTTTAAGTTTTTCTTACATTGGTTTTCGTTTATAAAATTTCGATTAAATAAACAGGTAATTTTTTGTTTATTATCTATTTTAATCCCCTTAACTTTACAAAAAGTCGAACTTCAGATATATTTAAGACGATTAAGGTTTTCTCAATGTAATCTCATTGAAATGTCTCTAAAATTTTGACACTGCTGCTAGATACAAATCATTGCAACAGCTAGCGTCCGGCGAAACCCTGTTTTTTTTAATTTTGTCCTGTCAATTGTAGAAAAAACTACTACATTCGTTTATTTTCATCCAGATACATGGGCTTTACATTAGCCAAGCTATCTAAACGAAAAAAACTGGAAATTTGTAAATCGATAAAAAAATATTTAAAAAAAATTGAGTTTTCCAATTTTTTTAAATAAAATCTTAAAATTTTGTACAAGGACCTAAAATTTAATTCTAAGCAATTTTTTCAAATAACTTTTTTTGATATCTCGTCAACTAACCTCACTTTTTGTAAATTAACAATTTTTTTTTTAATTTGACGCTATACCAGTGGTCACGTGACGTATGTCAAAATCGATTTTTAGGTTATCGGACATGCAGAACCGATCCCCTGGGAAAGTTTTTCCGATACTCTCCTAATAAAAATTTTTCCCATATGTTGCGAACTTTTTGCCGGTCACTGTATATAAAAATTATTGCGTGTGTGTATGTGTGTGTTGTGTTACATGGCACTGGTTTAAATCAACTGGCCAGCTTCACAAAAATTATTAAAATAAAGTATTAATTAACGTGTTTGGTAGTCCCTTTGTTGTCTATTACTTTTGACAATGGTACCAGTCTAGGAGCCAAAAAACTGGGTATTTTATGGAACATATGTATATTGGTAATAATTAATAGGAAACACCCGAAAAAAAAAACAAGAAAAATACGAATTTCCCTCAACAATTCATCTATTGGTTCTAATTATCACATAATAATAATAATGAAATTTTTGTTTAAAAATACTCTTAACTGAATGATTTGAAAGCATAAACTTTATATGTTAACTTATCGGTATTTGGTGTTGAACCCTGATGATGTTTTTCAATAAAAATATCGTATAAAAGTTTGCTGCTCCTTTAACGATCAGATATTGTTGAATCGCATAGTTCTCTTTATTTTTGAATTGCAGGCCATATGTCTGTTTGAAAGGTATTTAGAAAAATAGGTGATTAAGTACAAAACGCTTTTATTTTGTCTTTTTCTAATGGCAGAAGGGTATGCAGCTGGCCATTTTTTAAACTACGTAGCTCTACTTTTTAAAAAGGTAGCAAATTTTTACATAACTTATTGTTTTTTCGGAAAAAATGTTGGAAAACTTTAAAAAAGCAAATACTCGGTCCTTGAGCAATAAACAAACTAAAATGTCATAATCCTTGAGATTAGACCCTGTCAAAGTGGAATCACTCTCCGACGTTTCGCCTTCGATTGCACGAGGCATCTTCAGGAATCTTCACTCTGCGAATTCAAAACACTGAAGAGTATGGTATGAATCAGTGTTTTAATCTTACAGAGTGAAGGCGCCTGAAGGTTATTAGTGCAATCGATGCCGAAACGTCGGAAAGTTATTTTTCCAGGAACTAGGACTCTCTAAATGACTCCAGCTGTGAAAGCTTTGTTGCTAGTTTAATAAGAAAAACTGATAAAGAAAGCAACTTTTGTATTCAAATGAAAAACTGTGGGGTATTTCTAAATTGATCACCATTAGTTATTGGTAATGCTATTTCTGTTTAATAAAATAAACACCAATATATAAACATTTTTCTACGTACCCTACATACACGCAACAAGAACAATATTTTCTTCAGTAATCTAATTAATTTTAATTTTGGTTATAAAACATGTCATGGAACTGTCAAACTGAGTTATAGCTTATTGATTTAAACGTACTGTATTATAATAATCAAAATAAATAGGCAGCCTCATTCTGTTAGAGTTTTCAATATTTTTACATATCAATATTTATATTAATTACTAATTGTTTAGTGATTAGAATTTAATTACAATATTTAAATTTAAAAAGGGTAAATTAAATCCTTATTAAAGACTGATTAAATTCTTTATTGGCCTTGTTTAATTGTTTCAGTTTTTAAAACTGTATATTAGTGAATAATATCCAATTATGTAGTTACAGGATGTACTTACATAAGACTTAAAGAAAGAAATAAAAAATAAATTGCGTTCTGCTTATAAATACTGTAATTTAGTGAAACTACGATATGATAAACAACAAACATTCAGGGAAAAAACTATAATTATTTTAGGCTCTACACCATACCAGGTTTACCGGAAATGCAGATTCTGAGCTAGAAAAAGACCTATTGTCACCAGTAAAAATAGTGAATTGGTATAAAAAGCAAATTATTAAGAGCAGCCTTCCATTACTACTATTTTGTTTTTTTTTTTACTATTGTTGTTCCAGTGTGAACACATAAATAAGACATACAATTCATGAGGGAAATAAAAATTTAATTTCTTAGGTTTTAAAAATCTCGCCCCGCTAAAAAATCGACAGAAGTATCGAATTTTTGCAGGGAGTGGTTTAAGAGTACGCAAAAAATGTGATTTCTTTAATGAACAATGTCATTTTTATGTGTCTACTAAGGTGGGCCGATTATTAAGAGTTTTAGAATTTCGATTTAGAATACTTACAAAAAGTGTATTTTTATTATAATAAAAAAAGTGTATATAAATCAGTTTATTAATTTACATCTTCCACTCTCTACATGTAGCTAAAGCTGGTTGTCAGTGTATTTTTACATTTTATTGAAAATTTCTAAATTTTGATTTGGAATATCGATAAATAGATTCCTCTTACTATACAAGAACTTCTAATTACATTCTACAAAAAAAATTATGTATTCCACCCTTTATCAGCCTTTAAACATTAGAGCTATGCCGTCCCTGCCATGCCTTGTTGTTGGCACCGTCTAGCTGGCCGCTCTCCGTCGAGTGTTTTCGGTTTTTTATATTTAATATTAGTTTTACCTAGGCTTGTGTAAAATGTATAAAATGTCTTTGAAAAACTCATGTCTATTATTTAAACTAAGAATAAAACTAAAAGCACAACAAACCACGACTTTAACGAAGCAATTGCGACGAGAACCTAGGTAATACTAACATTAAACATAAACAAAAAACCGAAAACACCCGACGTAGAGCCGCCAGCCGGACGGTGCCAATAACAAGGCATGCCAGGGGCGGCATAACTCTAATGTTTAAAAGGTGTTAGAGGGTGGAAGACATAATTTTTATGTTGAATGTAATTGGAAGTTTTGTATACAGTGACCGCCAGAAATGTTATGTCAGAGTAGTCAGTTTCAAAAATATTATGGTTAAAAATAAAAACAAAAATTTTAAATATTTATGCTGCACACCGTATTTTATTTTTTGAGGAATCAAAAGAATTTCATCTAACTGAAATTCTGTGCTGCACTTTAACTTAACCTCTCTTTCAAACGGTATATTTACTCCTAAAACTACAAAGTTTTTGCTTTATTTAGGTTTTAATCGTAGTCCTCTCCAGAAATTTTTTTATCAAATTCATTTTATGGATGGTCCAATAATCCAACTAATAATTGATTCTTTAACTCAAAAATAAAAAATAAACCTGGACAAATATACGTATTAATTAAAACTATTTACATAACTCATAATGATAGACAATTTTAGCCAAATTTCCACTTTTATTTAATACTTTATAACATGACGCGTTTTGCTACACTATAGCTTCATCGGATGTTTGTTACAATCTGTAACAAACATCCCGCCGCGCCGGTAGGTGGAAATTTCGTGAAGAATTCACCCAACTACTACCTAATTTGGTAAATTAAATTATTATTTTTTTCAGTTTTCGTCTAAACGAGATAATAGATCCGGAGTAGACAATATTTTAAGTTTTGGGAAATTTATTACGTATTTATCGAATTTGTTGTTTTTTTTTTGTTTGCGGTCCGCAAAAAATGAAAAGGGTTGAAAAGGGTTGAAAACCCCTGACATAAACTGTTCAGGTTTCATAAAATAATTGCGAGGCCAAAGAGTGGTTTCCGAAATATAAAATAAATAATATGATAAAATGTATGGGGATTTGGAAAAAATACGAAAAATATGACAATATGAAAAATTAATTAAAATTAATTGAAGAAAAGATATATATATATATATATATATATATATATATATATATATATATATATATATATATATATATACACGTAAAGTGGCCAAACGAGATCATTTTTTGGTGATATATGGTCATCCTGAGATCCGTTTGGAAAGACGAGATCCGATTTTGGATCTCATCTTTTTTTATGTGTATATCCGTTCCTTGGTCCGAGGTCAAACCAAAACTGCTTAAATTTTAAAAAGTCTCAGGATCTCGTTTTTCACTTTTTTGTCACTTGTTATACAATCTCAGTTCGTAAAAGCATATGTAGGGGGAGCCGCCGTCAGCGTTATGCGACATGGGTTATACGTTTAAGATGAGATCCGATAAAAGTGGCAATACCGCATTCTTCGCTTTTTTGTTTAAGTGGGCATTCTTTATCGTCTTTTTATTATTTGTTAGTTGTAACATGATACTATTGTATACAAGTTAATTATTGTTGATAATAATTATATTTGAATGAATAACAAAATGTTTTTTTTTCGAAATTAATATAAAAATATATATTATATTAAGTAATTTATTATTGCTTAAAATACTGCCCTTATAGTATAGTAAAATATGCATTCAATTTTAAAAACCTTTTCAACTGCTATAATAAAAATTTAAAAATTTTGGGCATTATGTTTTGGTTAAATTGGCAATAAAGGTACTTCCATTCGAAAATATAAACTGCTGGCCACTCGAACTTACACATAGAGATTTTTAGGCAAAATTTAAAGTTCAATATTTTCAACACGAATGCAAATTTTTGAACGCGTCTTGCAGATTTTAAGAGCTAGTTTTTTTCGGATTAAGCTGCATGACGTATATTTATCGTAGGACCACAGGTGTATTATATACGGGGTGATCAATGAAGTCATGCAGAAATTCAAAAAGTTTGTATGAGTGAAATTTCCGCAAAAATTTTTTTTTGGTCGTTGCAATATGGTTCGTTACTAAGGTAACATCAATATCTCTAGACGTTTTTGTCACTTTTTGGATTAAGGCCCTTAGGTCTTGTACACACTACTAAACATAAAATTGGGGTAGCAAAATTTTTAAAATGCTATAACTTGACATTGCATTGGCGGCTTTTTTAGGGATTGCAGGAACCTTTAAATTAGGTTTAGAATTAGAAATTTTATAAGAATTGACTTTTGGCCGTTGTTAACCAATCTTGTATATTGTAGAATATAATGTAATAAACTTGTTCTTGTCGCTACGTTTTTGTCTATTATCGACCCGGTATAATGTGTAAATTTCAACCTGTATATTTCAACCCCCAAATAAAATGCCTAGATGATAGAAAATCTACGTGAAATAAGGATTCCAAATCCGTAAAAATCATCAAGAACCGTCAATCCAATGCAATGTCAAGTTACAGCATTTTAAAAATTTTGCTACCCAAATTTTATGTTTAGTAGCATGTACAAGATCTAAGGGCCTTAATCCAAAAAGTGACAAAAACGTCTAGAGATATTGATGTTACCTTAGTAACGAACCATATTGCAACGACTAAAAAAAATTTTTGCGGAAATTTCACTCATACAAACTTTTTGATTTTTTGCATGACTTCATTGATTACCCCGTATATAATAAACCTAAGGTCCTACGATAAATATACGTCATGCAGCTGAATCCGAAAAAAACTAGCTCTTAAAATATGCAAGACGCGTTCAAAAATTTGCATTCCTGTTGAAAATATTGAACTTTAAATTTTGCCTAAAAATCTCTATGTGTAAGTTCGAGTGGCCAGCAGTTTATTTTTCTAATTTCTCGGATCAGTAGGAACCTTGATTTTTCTGTGTATAATCAATGTAAGGATCTAAACCACGAACTAAGACCTTCTTGAGCAGCACTTGAGGCATGTCACAATTAATTTATGATATGCCATCATATAGTTAATGAGTAAGGGTGACTTGTAGTTAAATAACATGTTTTATTGCACAAAATGCAAAATAAACAAAAATGACATATCGAAAAACTTTATTATACCGGGTGACAACGAGATCGCTTTCCGGCTGCCAGTTTTTTATTTTTTGATTGATCGTAATGAAACTCGGCAAGCCTTATATACTCATAAAATGACACTTTTTAACATCCTAGTCGAATTTTAGTGACTTCCGGTTTAACCGGAAGTGAGACTAACTTTTAATTTTTAAATGCAACATCCTGTATATTTATTTTTGCAATTTAGACATCATTCTACATACGACTGTGACATTTTTGTCAGTTTTTAAGTCAATCTGTCAATTTTCAAGCCTATTTTATTTTGCAATCTAGAGTGCCATGACAGCTAAAATCGTTCTAAGCGATGTTCTGGACTGCAGAAAAATATCTACGTACATGATTTCTTAGTGGATCATTTGTTTTCCAGAGGCTTCTAAAGTTCCCTAAATCAGTTTTTTTGGAAATTTCTCGAAAATTTCAAAGAGCACTACCTTGCTTTCATAACAAAATGAGATGTAGTTTTTCATAACGAACACAACGACGTAAATATCACAACACACATTTTATCACAATTTATACTTTAAAATTGCCGTTTTTCTATTGCAAGATGTGAAAATCATAAAATTTTTAAAGCAATCAAAAAGAATTAATATATAAAAATAATAATAACTAATTAATTATCAGTGATGTTATTAGCTTGAGATGTCCTTACTCAATTATTTTTTCAGGCAGTCTTTGTAAATTTTTTGATACCCACGATATAGTTGTTTTCATGGCACTGTAAATAAAATTGACGGTAAAATTGACAAATTTACTTCAAAACTGACAAAAATGTCACAATCCTAAGTCGAATGATGTCTAAATTGTAAACATAAAAAATATACAGGGTGTTGCATTTAAAAATCAAAAGTTAGTGTCACTTCTGGTTAAACCGAAAGTCACTAAAATTCGACTGGGATGTTAAAAAGTGTCATTTTATGGGTATATAAAGCTTGCCGAGTTTCATTACGACCGATCTAAAAATAAAAAACTGGCAGCCGGAAAGTGATATATACAGGTGCGATCAAAAATATTTAAGTTAATATTCACTAAAATATTATTTCTACCTAAACCTATTATATGCCACTTTCTGCTTAGCTCAGTTGTTGAAATAAATCATTGTTTTAAAATAATAATATTTTAGTTAATAATAACTTAAATATTTTTAAGCGTCTCCTGTATACCTATAAACCGTAACAAAATGATACAAAGAAATATTAATAAAAATGTTTTATATGTTACTATTGCTTATTTTGCATTTTTATCATAAAATACAAATTATTTGATTATAAGCCAACCATTAACCAAATGATGACCTATTGTTAAACTTGAAAAATTCGTAACTAAAAATACTAAAAAACTGAACATAGATCCATTTTTCGTGTATACACATGCGTGTACAGAAAACTGAATTAGAGTGAGCACTCCTCGAGTTGCAGGATTTAGGAGGGATGGTGGGATAGGGGATAGGGTTCTGCCCGCTGAGCTGTAGGTGATGAGTTCTTTGAATAAACATATTCATTTATATTAAATAAAATATATTAAATATTATGACATCATTTTTAGGTAATAATACAATCAAATGAAGTGAAAATATAAATCGTTTTCTAATTTCCAGAAAAATATTTTTATACTGAGAATTGAGGCACTAACATGTAATCCTATATAAGAAACAACAAAAATACAAATAAAAATTAATAAATACAGAAAAATAATATAATAAAGCAGAATTATGTGGGCTTGTATTATATTCTTATGGGGCTTGTGTTTTAGTAAGATTTTGAAACTAGTGAGTTTATAAAGGACCACGCACAAAATACATTGAAAAGTGGTTTCGGCGAAATTGCCCGAATTTTTGGTATATTGTACCTCTTGATTCCTAGTTTGATTTTCAAGAAAAAAATGAGGGGTCGATTGGATGGTTTCTGCGCTACAAGGACTCATAGGCGTAAGTGTAATTTTTAAAAATTAGGACCTATTTAACTTGCGGTTTATAAAATACCACTCTGATCGGGTAAATTCGTGTTCTAGTATTTTAAATGATTAGGAGATATCTAGAAAGATAATAATAAATTATTTTGAACATGGTTATACAGGATGTTGAAAAATAACGGATTTAATATTAAGACTTATGAAAAAAAGTATGCTCTTTTTCGAGTTCGAGTTTGTAATCACCCTGTATAATAACGGATGATAAGAACTATTTTATTTTAAAGATGTATGTTTAATTAAATAATTGTGCTGATACAGATACCAAGTGATAGAGATTTATGGTGATTACATTTTGATTTAAATACATATTTTTCTGTTAATAAATATTAATTATTCCTCTTGGACATATTTCACTGCAGAAAACACGAAAAATACTTGCATTATGGCACAGCCTAATTATTAAAATAACTACAAGATGACTTATTATTTTACTTAGGTATCGCCAAATTGAGTCTAAAACATTAAAAATATTTAAATAACTGAGGATAATATTACACCATAAAAAGATATAAAAAGATTTCGCAACTAAGCAAAATCTTGTACCTCTGTGACTTATGTTGTTCTCTTGCATTTAAGTTCAATATAATATGACAACACTGCAGGATCTCATCTTAGACTATTTATACCCACATATACATTTCCGGATCTGTGGTTGACGGTTTTCATAAAAGACCTTGTGTACTTCATATACCAGATCTCGATTGGTTAAAATTTTATATAAATGAATTTATGACATAAAATCTTTACCCCTCTCTAAGATTTTGTATTATGGACCGTACTAGGAAATGTAATGGTAAAAATATACTCCTAAAAAATGTTTCGCAGTGATGGATCTCGGGTTGCCTTTAATATAGTTGGATCTCCACTTGATATTAAAACGTGTATATATATATATATATATATATATATATATATATATATATATATATATATATATATATATATATATATATATAAGTAAGTGTAAGTGTAAGTGCTTATTGTATTTTCCCCAAAAAACATCTTAAAGTCAAAAAAAAATAGTATGATTTTATTTAGGCCGAGCCTATGATATGGAAGGATATATCCCCCTTAACCCCCCGTAATTACGCCACTGCTGTTGTATGGGTAAAAGATAAATCTATTTATCGATATTCCAAATCAAAATTTCGAAATTTTCAAGAAAATGTAGAAATCGAGCGACAACCAGCTTTACCTCCATGTAAGTAGAGGGTGGAAGATGTAAATTCATTAAAATTATGTATATAAACTTTTTATTATTATTATAAATGGAAACTTTTAAGTATTTCAAATCGAAATTATAAAACTTTTAAAAATCGACCCACACTAGTGTCTACAGTAGTCTACACTGGAAAAAGGGTAAATGTTTATCATATTGTGGTTAAACCACAGGGTAATGAGCTACTCTTTGGTTAAACTACATGCCTAAATTGAAAATAATAAATGATTGATTTTTCACTGACTCTTTATTAGCTCATATTGAATAATTAACGTTTAAATAAATATTTATTTTGGCTGTAAATAAATAAAATGTTTTGGCGGCTGATTTTATTTTAAAATTATATCTAGTCTGAAAATAATAAAATTATATATTTTTTAAAAACTGTAGCAAGCTGAAAGTAACATTTGCATTACCGAAGTATCTCCGAAGTATATTCCAGACAAAGCTTCAGTTTATTTAAAATGGTTTAATTTTGTGGCATGACAATTTAGATTTTTTTATCGGTGTATGTTTATACCCAACGTTGAACTTACTCTCTCCTGTAGAAACTTTTAGGAAAAACCTCCTTAAAGTCACCGATCAGATATATTAACGCACCACTAGAAATTTGCAACAATTTTGATGTTATATTTCTCCTAAATCTATTTTCAGATTTGAATGATTTTTTTGGCGTATCATAGGCTCATTTTTTAAGAATATTGGTAATTTTTGTTAGAAGGTTAATTGTCATTGTATACCGGGTGTTACAAACATATTGTTGTTTTTCTGAATAAAATATTACATTTAAAACCTAACTTGCGCCTCATGTTTTCTTAACATTTTGTTTTTCGCACTTTTTCCCATAGGGCGGCAGGGTTGATGGTGTCGTTCAATGGCGTTGCGTAAATTGCCGATCACGAGGCTAGATTGCCGCTCACAAGGCCTAGCATGTTGTTTATATCGGGCGTATTTGAAATATGAATAGAGTTTAGAATTTAATTTCCTTATCCAGGGTGATCCGAAACTAATGTTTATTTGAATTAACCAAAAAATCAATCGGTCAAGTTTGTGGAAAAAAATCTTTAAAATATTTAGATTCTTATTTCTTATCCCCAATAAACGTCCGTTAATTTCAAAAATAAATTTTCACAATCAACCACTGTATCTTATTAACTAAGAATATTTTATCAAGACATACTTTGTTTAATCTACACCCTGTATACACATGGGTTGAGATAAACATACTCACCTAGGCAGTCTTCAAGGTTCTGTTAATGTTACTTCAGATAAAACCTATTTTATATTGTATTCCATTAAATGCTATGTTATTAAAATATTTGTTACTATTACTATAGGCCTTTGTTACACCTAGTTGTATTTAAATTATTATAGGTATAACATATGGAAAATTTATAAGGTATGTAATAATAATTGTACTTCACCTCCTTTGTATATAAACATCTATTTATATCATACAAATTGCGTTTTATTTCTTATAATTTACATGCCATCAAGACTTGATTTTTATACTCTTAGACACAGACGTTTTAATACCAGATATCTCGCCGCTGTATCTTTGGAGTTCTTTTCTAGGCTCTCGAACCTAAAAAATAAAGATTATATTTTAGCATTTTTTTTCCTGGAAGATGGGTAACGCTCATAAAAAAAATCACCCTACCCTGTATAGTGTTTATAAAATAAAAACAAAACAATTTATGCAGAGAACACATAAAAGTATAAGAAGTAAAAGTAATTTAAATTCTTTTACATAAGTACTTAAATGAATCTTCCACTCCAGGATTGCCATATCACTCGTTAAACATGATTTTTAGGAAAAATACTGCGGTGATGCTTGAAGCGTTAATTTACTTAGGTTTTTTTAAACATAATTTATAATTTATTTATTCCGGGATTTAAGTGCCCAATCCCGGGATTTTTCGGGACTGAACTTTTAATGGGATCCCGGGATTACAAGCCCTACATCTGACCCTGTTAAATTTAATCTAGAGACAAAAATTTTAAAACTTGCAGGGATTTTCTAAAAAATGTCTTATCTTTTTAAAGAGAACAGATATCGGGATGAATAAGAAATAAAAAGTTGAGCAAAGATGCGACATACATATGAAATACACTGGAACATCATCACATCGCCTACTTTCTCCACAGGGTGTTTAGAACTTAAGGAAAAAAAGTATAATTTGTTTCCCCCGGTATATCACAGATGTCAAAATGTGACTTAAATCGTGTGATAATCTTGATAAATGCGTCTACAACCTACCGAAAATTTCGTTAAAAACGGTCTAAAATTAGCAAAGTTATTTAACATTAAACATGATCCAAAATTTTCTTGTCCGTTTTTTTGCTGATGGGTGTACAAAGAAGACAAAATACTTAGTAATTTTAATAACATTAAAAAAAAGTACTTACAGCTCCTTTCCTGCGAATGAGAGCCTTTCTAAACTTAAGTCTGTGTTTGACTCTTGGATTTCTATTTTCCTTCTTTCTATGGGGTGTGAGACCCTTATTTTTGGCAATTTGATAAGTAATTGCCCTTTTGCTATTTCCTGAAAAAAATTTATATATAAGTACTCTGTCAATTAGATAAAACTGCTCATATAAGTGTGAGTAAAATTATTATTTATTACAAGTTTTAATAAAAAAAAAACAAGTTTTATGACTGTTTCTTGATTTACATAACTTAAGACAAACATGCCCAGAAAAAATCTGGCTCAATAGAGTCAAATCTCATAGTGTAAACTCCAAAAGGACTAGAATATTACAATATAGAAACTTGAGCATTTGTTGTTTCATTATTTACAACAATAATAATTATATAAAATGTATGAGGACTATAAAACAATTTAAATATATACCTTCATTTTCTTCTATCTTCTGATCATTCTGATCTACTTCCATATTTGCTTTTGTATCCGAGTCCTCAGATAATTCTTTATCAGAATCATCAGATTCAAAAGTAACCTTCTTTGTCTTCTTCAAACCTTCATCTAATTTAATTTTCTTACTTGGTTGGGTACTGTCAGATACTGCTTTAGTTTTTTTAGCCTGTGATAAAATCGTCAGTATCTTTTTCTTTGGTTTTATAGAAGGATCTTTTTTATCAACACTCTAAAAAAGAGAAAAATGATTAATATACTGTATTGTTCTGTATACTTGTTTTGTACAAGGGGTAATTTAAACTTACTGTTTCCTTAGAATTGTCAGCTAATAATATTTCTATTTGTGGTTTCACAATTTCCTCAAAAACGGGCTCAATTTGTGAAAGTAATTGTCTGTACTGGTATAACCTTTGATGAACTGGATGATTTTTCAATTCCTTATTTGCATTCAGTAGTAAGTACATGTAAATATTGGTAATATAACTACAAATTATTAGAAATTAATAAAACCACATCTGTAAGACTGGCATAAAATATATGAGGTAGTATTTGCATAATTTTATATACCTAATTATTTACTGATGATCACTAATATAAATAATGAAACTGGGCTTGTGACACTGGTGCAATTTAAAACTATAAAGACAAATATTAAATCTTACTTACTTTAAAATAAGATGGTAATGTGTCTGAACAAATTGAACTGCTTTACATTTCTCAATATCTCCTTTATTAAACTTCTGGATAATCGGGTACAAAAAGTCCTTTGCAATTGTTATCTTTGCTAAAAAAAAATGTTTAAACTAATGCCTCATAAGATCAATAAACATGATTATGAATACCTTTAAAATCATTTATTAACAAAACAAATTCAGGTGATTCCTTCTGCAATAATTTAAGCTTCTGTTTATCTGTTAATTTAGACATATCAATTTGTAATGTCTCTTTAGTTTGTTCTTTTGCTTCTTCATTGCTTTTTTTCTAGAATAAATAAAGTGGGGATAAAAAACAGAATGAAATAATCTAAAAACATTTTCTGCATACAGGTACCTACCGTGAGTACATCATGTATACCAATACTCTTATGAAACAACTGCTGCTCAAGTTGTGCATATAAATTTTTTACTTCTTCCTGTTCCATTTCAGCTGCCTGAACATCTTTCTCTCGATAGCTTTCATAATCAGGATCTACGTAGTCTGTCCCATAATATTTTCTTTTATTTTTACCCCATGCTTTTGCATCAGGAAGATAATTATCTTCTTCCTGTCCTTCTATATCACTTAGAGCAATATCACTCTGATTATCATCATCTGATTGCTCATTAGAGTCATTTTCTGAGCCTACACCAAATACTTCAGTCTAAAAAAGTTTTCGAAATATCCAATCAAAAAATATCTGAACAAACCACTCAACAAAAGAATTTTCTATACAACTATTTTAAATAAGGAAACATGTGTTTGTGCCCTGGCAGACTTACTGACTATGACACTTACTGACTATGAAGAAACCTATGACTTATTATTAATGTTTTGAAGTTTTAGGATAACTTGGAGTATTTATATGATGACAAAATGATTGATGTGGTTACTAATTTAAAAGCATCTAAGTATAGATATCCTATCTTAATAACACACATTGATGTTTTACTACTAAGTACTAAAAACTGACCGGCCAGATTCTCCAATGATAGTCCGGTCTAATTTGACAACAAAACCTTTTAAATTTATTATTAAATTAACTCCATAATAGAGTGCCTTCAGTTACAACTAGATCTAGATAAAATTACAGAATGGTCAAAAATAAGTAAGATATATTTTATTATCTCTAAATGCGCCGCAGTTATTACTTTCCCACCCAAAAATCACCCAATAATATACTACTATACAATAAATAACCAGGTGCTAAACAGAGTTAGAGGTGTGGAACCTTGACATTTGACTCTGGTTTATCATTTAACAGCCATGTAATAAACATTGTTAATAGAGCAATGCAGGTTTATGGATTTATAGCGAGACACACAGGAGTTTTTTCAAATCTGAATTGTATAAAACAATTATATATGTCATGATGAATGAATAAATTTTATATTTCAGCAATTTTCTTGGTTTCCAAATGATTTTAATCTTGGAAGGGGTTGCTAGCATGAATTTGGTTCTTTATTATTGTCAAAAGTACATACTAAATTGCACTTTTCTTTATAACTTTGCGAAAAATCTCAGAAACAAATTCATAGTATAAAACTTAAGCCTGGTTTATGCAGACCACTTTAAATTTAATTTAACCCTAATTTTACTTTACATTTAATTTAGTGCGAGTTAAATATACATGAAGGCATAAGAGCATTTATCCACAACTTTAATTTAATTTTACTTTAAGAAATTCGCGAACTTTTATCTTCTTAAGGTTAAATTAAATGAAAATGGAGTTGCGCATGTGCGAGCTCACCTGGTAATATAAAATTCCCTAGACCGAAATCGGAACCGAATTCTAACCCTTCTTTTAATGATTATAACGTTTTTTTTCTGTTCGAAATAGTATATTACATAACAAGTGTTGAAAGTGACATTTTTCACACGAGTAGGAATGTTGTCGCACGAGGCGATAGCCGAGTGCGATGATCCCACGAGTGTGCGAAAATTACTTTCACACGAGTAATGTACAATATTTTTCCTACGACCACAAAAATATTTACAAAAAAACCTCAATTTCTGTCTTTTAAAACCCTCACTTTCAACACTAATATTTTCAAGTGTACTGAAAATAAAACAAATGAAATTGGCACCAACTATTTATATGTCATGTTGACAAGTACTTTTCAACACACCTGTTGTAAAGTACTTTTCAACACGCGTGTGATATAAGGCCCTTTCTCGCCAAGTTAACTGTGCCTTTTTACTCACTTTCATAGGTGGTCATAGGAAAACTTAATTTTATCCATAATTTATAAGCAATAAAAACCACAAAACGATAAAATGCAGAAATGGAAATGACAGCTGACGTAAAAATTTCCCAAACCAATGCCAACCTTTCACTCTTTTGGTATTATGTGCGCCTGCGTAAGTGAAACATAAATAATCTGTATAAATGCCCTGAAATTTTCTTAAAGCAAAATTAAAGAAAAATTAGGGTTAAATTAAATATAAAGTGGTCTGCATAAACCAGGCTTTAGTTGTCTCACTTTTCAGTACACTTGTTAGCTTAAAACTTTTGGTGGTCAAATTAGACCGGACTAGTGTTGAAGCATCTGGCCTTTAAAGTCTTATTAAAGCAGGAACACAAGCAGCAGTAATAAGCATAGAAGTTCACTTCAGCGAGGGAGCTGTAGGGTAAAGGGTAAAAATGGAGAATTACAGAAGGAAAAGATGCTTTATTTTTTATCTGACAGTATCTGACAATAACAATCACAATGCTAAAACAGTAAAACCATTCAATTTATTTTCAGGTAATTATGACGGACTTCTATACAGGGTTTTCCATATACACTCCCGCCCAAGTCCGGCATGTGTATAATCTTCTAAAAACTGTAACGCTTCGGTTTTCTGACAATACGACCAGATTTTGTTTGCTTCTCTCTTCTAATTTCCAAAGATTCCTTCTTCTGGTCTTCTGTAGAGTCAGTTGAGTTTTTGTCGCATACATTTGGGAATCTCATTTCGTTAAGCTTTTGTTCGCTTGTATTTTCGTCAGAATTTTCTTGTATATGTTTGATAGGCAGTTCCTCTTTGTATTGACTGCTAATCTCTAGTGGAAAAATTCGTTGTAATGGACGTATGAGTTCCCCATTAGCTGTCTTGATTTTAGCTACTCGTACTACATTGTCTTTTCTGGGATATATATCGATTATCTTCCCCATTGGCCAAGCTATCCTTTTCTTTGTGTCTGAGCCAATGAGTACTATATCACCAATTTCCAAAGTATCGTGTTTTCTTTTTCCGACATTTACCAAATTCGCCAAATATTCATTTCTAAACCTACTTTTCAAGTTATCTCTTACTTTCTGTATATATTTTATTCTTTTCTGAATACTAATTCTGCCAATCTGATCTAAATCGGGTGTTTCGCTATTAGAGATATTTTGCAAAAATGACATTGGTGTAAGAGGTGTCAAATCTTCTGGCTTGTTTGATATAAACGTTAATGGTCGGGAATTTACTATGACCTCGCAGTCACATAGTAAAGTTACCAGCTCGTCATATGTCACTGTTCTTTTTCCCAAATTTTTCCTTAAAAGATCCTTAATTATTCTAACTATTCTCTCCCACCATCCTCCCCACCAGGCTCCAGTAGGAGGAATAAATTTCCACTTTATTCTTGACACTGATGAGAATTTTGATATTTCATCCCAATCAAGCACTGAAAGCTGATTATAAGTTCCTTTAAAATTACTACCATTATCTGTATAAATCACTGAAATTCTTCCTCTCCTAGAAATAAATCGACGTAAGGCAAGTATAAAATCTTCGGTCGAAAGATGTCTTACAAGCTCAAAATGACATGCTCTGTAAACCGCACAGGTAAATATGACAATCCAAACCTTTTCTTCGTTTTTCAGAAATAGTGGTCCAGCTAAATCAATTCCTGTTACTTCAAAAACAGCGGCGGTTTTTACTCTATCTTCAGGTAATGGAGCAAAAGGTGTTTCTAAAGCTTTCGCTTTATACCTTTTACATATATTACATTTAGCAACTACCATTTTCACTAGTTTTCTACAATTTGTAATCCAGAATTTTTCTCTTAAAATGCATAACAGAGTTTGTACTCCTGCATGATAGCAAAGTCTGTGTTTTTCTTCAACCATTCTTTTTACTAATTCATGTTTTGAAGAAAGTAAGACAGGATACTTAAAGGAATCGCTTTCGTCCATATTCAAAATTTTTGTTTTTACTCTTAGTAAACCATTTTTATCTTTCAAAGTTTGTATGTTATCTAACTCATTTGTTTCCACGTTCCCAAAACTTTCAGCTTGTATAATTTTCAGAATACAGATTTCAGCATTTTCTATTTCTTCAGGATCTAATTCTTTCATGGTTTTGACTACTTTCATATGTGTTTTTTCATAAAATCTTAATATCCATGCAACCATTCTAATTATCTGTATATACTTTGAAAAATATTTCAAATAAGCTGAAAATGATGTATTTTCATAAGCTAGCTGTATAACTACGCTCTTCTTTTCTTCTTTAAATGCTTCTTTTTCATTAAAATCTTCTGTTATATTTGGCCACAGTTCTTCTCTTTTTAACCATTCAGGACCTTGCCACCATTTATTTTCTAATAAACATTTACTACTGCATCCTCTAGATGCCACATCGGCAATATTCATGGTACCTGGCACGTGATTCCACCTCTTCACATCAGTACAGTTACGTATTTCTAGGACACGATTATTTACAAATGTATTCCAATTTGACCTCGTTTTTATCCATGTGAGAGCAACTTTAGAATCACTCCAAAAATATGTCTCTATATTGGATAGAGCATTAACGCTAATGACCGTTCTATATAACCTACAAGCTATTACTGCTGCAATTAGCTCTAAACGCGGTAATGATACAACTTTTATAGGAGCTATCCTGGATTTTGCTTGTAGTAGGTTGACAAAAACACCCCCTTCTGTCTCTAACCTAATATAAATGCAAGCTGAGTAAGCAATTTTGCTTGCATCGCAGAAAACATGTAAAGATATTTTCCTACATTCTGTCATGGGTACATTAGAAAATGTTCTTGGTATGTAGCAATGTTTTAAAAAATGTACTTGATTCATCCATGTTTTAAACTTCTTTCCTATGTCTTCTGGTAGCTCGCTGTCCCAAGATAGTTTTAATATCCAAGTTTCCTGTAAAAGAATTTTCGGTAATAGTGTTACAGGGCATAAAAATCCAATAGGATCAAAAACACGCTGAGCTGCTGATAATAGTCCTCGTTTTGTTATAGGAATATTGGAAATTTCTTGAAGAAAGCTCAAATCGCAACCTAACAAGTCCTTTTGAAAATCCCATATCATTCCTAGTACAGATGCAGAATTTCCAGTACAGGGCATCTCATCTTTACTTTCTTCAAAAAACTTTTCACTGTTGTAAATCCACCCACGTAAATCAAATTTGGCACTTGCCATTATCTCTTTGGCTTCGTGTATGAATTGCTTTAATTCACCGTTATTATCTACACTCGAAACGCAGTTGTCAACATAAAATGATTCTTTTAATTTTTCAGCCGTATTTTTATACCTATCAGGAACATGATCTAAATGATAAGCAATTGTGGCTGCTAATAAAAATGGACTAGAGGCTACGCCAAAAACTACTCTCGAATGTCTATAGGTTTTTATTTTATCATTATCTAAGTTATCCCACCATAAGAATCTCAAAAATTCTCTGTCTTTAGGTGTGATACTTATTTGCAAAAATGCCTTCTTTATGTCTGAAATGATCCCTATCATACCTAACCTAAATTTCATCAAGATAATAGGTATAAGCTCAATAAGGTTAGGGCCCTTTTCTAAGCATTTGTTTAGAGAATTTCCGTTTTTATCTTTTGCTGATGCATCAAAGACTGGCCTAATTTTAGTTGTTGTACTAGATTCTTTAATTACTGGGTGATGTGGAATGTAGTGGACCAACTCCAACTCTTTGCCGGTGGCATTTTTAACCTCTGCTATGATCCCTGTCTCCTCCCATTCACGAAAAACCTTTTGATACTCTTCAAATTTATTCAAATATTTAAGCCTTTTAGTTGTTGATATCAACCTACTTTCAGCTAACGTCCTATTACTTAACAAATTTGAGTGATTTTCTATCCAAGGAAGAGAAATTTCGTATCTGTTATGCTCATTTATTACTGCAGTTTCGTTAAACCTCTTAATAGTCTCTGCCTCTATAATATCTTTACCTTTTATGTATGCTGGATCCTTAATACCTAAACTGTCTAAATTCCAAAGATCCGATACATCTATATCATTCAAACAACACAGAGTCTCAAAAGAAATACCTTGGTGGTTAGAGCCGCCCATTACGGTCCATCCGAAATATGTTTCTATAGCAGTTAAATTATTAAAATTTTGTATTTTTCCTGTAACTAACTTTCCATAAATGTCACCTCCCAACAGTAGACTTATTTTATTTGTCTTTAATCTACAATCAAAAATTTCTATGCCATTGTTTTGTAGCATATTTAACAAATGAATGTCGTCTAAACGGGGTATATAGTTGCATATTTTATTGTATTCTAAGACATTGTTTACACTGAAATGAATCATTTATATCTCTAACTGTAATTTCATATACGTTATGTTTTCTAGGCTCTAACTGTATACCGCCAAACACACCTTGTACTATAGTTTGTTCGTCTGTTTTGGGAAAACCTAGTTTCTTTATACAGTCTGATAAAATATATGACCTTTGAGATGCAGAATCTAAAATAGCTCTAACAGTTTTTGTACCATTATTTCCTATAAGTTTTACAGCAACTGTTTGCAACAGAATACTTTCTGTATAACTTATCATACTTATTTCTTGCAATTCTTTGTCTTTAATTTTAGTTTTTTCGGTACTTTTAGTTTCTCCACTATTATTGAGGCTACTACACAGTATAGGAAAATGTTTTTTACCACAAATTATACATTTAACAAAAGCTCTGCATTTTTTTATACTGTGGTTTGGCTTTAGACAACTAAAACAAGCATGCTTCGTTAAAACTTTATGTTTTCTTTCCTCTAACGTAAACGATTGTGCTTTAATACATTCCTGACTTTTATGTGTTTTACTATCACAAAATAAGCATGGATAATCTTTCTTACCAACTCGATAAGGGTTTTCTTCAGTTTCTTTTCCCATTTTCTTACCAACTCCTTCCTGTGATAAAATTGTGGCTGCCGTGTACTGTGATAATTCTTGTCCTCGTCTTGTACCGGCTTCTCCAAAACTCGTTCTAGCTAAATGTATTCTTTCTTCACTCTCCACCTCGACACGTAAAAAATCTAATAAGAGTTGTAAATAATTATTATTATTTTCTTTACTTTTGCTAGTACTCTTCTGCCTCTCCCATGCTTTTAAAATGTCTTCAGGGAGTGCAGATTCGACCAACGGGTACTACATAGCTGCATATTTATCACTCGTAACCCCTAATGTGTCTAAAGCTCGGAGCTGAGTTTCTAATTTATCAAATAACATTCCCAAAGACATTCTTGACTTATTTAGAGCTTGCTTTAATACTAAGTTTAGCAACTCTCTAACATATACTTCAATTAAGAATTCGTCTCGGGCAAATCTATTTTTTAACTGACTTAAAGCCTTTTCATAGTTTTCTGCTGCTGGAGGAAAACTTTCCACTAAAGATTTAGCAGCCGAGCCTTCCTCCATGCTTTGTAGTAAATACTGAAACTTATCTTCTAAATCTATGTCATTATCATCATGAATTTTCCTAAACTGACCCCAAAAACCTATCCAGTTTTTAACATCATCATCAAATTTTTTGAGTTCCAGCTTAGGAAGTCTAAAATTTCTCCTGGCAAATGTTGTTTTATGGCTACTAGAATTATCTACGTTACTTACGTCATTGATATCCTCATTTTTGAAAAAAAATTGTTCAACTTTATTTTTGTATGTCAACAAAAGCTCTCTAAAAACCTCAACTGACTCAAGTTCCTCTTCTATTTCAGCATCACTTCCATTTTGTAAAACCAACTTCCTTATTTCTTCATCTAGCATGAACAATCTATTGGCTTTGTCTTCCAGATGCTTCAATAGTTTCGTAACTTCTTCCTGTTTGGTAATTTGAGCCCCAAATTCTTTATCCAAATCTTGACAATTTCTGTCAAACATATTTCTGAGAATTTTTCTTTCCATCTGTAGCAGGGACAGGTTCTTATTTTTCTCCATAATTTTTTCTTTTGTCACGGTCGCCAATTTATGTATGGTAAAGGGTAAAAATGGAGAATTACAGAAGGAAAAGATGCTTTATTTTTTATCTGACAGTATCTGACAATAACAATCACAATGCTAAAACAGTAAAACCATTCAATTTATTTTCAGGTAATTATGACGGACTTCTATACAGGGTTTTCCATAACAGGAGCTAGACATAAAATTCTATAATTATATTTACCTCGCTATCGGACTCTTCTTGCTTTTTGTTTCTAAATTTATTAAGTAGCCTCTTTTCATTTTCATCATATTCTTCATCGGAACTGGTTGCTCCAAATTCTTCGTCGTTTTCATTGAACCTAAAAAATGTATAATTTTTTAGTGTTCAGCTCTAAAATCAAAGTATTTTTATTTTATTCAAAATTTTACCTTAAATAAGCCATCGTGAAAACTGTGGTAAAGGTAAAAAGTATGGTTAAGATCAAAGAAAATAAAAAGGGTTTGGTTTTAAATAAAATTTAAAATAGACACATGTCACACATGCCAAGTTAGGTTTTTGACAGTTAATGGTACGAGTTCCAGTTTATACTCCCAGTACTCCGAATCTCTTCCAATCTTCTTTTAAATTCGCTTGTCCTGCTCTTGTCGCACTTACGCAGAGAGTAAGAAAAGTAAAACCACAGAAAACGTAGCTATGTTTTCTGTGGTAAAACAATATGTGTTTATGTTTCACTTTGGCAAATTGCGTTAAGTGCATAGGCTAATAAATTCCGTGTACTGTGGTTAAGTGTTGTGCCCATATTTTGGATTATCGTAATAACAGCACAGAAAAATTAAGGGTTTGTTAACAGAACTTGAATATGCATTTATATATAAAGGTTCGTAGCCGACGAATACTAATACAGGTTGTTCGTAGCTCTAGAACAAACCGTTGCCTTGCTCCTGATGACGTCACTGATTTACGATTGCTTCTTCGCCTGTTAAAAATAGGCACATGCTGAAAAGCACCTAAAGGTAAAAAGAAGAAAATGTTTGTCAATGTCAAGGTTTTGTTTACCTTTACATGATTTGTTTACGGTACTTCAACTTCAAACCTTTTTTTCTGTGCGGTACTTCTGCGGAGAATTCTTAATTCTTTTATCCATACATTTTTATCTATGCTTTTATCTTCAGCACTTTCAAATTTTGTGCGGTACATTTTTAATAAATATGAAGTGAAAGTTTGTTTTTAGTACTGCCAAAGAACTTGAGTACAGCATACAATAATTTTTCATAATATGCGAATTAATTATGTTTTATGCACTACGGTTTTGCAAATATTTGCAGATTTTCTGAATAGAGGTCACACTGAAATATTACCAGAATTATTCAGGTCGTAAGCATTATCACAGGCAATATAACTCATTATGTACACAATATATTAATTTGGAATGGAAAATCACGCAGAGCCGCAACATGTATCGAAGGAACACGAGAACTTCATAAGAGAGTTTGTACAAGTTTATAAAGAGAATCAAGTACTTTGGGATAAATGTCATCCTAAATACAAAAGTAGAGTTGCAAGAAACATAGGTTTGGATACATTATTAAATAAATGTAAGGAGTATTTTCCTGATGCTAATATTGATTTTGTTAAACACAAGATAGATGGAATGAGAGGGGGATTTAGAAGAGAGCATAGAAAGGTACCCAAATAAAATGTAAAATTTTTTACTGAAAGTAGACAGTAATAGGTACATTAATTTATGATCATAACAGTATCTGCATACTACTTTTGTAGTTACACACGAAAAGAAAAATTAAGTTGATTAAAATAGGTATTTAAGAGGTATTTATTTTTGAGTTGTTCCAGCATTAAGTACATATCTGGATAAATATACAATTATGTATATTTTTAATTGTTTAAATATCTGATGACCTAGCTCACAGGCCTCTGCATACATCTACTTATGTTCTTATTGCAATTTTCTGGGTTTTAAAGATTATTATGCCAGTCTGTTGACAAACCCCAAAATAAAACACTATAACTTAGGTGTGAATGTACACAAGCAAAATAAACTGATTTACCTACAGAGAAACTAAGCCATTTTAACTTTAAAATTCACGAATTTCGCATTGAAGTTTTCAGTTTGCAGTTTTTTAAGGTTTAAAATTTTGACACACTCTGCTGCGTATTTATTTTGGAATCTGTTTGCATTGTATACAAGATGCATAAGGGTGAAATTCTTAAAACTTCTCAACACAATATGCATCAATCATATATTCTTAGCTTGCCTATTCCTTACTCAGAGCAAATAAAAAAAATCTATAATTTATGGCGCCAAGAGGGTTTTCAACCATCTTCCTCTTGAACCAAGGCAGCAATATGAGAGAGAGTTTAGGAGGGATACGAAGAGGTTTTTAATCAGCAAGGCATATTATACACTGGTTGAATTTTTTAGCGACCCAATACAGTGACCTTTCTGATCGAACTGTAGTTTTGTTCATTGTTGTGGTTGTTTTTTACCTTTTTTGTTTTACATTTGACTGTTGTTTGTGGTAGACAAGGAGGGATGAAATCCTAAGCTATTGTCATATAAACTATAATTTACATTTACTACTCTAACTCGGCTTGATTTGTTTTCCCCTCTGCCTGTGTGTGTTAATATTAATAAATAGTCTTTGTCCTGTTTTAAGGAGTTTTATTTTGAACAGGTTTTGGAGTATTTTGGGTTGTTACACAGGATTAATTTGGTTTTGAACATTTTGCATAGTTGTTTCCATTGGCGCCCATAGAGTGAATTTCAGGGGGGGCAACCAGTCAAAAAAACGTATGTTACAAAATCACAAAGTTGCGCAATTGTTAATCCGATCCCAGGGGGGGCAACTGCCCCCTCCCTATGGGCGCCCATGGTTGTTTCATTGTCTGTTATTGTGTCTTTTGTGTTTTTATTGTATATTTGTGATTCATTTCATCAGTTTAATTAAATAGAAAAAATATTTTTATCAGTAGATAAAATAAAACTTTGTGAATAGGAATTACTCTTTTTCTCTCCCATTTTATGACAATGAAGTATTTTTGATTTGATTTGAATGTAAGATTTCAAACTTATATTAGTACCTAAGAAATGTCCCAACATTTAATTTAATTAGTATATTGAATACTATGTATCAGTACTGCAGAAAATTCCATTGCAGTACTCTGTCTAAACTATATACATTACACACATTTAGTTTTTTGAAAATCCAGTTAATGACTACCTAATATTAATAAAGCTGTTGTAACTTTTTCAAGGTATTAGAATCCAAAAAGACAGCCAAAACTGAAGAAGATGTTTATATTCCTTCATTATGGTACTACAGTCTTTTTCTTTTTACTGTTGGTGAGGAATGTAATGAAAATTTGCCCATAAATGAAGACAACTATGTAAGTTTTGCTAGATGTTTCAATAAAAAGATGTGTATGCTGACTCTGCCAGTGATTTATTTTAATTTTTATTAAATAAGCCAGCCTAACATGGCCTTAATAGATTTATAGTGACTCATACTTAACTATTTTTTATGACTGATTTTACCAATATTGGAGACATAAAGTAGGATGTACTTAATATTTTTTTTGAGTGAAGCTATGTGATTTTTCTTTAATTTTGTGTGAAGTTTGCTTAGTTTTTTTAACTATCCTACATGTTAGTCCAACATACCAGCATTCCAAGAAATATTCATGAACTTCTAGAATTCTTTACCTTATTAGCATTAATAATCATTGCCATTGCTAAATTACTTTTTTTGTTCTAGAAGAACATTTATTTTTGGTCAAAAGAACATACAGTTATTCTTATAGAACTTCTTAAGAAACAACCAACATTGTATTGTTTTGATGGATCATCAAACAGCACAAAAGGTAAGCGGATGAAAGCTTATAACCAAATAACAAAGGAATTAATTGCTGCAACAGGGAAACATTTTGAAGTTGGTGAAGTAAGGAAAAAGATAACTTCTTTAAAACAGCAATTTAGGAGAGAATGCAGAAACAGAATTAGTGGAAGGTCACATAATACCTTATGGTGTTACGAATTGTTAATGTTTTTAAAAGACTTTTGCAACAAAAGAGTAGGTATTTATTTGTGTATGCTTTCTTATGATTATTTTCAAAAATATATTCATTTAGAATTTTTCATTTACCAGAAGAAAAAACATTCATTTTATCATTCTTCTGTATTATTGTTACTGAATATCAAATATAAAGATGTTTTTGAAGCTAACAGCTAAAGTATAATCTAAAATTTTCTGTCTGTTGAATAGCTTTTTAATTAAATGACTTGTTTTAGGATGAACAAAGTAAAGACGAAAGAGAAGTGTCAGATGATAGCGCAGATAACTCGGTAAGTAATATCATAAAATATAACACATCTTAAGGCCGAGTGCACACTGCGATTTTTTTTTTTTTTTTTTGATATATTGGTCACGCGAATATCTTCACTTTATATGAGTAGATACCTTCCCTTATAAATCTTAAAACCTAAGATTTGCTCAGATACCGTTCCTTATAAATTTTAGAACTTGTTTTATTGCCAGAATTCTGACATTTTTTGTTTATTTTTCATACAGAGGGGTGGAAAAACACTATGTACTGCCACTTTTTCATCCTTTACCTAAAGGTGTAATAGTTCTTAACTTTATTGTTTCTTTTACTCAAGTTGACCAAATTTTCATTCTCCCAGTTATTCTTGAAATGACAATTTTAAGGCGATATTCTTTACACCAAAGAACTTATTGCAATCGGCGTATCTAAAAAACTTCAGATACAGTGTGAGTTTTTTAGAGTTACAAGGCGACATCTCGAAAACGGCTTGAAATATTTTCATGAAATTTTGGTAAATTAGTAAGGAGATGGGGGACATATTTAAACATATTTTTGACATTGACCCCCTCTCCATATTTTGAGGGGTGGGGGTAACTTTGAAATTTTAAATGGGATGATGTACTTTTGTTTATAAAATTCGAATCTAGGTAAAAAACTACGTATGTACACAAAATTATTTTGATTTGCTCTTTCGGTTATGGAATTAAGGTTAACTAAATTTTGATTGAATTTAAAAAATAAATAAATTTTACCAATAAATCAAGTTCACAACAAATTATTTCATTTAATTCTACCAAGCAGTGCAAAGACTTTCTAGTCAACCGAACATTTTAACAGACAGGATAAACTAACTCCCTGTACTTTTACTCTAAATGGTGAAAAACCTCCACTCGAAAATGAAATATTTTAATTACCCTATTATGACCAAGGAAAATATGTTTTGTCTTATCTGATTGGCCAACAGAAGATCCGCCCCATGATGACCTATTCTTATTGACTCGTCATTACCAAATGTTGCACCATATTAAAACCTATATAACTTAATAGCTTTTTATGTGTTTGTTATGACACGCGCACCTATTAACGTCAACAGGAAATGCGGGGTACAATAAAAAGCTACCCACTTGATAATAAAAATGTAATTAATACCATATGATTTAAGAGCTTTTCCTGAATTTGCCTGCTAATAGGTCGCCCACTCGTAGAAATTCGCGGAAAAACGAAGTCGTAAATGTCATGGTGTCTGGTGTCACATTAATTACGTGAAGTAATAGTTTACAGGGAAAAATTTATGGGAATTTCCCAATATAGGCGGGATGGCTCCTACCAGAAGAAACAGTTGAAAGATACTTACCGATGTAAGGTGTTACGCTGCCCGATCGCGAACCGAGATTCTGTCCACGGGAAAGTCCAAAACTCTGGATTCAATAAATACGGTGTATAGTCGGAAGTTTTGTAGCTCAACGTAATTTCTTAACATATTGCGTGAAAAATAAGTGACAAAGTAAGTGCGTTAGAAACTCTAGAATTTATCTAGGATTACTGGAAAATTTGTGAAAATTAAGAAATTGTGAAAAAGGGTATTTTAGGTGGCTCACATACTTCATCTGTCGGAATAAAGTGTAGTTGATCCAGAAATTTGTATTTCTCTGTTAGGGATCAGGGAAAAAATAAGTAGAATATACATATAAATATTAGCATAAAAAATTGGAGTTAGTGCCTAACCTCGACAGTAAATATCATACTGTTAGGAAGTCAACTGTAAGGCTAGAAAAGGTGTTAGGTAAAGTGGTGGTTTATTAGCAGTTGACACGGGGATTTTCCTATCCCGCCCGATAGTTTATCTTGTCACCGCCAGTTGTAATCCTAGGTTACTGATACGGCCAAATAGAAAAGGTAAAGAAAGAGAAAGGAGTCAGTGGTGGGTGTTACAGTTGCACCAAACGTCTCATTTATGTACAGTGGCTGTCAAAAAATCGTACATATAATTTACAGTCTATAAGCATCTGAATGGGCTTTCATAGGGAATTAGCATTGTGAATTAGATGTACGATTTTTTTGTCCACAGGTGTACTTATTCACTATTACCGTCTGTTTTCCTTTTAAGTTTATAAAAGATGACGATCCACTCACAGATACTGATACCAAAGATGAAAAACTGCTTGTAGAAGAAATTTACGACGACGTTTTTGATACAATCGCCAAAAATGTAGCCATCAAGTTGAGAGATATGAACGACGAGCAGAGAAAATATGCCGAAGACCTAATAAACCAAGTTATGTATAATGGTCTAATGGAAAATTTAACTGCCGATTCAATAATAGCTCTAAGTAATTTTTAAAGCTGTAAATACAATGTAAGTAATAATAAGTAATTTCATTACTATTTGTTTTCAAATAAAAAATATTTCTTTGGTTTAAATGAGTATATAACAGCCTGTTGTTCAAAACTTTTAATTGTAATACATCTAATTGACGTTTAGATGCAGATTTGGCAGTGACATTAGCAAGTGTCCAATTAGTTTAGTTTAATTCTCAATTAAATTGTTGGTGCAACTGCACATTGTCTTGATGGTTATAATATAGTAATACATTTCCGCCTCAAGCCGTGTTCCCCGTGCTAAAATAGGCTCAGGTGGTTCTGCAAGGCAAGGACAACTTCTACGGAATTCTAAGGTACGTTTGGGCGATTTATGGAAATCAGCTTTTGTACTTGCAATTAATTCATCGACATTCTTGTAATTTGCCCTGATAGTTTCCGCAACATGGAGACCATGAATTATACAGGTAACATGTAATGCGTTAGGAAACAGATGGTTATGGTTTTTTCATTGTGGCAATGCTAAATGCTATTTATAAGTGGACGTAGTTTGCGTGGGTGTATCCTAATAAAAGTAGTATCAAAGTTATCACTGAAATATATAATATATTATGTTATATTTATTGTCTTAAAAGCTTATAGCGCGCGACAAGTTCATAAAGGCATTGTAAGTAGATACTTAAATATGTATTTTTTCTTTTCTATTCACGCGACAAGCTTTTAAGACAATAAATTTAACATAATATATCATATCTGTTTCAGTGATAACTTTGATACTACTTATAAAAATCAATAGCATTTAGCATTGCCACAATGAAAAACTATACTTATTTTTTTCGTTTTAGTACATCTAAATAATAAAAGCTTGTTTTTAAAATGTCTTTTACAAGATTTTATTTTTAAATTTTGAGTTACGTCTTAACCTATGCATTTCTGATAATGCATCACTAGGACAAGAAATTTTACCTGTTATCGTATTCTACTCGTCAAACCCTTTCATTTAATGCCCATATCAAGGGGATTGTTAAGAAAACGGTAATCCGCCATTTTGTGGCGTCCGCCATATCGTATTCTACTTGTCAAACCCTTTCATTTGATACAAATGTCAAGGGGACTGTGAAGGAAAAGGTAATCCGCCATCTTGTGGGGTCCGCCATATTGGGTTTAGAATGACGTCACATACATAGGTTATCGTATTTTACTCATCAGACCCATTCATTTGATGCCCATATCAAGGGGATTGTGAAGAAAAAGGTAATCCGCCATCTTGTGGCGTCAGCCATAGTCAGTTTAGAATGACGTCACATACCTTATCGTATTCTACTCATCAAACCCTTTCATTTGATACCCATGTCAAGGGGGTTGTAAAAAAAGGCAATCCGCCATCTTGTGGCGTCCGCCATATTGGGTTTAGAATGACGTCACATAACTTATCGTATTCTGCTTGTCAAACCTTTTCATTTGATACCCATATCAAGGGGATTGTAAAGAAAATGGTAATCCGCCATCTTGGGGAGTCCGCCATATTGGATTGAGAACAACATTAAATATACTACATGTACAAAATTTCAAAGCTCTAGCTTAATTAGAACTAGTCGAAATTTTGATTGCAGTATTTGACCTAAACATACTAACATACATACATACTAGTGATCACAGAACAGATGTAAGGATACGTATCCAAAAATCCGTTGGATCCGAATATTAAAAGAATCCGGATTATCCGGAACCGGCCGAGAACTTGAATACGGATTCGGAATCAAAATAAATTCGCATCGGGTGGTTACTAATGCAAAGTGCAAAGAGAAAACGGAATCGGAATCGAGTGTAAGCGAACAACACGGTCTGCGATTTGGCATATTTGATATTGTGCTTTCTCTTTCTAATGACATTTCCTAAAAAAAAGATGGCATAGTTTTCGGGGTAACGGGTATCATATGAGATGAGACCCATTGGTTAAACTAGTCCCGCCTCACCCGAACCGAATTCAAACGAGAACGGCGCGACGCGGTGCCTTCTTATACAGACAAAGACAAGTAGAACCACTCGATGTCGGGCGTTTGATGATTCGAGATCTAAAGCGATTTGCCGACGCACCGGCTGGCGAGGTATTGCAACGAAATACGAGGTCTGCGCAGGCGGTAACGTTATCGTGGCAGGAAGCGCGTTAGCTACCAGGGTTATACCCAAAGTACATTCTTTCAATCGTAAAATAATAAACAAAAAATGTGCTGCTGAATTATACTCAAAATATAGAAAGTACAAGTACGTTATTATTACATTGAAGCCATTTTTAGTGTTCCGTGAAACGAAATACTTATGAAATCACTTCGATTTTCTCTGAAACTATTCGACGTAAAAATTTGAAATTTGACACAGAGATAGAGCGTGGTGGCCCAATTATAGACGTGTAGTATAAAAAGTTGAATTTTGATTCGGGGGTCAATTTTAGGGGGTAAACTGGGAAATGGAAAAAAATATTTCAAGGGCATCGTGTAGGGTGTCAAATGAAAGCTTATTAAAGCACGAATGTAACAATACATTATGATGTATTTTTTTATTCGTTTTTTTTTTAGTGAAAACGCTTAAAAATTGCTGTCCCCCACCCTAATCAACAAAAGGATCGCTCAGAAAAATCTGAAAAAAATTATGAACATTGAGAATTAAGTGTAGGTTGCGGTAGAATTATCAACAAGTTGAATTTTGATTCTGGGGGTTAATTCCGGGGGGTAAATTGGGCAATGGAAAAAAATTTCTAGGACATCGTGTATGGTGTTAAATGAAAGCTTATTGAAGCACGAATTGAACGATATATATAGTGTATATTTGTATTTCATATTTTTAAACATTTTTCGGGAAAACACTTAAAAATTTCTGTCCCCCACCCTTATCACCAGGAGGATCGCTCAGAAAAATTTTAAAAAATCATGAACATTGAGAATTAGATTTAGATTGAGCGAAAATTATCAGAATTGAAAAATTCTCACGCGGTCAATTGTTATAAACACTTTAATAGTTTATTCCTTATAAAGGCTGGACCATTGACTTTACAAAAGTTTTTCGACAAAAATATTTCTCACGATGTAAGGAACAACTTTCGTCTTTACACGTTTTTCGAAATTTTTAATTTGGTCCACTCAGCTCCGCGCATACGCGATGTGATACGGCGTTAGTGCCGTCGGCGGCAGGTATCGCGGCAGATGGACGGAGATCAGGTGGCCGAGGTTTGCTCTGGTTAAGTGGGAGGTTGATTGCAGGGAACACTAATTGAGCAAGTATAGCTTGCTCTTGATCGATTTTTTTTATGTTGTTTCTTTTCTTCCTTTATTACATTATTAAAAATCTTGAGATTAATTTTAATTGGTTTATTAGGTGAAGAAAACTATTTTGATTTTTTTTATGAAATTAATTAAATAATCCTGTTTCTACAATGTACTACTTAAAAAAACTACTTAGTATTAATTAATGAGAAATATTACGCATGATTGCCTATGTACATATTTAGAAGTTTCGCAAAATTTTACTCTTAGGATTTTGTTTAGACATTTTTTTATTCTTGATATTCCTAATATCAAAGCGGAAAAATGGAAGTCCTGGACACATTTTAGTATAACACCCATCAACGGAACAGTATGTTATACGAGACATTTTAACACGACGACTACAAATAACAAAATAAACACAACTGATATAAATAACAAAACAACAATCGAACATCTACGCTTTGCAAAATAATAGTTTTTAAAGAGCCACTGTGTAAAACGTACTGAAAATATTTCGTTTGCGATGACCAGCTTCGACCTGAGACACCGTATATCGTTATTATTGCCAAAACCAGCCAACAACCTGCTAGATGCGGCCCGAACGACGGCAGGTCGGATTAGACCTTGAGCGAGAGTGCTTCTACTTGTCTTTTGTCTGTATACGGTGACTTCGACTGGTATGATACCGATACCGCATCGACCTACCTAGCCGTGTATCCGGATAGAAAATGTTTTAGTCTGTTGCATGCATACGTATACATGATCTGTAACCGCTTTCGCGCGGGTCAAGAAATGGATTCGTACTCGGATAATGGATACGGATATTAGCTGATTCCGATTCCGTATGATTCGGATATCTAATGAGTACGGATATTTACAACACTAATACATACTAACAGGTGAAATTAACTAAAAGCTTGTAATTAGTTATTAACGGTCAGGAGTGTCAAATTGTCTCTTAAAAATTTTATGAACATCGTGACTGTGAAAGGTTTTTTGAAAAATTCTGACCATTTGCATAAATTTATCATATTTACTAAAGATTAAATAAAACTCAGGCGTAGTTATAAATTATTTAATGCTTTGTCTTTTTTACTCGTGAAACAATTAACAACACCTACACATCATAAAAATGGAATTTATTGCACAGCCTATACAAAATACAAACTAGTCACAGTGAAATGCCCTTTAAGGAAAATATACCAATTAATATTTCTAGTAAACCATCAAAAAGAAGATATAAATACTGATTAACTACCAAAGACATAAGAAGAAAACTATCCCTTAAGAAATATAAGAGTTATGTATTTGTTTTTATATAAAAATAAATACATTAGTCTAGGTATATAAGTTGCCTTTCGATAAAAAGAACAAATGGGGGGTCCAATGCAAGAAGTGCCTAAAGTTAAAAAAACTTTGTGGCTCGAAATATTATGCTTAGGAATATGATTCTACTTTTTTACTGAAAATATTTTATAGTTTTTGAAACATTACACAAATATATTTATTGAATTTTACTGCAGCTAGGGAAAAAATTGACTTGAGGTCTTTTTGCTTAGTGTTTTCAAAATTTTACTTTTTTATTTAAATTTTATTTTGTTTCTTATATTTAGGAATAAGTAGAATTTTAGTGAAAAAAATAGAAGTATTACAAAAAAGATTTCTAAAAATTATGTTTAATAAAGACTATTTTTATCCTTCAAAGGAATTATATTATTCAGAAACAAAAAAAATGGACGTTAGGCAAATATATATTTATAATATTTTAGTATACGTTTTTAAAAATAAAAATCTAATACAATTTAAAAATCATAACCATGACACGCGTCATATAAATGAAATTTCCATTAAATCAAAAATACATAAGTTTATAGCACAAAAGAATTATAAATTTTTGTTTTTATTTAAAGGATTATTTACCGGTAAATATCAAAAAAAATTATATCATTAAAAAAATATAAAATTGAAATAAAAGCTTGGATATTAACAACGATTTAAAAAAAATTTTGGAATTACTTTGATATTATTTTGTAGAATATAAAAATTATTTATTTATTTTTCTCTAAGGATCTCTCTTGTCCTAAAAAAGAAATTGTATGTATGCATTTGAATATATATTTTTTTCAATTGAGTAATTTATATAATTAAATAATGTAATGTTAAATATAAGATTTACCCCCAACAAGTACGTCTTCGGGTGGTTTATCAAGTTTATTTATAATATACATATACATATATAACATATTTTAATTGTAATTAATTTAAATAAACTTTATTATTATTATTATGTCATTAGCTGAAATAAACAAAAACGTATTAATTAATATGAACAATGTTTATTAACAAAAATAAAAGTGCTATTCTTACATATCTGTCTTAGAGTAAAACACAATTAGTTTAACTCCAAGTACGAAATAATGTGACTAACTCAAATAAATGTTTACTGTGAGAAATAAGGATATTTTTCGTAAAGACTAACCAATACTGAGCATTTAAATTGTATCAGCGGACTTAGGTACTTTGTACTGAATTGGCAGTGTTCATTAAAATTTACGTGAATGAAATAATTTAAACATTCAGGGTCGAATTCTACATTTTGAGAAAACCCTTCCCGAGAAAACGTTGCTAGGCTGCAACCAATCCTGACTGTCCTACCTTGACAGCGTTCTCTCTTTAGGTCCCTCAAGATTTAGCCGCCATCGCCAGTAGTGGACTTAGGCACTACTAGCACTGAATTGGCCATTTTCTTGGAGTTGGCATGCTCGTATATGGACTTCCGAACATCGTACGGCAATTTTAATTATACAGAAAGAGCTTGTAGAAAGTTACAACACAGGACACTACCATAATTAAAGTTAGGAAAATGTGACTTAGGCACATATTGCATTGAACCCTCCAACTGAAACGGTTCTAATCGGCTACCGTAAGTAGAATTAATGTTACTCCATGCACAGTTGCGTAAAAACACTATTATGTAACAGCTAATAAAGTATGGTGATTATGTAAAAGATAAGCAAGGTGTATTATAAATATTGTGCAAAGTAATCGGATACTGGTTGGATACACGTTATGAAAAAAATATCAGTTGTCCAAGGACTGCATAACGTTGGTAAAAAAATATATTTTTTATCGTAGAAAATATTGATTTTATAACTTATAAAACGTCCAAAGACCTTTTAGGGTAGTTTTCATGAACAACTTTTTACACTTTCTGTAGCTGACAAGGTGTTTTACAACAAGTTAAAATTGTTCTTCTAAATTTCAAAATATTCATATTTTTATAACTATTATTTGGAGCTGATACTTAAAGTTTTTCAAAAGTTAAACTGATTACCACACACCTCTAAAAAAAGTAGAATACCGACTAGGTTTTAATCGTGGCCCATGCATGCATGGAGTACTTTGTTGTTTTGTTAGGCCAAGCAATAGAGCGATTTGTCGTGACATTAATACTATTAGAAAACCGTCTGTGTCATCATCTAAAAGACGACGATGATTGCTGTTATATTTACAACTCTGAATTTTTTCCTTTAATTTGTTATAAACATTTTTAATCAAAAAAACGCGATTTTTTTAGTTTTTTGCTTATAAAATGGAAAGTAATTAAGCAATCTTAATAGTGTAAATGGATTATTTATAGAGAATAAAAATACGAACAAAATGAGAGGTCGAACGTCCCGATTGGATAAGTAACAACGGAGAAAATCCGGAAAAACCGGAAAATTAAGAGTTTTTTTTAAATTCATAAATCGGCCATTTTTAAACCTAGAGGGCTTAAACTTTGGAAAAAGGTGGTAATTTATAGCTACTTTATGTGTGCAAAACTCCGACGCTGTTCGACGATTAGTTTTGCCACAATCGTCATTTTAATTTTTCAATACACTATTTTGCAACAGGTGGATGCTCTATGGATCGTTCGATTTTAATTATTGAAACGTATTTGAAAAGTACAAGTTTAATTGAAGAAAATGTATATTTTAATTTTTCCATACTACGAAACCGGTTAAAAATGCAGGTAAAGATGCGTGAAAATGGCCGAGCGCGCGGAGGCGGTCGAGTAGCGGGAGGGCAGCGGAGCGAAGGGGAGTCAATATTCGCGCGCTCGGCCATTTTCACGCATCTTTACCTGCATTATCAACCGGTTTCGTAGCATTTTATGGAAAAATTAAAATATACATTTTCTTCAATTAAACTTGTACTTTTCAAATCCGTTTCAATAATTAAAATCGGACGATCCATAGAGCATCCAGACCTGTTGCAAAATAGTGTATTGAAAAATTAAAATGACGATTGTGGCAAAACTAATCGTCGGACAGCGTCGGGGTTTTGCACACATAAAGTAGCTAGAAATTACTACTTTTTCCCAAAGTTTGAGCCCTCTACGTTTAGAAATGGCCCATTTATGAATTTAAAAAAAACTTAATTTTCCAGTTTTCCCAGATTTTCTCCGTTGCTACTCATCCTATCGGGACGTTCGACCCCTAATTTTGTTCGTATTTTTATTCCCTACAAATCGTCCATTTACATCATTAAGATTGCTTCATTCCTTTTTATTTTATAAGCAAAAAACTAAAAAAAAATCGCGTTTTTTTGCTTAAACATAACAAATTAAAGGAAAAAGTTTCAGAGTTGGAAATATAACAGGAATCATCTACGGATCGTCTTTCAGATGATGGCACAGGCGGTTTTCAAATAGGATTAATGTCAAAAAATCGATATTTTGCTCTGTTGCTTGGCCTATGTTGGCAACATAATTCTACCAGCTGCTAACTTTGTGAAAATGGATGAGCGGCCTATTTTGTTAGGCAATATGCAATAATGAATATTTTTACAGTTTTAAGCGTTCTTTGACCATACAATCGCACAAAATCTTGCAATAAAAAACACTAACACGAAGTAAATAGGTCAGCTATAATGTTAGTTTCTAGGGGAACGTCAACTGACAATGTTGTCATGTTGCCGCGTCTCAGTGAAAAAAAATCCCCCAAACCGCCTTCCTTATGGGAAGCAGGATCGTTTAAAGAGCTGTCAGACATCAAAAAGGCATATTACTTAATACCTGAAGTTTAAGGTAATATTAAAAGTTACTTGCTCTGCAGGAACAAAAAGGACCAGCTCCTCTTTAAGTTGTTGAAATATCGTTTTGTTCGTCTACTGTGTTGGGATATAAAACAATATTTAAAATTTAAATATTTTTGGGTCTATATTTTGTGTGCTCTGTATACTACTTTTTCAATGGCCGGACTTTATAATATACTTAAATTAATAAGTATGCAAACCAAAAATTGTATTACTACAGGGTAGATAGGGTAAGCGTGTTTCATATCAAACAACTTATACCCTGCACTGGTTAGCCACTGCAGTAACATGTGAAACAGTTTTAAGTTGTCGCAAAACACCCTGTATATTGTGCTTCTTTTTGAAAGGGGACTATCAAAAATTGTGATCCAGGGTCATTTTTTACAATATTAGTGAGCTATATTATTCCCACTAACATATTAACAAATGGCTGTACCAAAAAGTTAACATTATTAATTTAAGTTAATAATATTAACTTTTTCTTACAGTTACTACTTTTCTAATGAAATAAAATAGTTTTCGCAAATTTTATAAAATATTCTGGCTCTGCAAACACAAATTTGACTACCCCCAATAGAACATAGTGAAAAACTTTCTTAATCTAAATTTTTTACCCTATTATGGTTTAATTTAATGGTATTAGGACAAAAATCTTATAGTAGGAGTCATAAAAACTTATCTATTCGTTTGGAATCATAAGGCACACTGAATTACGTCAGTAAATCGAGTTTTCCTAAAGGGATTTACTTCGTAAAACGTCGTATGCTGCACCAAGCGCCCAACTAATTTCGTGTCCTGTTACCTTTTTGTATAGCTGAAATAAGGAAAAATAGTAGTTAAATTTCATAACTTCTATTCTCTGGTAGCCATGCAGGGAAAAAAGCCTGCGTGCAACCAACATTGATTTATTTAAATCGATTGTTTCGCAATTTTTCTTATTTGCTTATTAGAAAATGCGGTCAAAAATAAGCAAATCTCGTCATCTTAAGCGAATGATTAGATGAGATAAATACGGTGCGATTCGTATCAATTACTAGATAGATTGGCTTGTTAAAAATAAAATCGTAAATTTTTCAGATATATGCATGAACATAATACTCGTTCGCAGAATAAGTTTCATTTAAATAGAGTTACTACCAATTATAGTCAAAACAGTCTGTTTTATAAAGTTGAAACAATATAAACGAAGTGCCTTACAGCTACCCAATCAAACGATGTGCCTGAGAAAGTTACAGCTTCAGACAATCTGCCTTAATTCAAAGAAGCCTGCAAAGTATATGTTAGAACGTTAGGATATAGTTTGTGTTTTTGTTTGTTTAAAATTATTCATGTTAATATTGTATATTATGTACTTGCCATTGCACTGTTAATAAATACTAAATGACGTAAGTGTTGCCAATATGAATGAAATTTAATTTTATTGAATGAAACAGATCCAATGTTCGAAAAGTTTATAACAGCCAGTAGTACTGTAAAAAAGTGCGGAAAGGTGTAGTTAAATGCAAAAAGCATAATTGGGAAGATCACAAAAGGAAAAGTATAAGGTTTTCTCAAATTTCATCTTGATTAATACTTTGGAATATCGTTTGAAGTTTAAGAATATTTTTATTTCAAAAATTAAGTTCTTCAACATTTTTTTGGATTGAAGAAGTCTGACCTGAATTATTTATTAATATTACTTACGTAAATGTTAGTGTCTAAGGAGAGTCCAAATCCTTCTTCAAGCAAAATCCAAATGAATGTCATGTCCATGCATATAAATGGCTGTTCAGCATTTGGTTCATGGCAAGTTCGTTCAGCTGCTTTTTTAAAATCATGAAGCTGTAAAAAAAGTCACTGCTACTAATATAATATGTATAAACGTAGAAATGAGTGATTCTTATGAGATGTTTAATATGAGGTTCAGCAGGAAAGCACGAGAAACCTTAAGAATTGTTTTTGTAGACAGACTGTCAAAGCTAATAAACAAAATAAAAATTTAAAGCTGAACTTTTTTAATTTCAAGGTAAGTTTTTAAAATCTCCTGTCTGTGACTGTGCTCTGCATTAAATCTGGATGGTAAAGAACAACCAATAGACTAGTTTCATCTAGTTACCAAACAAGGTCTCAGGAGGGCGCAGATTATCTACAGTAAGTCGAAAAATGTATTTTAATTTGGCGGTCAACAAGCTGCGTGATTAAAAGGCTAACACAGCCACGAATTTCAAACAGTGTTGCTAAATTTCTTCTGCAATGAATGCCTAGGACCAAACAGCTGCCGACGACGCGACGCGAAATTCCTCCATTTGGCTTTGACAGTTGATTTTGTTAATTTTATATACCTGTATAGTATGCGATTTACTGTCAGCGCTATTCAATGCATTATATTATGAGTTGTAACAAATATTATTTAAACTGCGACAAGTCTCCACGAGCTTGGTCAGATTTGCGATTATATCGTTTTCCCGTGGACGAAAATAAAGATGGAGTGGATTATAATAACTTACAAGAAATATGAGTTCTGCAACTTTGTAAATAAAAAAACTAAATATTATTATGTATACAGCGTGTTCCAAAATGTTGTAGATGGAAAATGAGCATTTTAAAATTTATGATTGCAAGTTTTTTTAGAAATAAAAATTTTATCAAAAATTATATATACACTGCTCAAAATAATGATCGCATATTTTGAAAACCCTGTACAAACTACTTTATTCGTCAAATAGGTAAACTAAGATTTTAGTACTAAAAACATAGATCTTTTTTATGCCAATTATAACAGATATGAGATTTTATGTGGTTCGTTACCATTTCTTATGATGTTTTTCTGTATAACTGCAAAATGCGGTAGCTTTTACTTATCAATGGCACGACTATTCGATTAGTTGATCATAAGGTTACTGATTGGCCAGCAAGGTCACCCGACCTCAATCCAATTGAACACATATGGGGTGCACTTGGAAGAGCTGATAGAGGTAGATTAAATTCACAGGAAATTTTGGGACAATTGTCTGAAGCTCTTATAGAGGAATGGAATGGAATTTCCGAACAGTATGTCCAAAATTTAATTTTAAGCTTGAGAAGACGTTGCAGGGCAGTTATAAGGGCTAGAGGGGGTAATTCTCAATATTAATTTATGTTTTGTAGCGTAAAATTTGTTGTGGCTGAACAGTAATATCAATTTTGTTCTTTGGTATTGCAAATAAAACACTAAAAAATTTAAAGTTGCCCTATTTCGTCACATTTTGTGTAAATTTGGCAACACTTCGTAAAATTTCTTGAAACATATATCCATTATCTATAAAAAATATTTAAATCAAAATTATTTTTATTTGCTGATTGTTTTGAGTAGTGTAGAATAAATATAAAAAAGCAGTTTTACTTCAAAATTTTCTTATAATTGGATCTAAAAATTCGTTTGCCAAAACTTGAAGATACATAATAACTAAAATTTAAAAAAAAGTCACGACGAACACCCTTCTCGAACCTACAACTATACACGCGGCAGATAGGTACAGCTCCAGCTTTACCCCCTGAGTGGCCCTGAGCCACTACTGTACGGAAGATACAAGCCCTGTTTGTACTAATCTTACGATAAGGATCGAAGGATTGTGTAAATATAAAGTTAAATAAGAAATTTCCAACTATAAAAATTCAATTATGGTTTCTCTCATGTTTGTTTTGAAATAAGAAGGAAAACAACTTTATTTAGAACCTCTTTCGAGATAAACAATTAAATGCAATAAATAGTACAGTATTCTTTGATGGCAACGACTCAGTGAAAGATGTGGCAACACTGTCATGGGCATGTACAAATGTAGCGACCTCTGAGATGAGAGGCTTCCATATAAGAATATATAGATTTCAGTATTAAAAACGTAATTGCAATATTGTTTTATGTGCAGAATTAGCATGCCCACAATTATAAACTATGCTTAAAATATACGGCTCGGCCGTATTTTAAATTGACCTCATACGTTTATATTGAGATAGAAAACTATATAAATGCATTGAAACTAAGAGAAACCAACATACGCGCTTTAGGAAGTTAAAAAGAGACAAATATATGACAAAATTGACGACGGCCCACCAATAATATCGCTTTCGTCGCGCACGTTACCGTCGACGCCGCCAGTTCTTGGATTTTCACGGGTCCCTGTGGAAATACACTCGAACCGCTTCATGAAATATACTATTGCAAAACGTTTGGGTTCGACAAAGAAAAACTAATTACCTAATATGCGCATTGTATTTGCATAAACTTTTGTTTACATTTCGAAAAAGTCACAACAAAAATGCAATTTTATGTTTTTTTGCGGCGTTTATTTGTAGGTAAATAATTTCTTGCCAGAACTAGGCACATAGTTATTAAAAAAGTATATTTGGCTTGTTACTTTGATATCACTAGCTGCCCACAAAATTTGTCCCACCTGTAAAAAAATTTACTGGCATTGGCATTAAGTATGACAAATATATGTATTTTCCCCAGAACTTATTTATTTTTTATTTGTCCAAAATTTACGTCAAAAATCACAAGAACCAGCAAAATCTGCTTGTCATTGGTTGAAATTTTACATAATTACTAGAGTTTAACAAATGGGGGTAATTCCAGAGACGGCTTCTAACCTAGTTGGAAATAAAATTAGGATTCGATTTGAAAATAAAATACAAATATTTATTTACCCACATTGTGTTATTTGAAAGTGCGAGATACGAAAATATCATACAGGGTGTCTGAAAAGTCTTAGCATGGGCAAATATCTTTACTATTAATACAGATAGCGACACCAAATTTTAGTTGTACCTTATTGGTTGATAAATCTACGTTTTTATGTAATTTGACTTTTTCAACCCCCATGGGGGGTTACGCTAGGGAGTTGAGGTCGAAAATTTTGAATGCAAACCTATGCCGTGTGGCCTCTTCGTTTACAAATCTTCAAAAAAGAAACATTGTTTTAGTATTTTAGTATTTATTTATTATTGTAATTCATTTTTAAATGGCAAGCCTATAAAAATTATAACTCGTAAATCGTATAATCGGTCGGGGCAAAAGTCGACCATTAGTCGACCTCTTGTGCCATACAGCACAAGTCGGCGCTGCTATTTTTTGTTTTGTGGGGCACTTTTTTCTAACTTTTCTCCAACTTTACTTCTTCATTTGTCGTTGTTATATGTTTTGTTTTTTGACATCTGCGCAGTAGACCAAAATGCGTACCACGCGCAAACCGAGCGTGCTGGACATGCGCACGGACTTTCAGGAGATGGACTTTGGTGTCTACAGTTGAACCCATTCACTTTTCAGAATATATCTCCAGTAGTTAAGGTACCACTACGTCTTTAACTTTATAACTTTTTCCCAAGTTTTTTCGATTTTATTTTTCTTTTTTTGCTATCTGCGCGGTGGCAAATAACGAAAAATACAGTCGAAAAAAACTTGGGGAAAAAGTTTTACATCACAATGCGTACCACGCGCAAACCAAGAGGGCTAGACATTCGCACGAAATTTCAGGGGATGTACTTTGTTGTCTAAATTCGTAGTGGTACCTTAACTACTGGAGATATATTCTTAAAAGTGAATGGGTTCAAATGTAGACACCAAAGTCCATCTCCTGAAATTCCGTGCGCATGTCTAGCACGCTCGGTTTGCGCGTGGTACGCATTTTGGTCTACTGCGCACATGGCAAAAAATGAAAAATAAAGTCGAAAAAAACTTGGGAACAAAGTTATAAAGTTAAATACGTAGTGGTACCTTAACTACTGGAGATATATTCTGAAAAATGAATGGGTTCAAATGTAGACACCAAAGTCCAACTCCTGAAATTCCGTGCGCATGTCTAGCACGCTCGGTTTGCGCGTGGTACGCATTTTGGTCTACTGCACAGATGTCAAAAAACAAAACATAAAAACGACAAATGAAGAAGTAAAGTTGGAAAAAAGTTAGAAAAAAGTGCCCTACAAAACAAAAAATAGCAGCGCCGACTTGTACTGTTTGGCACAAGTGGCCGACTAATGGTCGACTTGTGCCCCGCCCGATTATACGATTTACGAGTTATAATTTTTATAGGCTTGCCATTTAAAAATGAATTACAATAATAAATCAATACTAAAATACTAAAACAATGTTTCTTTTTTGAAGACTTTTAAACGAAGAGGCCACACGGCATAGGTTTGCATCCAAAATTTTGGACCTCAACTCGCTAGCGTAACCCCCCAAGGGGGTTGAAAGAGTCACATTACGTAAAAAAGTAGATTTACTAACCAATAAGGTACAACTAAAATTTGGTGTTGCTATCTTATTAATAGTAAAGATATTTGCCCATGCTAAGACTTTTCAGACACCCTGTATGATATTTTCGTATCTCGCACTTTCAAATAACACACTGTGGGTAAATAAATATTTGTATTTTATTTTCAAATCGAATCCTAATTTTATTTCCAACTAGGTTAGAAGCCGTCTCTGGAATTACCCCCATTTGTTAAACTCTAATAATTACATATAAATTGACATAATTTACCTTAACTTGGCCTCCTTTATCGAAATCAATCAGTCCAGCTTGACTAGCTTTATCATAATAATAACTAAAAGCAAAGATACTTTTCGTAGGCAATTCCTCTGGAGGTTTCCTTTTACTTGAGATGTCGTGGACATAGTCCGAAATTATCTTTGAGCATTTAGAAAAATCTACAATTGGCACTTCTTCGCCTACACTAAACTCATTTCCTAGTATTCTTGAAGTAGGGTAGCCTTCTTGAAGACCACTGACATAATAATCATTACCTAGAAAAGTTAAGATAAGTTAAATTACCAATCCGTGTCTGATAAAAAATAAGTTTAAAAAAAACTATGACTACATAAAGTAACACTTGAAAAGTTGGAATCTAAACAATTTCCATGAGACACCATGGTAAGAGAGAGATGAATATAACGATTTTATAGTGTGATTTTACCCGTTATTTTCATCAAGTGTAGTATAGGTAGAAATAAGTTTCGTGTCTGTAAATAGGATGTATATTCATAGTTGTATTACAAGTATAAAAAAAGATTCAGGCCCTTTACTTACCATTGTAATGAAATTTCTTATCGACCACAACAGGATTGACGCATTCGCATGTCACATTCGCGGTATTACCATTTCCATGGGAAATAACAGCCTTACGGGCTGCCATAAGACCTAGCCCTAAATAACTGTGAGTGAACACAGGGATAGAGCCGTAAGGCGATGCCGCATGGTGGATGTTTTCAGTTTGTTGCAAACTTGCTGGTGTCAGGGCTGAAAATGTTACTTGGTTGGAGCCACCGCCCAAATCAAGGGCAGCTACAGTTTTGGCTGGATTTGAGTTGATTTTATCTTATAAAGAAAAGAGAAATTATTAAAACCAGGTGCTGCTGTAACTGGGCTGGGTTCTTCTTTCGGATGAGTGTACTTTTGTATTAAATTGTCATGTGAATAAGCAAAACTGTCGGTACTGGTCCGATGAAAATCCTCACTGGATTCGAGAAACTCACACTCAACGGCCACACATTCTAATCAACAACTGTATTGCAACAACCGTATGCAAAATTAACGATTTTACAAAAATTTGATCGTTTCCCTGCATATGAATATCTCGACATAAACCTAATATATACACTTACTTAACAAGAAATTGACCGTAAACCATGAAAATATTCCTTCATCAGTTCCATCCATAATTTCCACTGAGTTTTCATCAGTTAAAAATGGTGTCTTTCTGAAAAGTCCCTTCACTGCATTAAGTAGGTTTTCGGCTTGTTCCGGCGGCAAAAGTCTTAATCCAGCCGTAGCTTTGAGAATTAATGGAGTTTTATTCCAGTACTCCTCGGGTATTTCTTTTTTGGCCTTTTCAAGAAGAACTGCTATTTTTTCGGCACCCTGTAAGTTTTTTCTTTATTAAAATAAACTCCAAAAGATAAGCTGAAGAATATTGTATGTTTCAATTAAACTGAATTGGACCTAACACATGTTCAATAGCGCATCTACAGATCATAACCTAATTTTTTTTGCTCAGTTTAAAGCTGAATACACATTTTACAAATCAGTTCTGGTGTATTAGTGTGTTTTTGAGTTTCTTGGGAAACCTGGTGATTTTTAGGCCGCGATTTGGTGATTCTTACTACTTGGATCTGACAGGCAGTCTATTTAATGGCTATAAAGGAAAATTGTGTCATTGTTATCGCTTTTCGATTTCACGGCTTTTATTTTTCGAATAGATTTATGTACAATACTTGGGGGTTTGCGAGCAAAACTTTTGTCCAAAAAGGCTTTAAAAAGTTTAGGAACCCCTGTTACAGTGTTAAAGCTACTCATGCTCTTTATAGACATAGGGTAATGGTTGGTTATTAGATCATAACTTACCTTCTGGGGTTCTTTAGCAAAGGAAGATAATCCTGGTTTATTATATTCAAATAACTCCTTGTCTAGTACTAAAAATCCTCCTGGAAAAATAATTTAATTATAACTTGCCCACAACTTCTAAAATTTTTGTATTATTCACAATGAAAAATAATTTTGATTACTGTTGCCTGAAGACTAAGGCAACCTAATCAAGCCCAAAAAGGATGAATCTGTTCAGGTTAGTTTAGGTCTGTTTAGGCTCTATTATGTCTCTTTAGTAGCATTTTCTAAACTATTATAGTACAAAATTTAATTTTAGAAAAATTGGTTTTTGAAATCACAATTTTTTGCAGTGTTTTCACGCTAAATATCAACTTCATATTATGTTGATAATATTACTCTCGACATAAACTCGGAGATGTCAATTGTCATAGGTTTTCAAGCTGGCTTATCGCAAAAAGAAGGGGCTTCGTTGAAGGCCAAACCTAAATTATGTATTTTCAGCTAGACTAAAAAATTTCCAAGCCGCTTCAAATCGTAATCTAAAGTATAGACATCTCGAAGATAGACCGATGTAAATATTAACCCTACACATCATAGTCAGACGATCTCGTCGAGCCTCCACCAGCTTCCTATTTGTATTGGTCGACCGGACATTAAATTGAAAGAGGCGTGCCAGACAGCTGTCGGCGGTATTTCGCAGGATTGTAATTAGGCTGTCTAGTGAAAAAGGCTATTCGACTTTCTTTCGAGTTTTGACTTGTTTTGTAGTTTTAATTTTTTGCGTTGACTTTTAATCACTGTTTTCTTTGTTTGGTTGTCAAGGCTGGCAATTATTTTAGTTTTTATTTAATTGTAAACAGTTTTGCAGTTTAAAGTTTTCCTTCTCATTCTCAATGCGGCCCTGTTCAATTTCATCGTTTGAACCGATCACTTGTAGGCAGCGTGCATCTGTTTATATTCGGTCTATCGTCGAAATAAATAGACTTTAGTAAGTTTAAAATGCAATTTTAAAGCCGCTTCTACAAGTTGATTAAGTATGAGCTGATCTAGAAAAATGGCAATTTAAATATAGTTATTTACCATGGATTTCTTAAATAAAAGGATACGGGATGATGTAACATTCTTTGAAGCCAAAACAAACCATTCTAAGCGACACTGTAAACACAATTTGGCAACATTGGTCACATCTTATTTTACCTTGTATTTAATAATAATAATATATTTATTTATTTGTGCCAGTAAACAATAAACAGTGTAAAAAGTAACAATATAATATCATGCATAAATATTTTACAAAAATGAATAACAATAGTAACACACTAGTTGGCACAAAAAGGTAGAATTTTGATTATATATAATCATTCTTCCAACTCCACCCCGATTAAATAATTTTTACAATAAGTTTTAAAAGTTGAAAAAGTAAAATATTTTAGATAGAAGGGAATGCTGTTATATATGATTGCACTATTATATTTAAAAGATGTTTTATACTTTTCTGTTTTGTGTGATGGTATAGTTAAGTTGTTTTGATTTCTTGTATTCACGTAATGAACATTATTACGAAATTCTAATTTTTTAAATAGATAATCAGGTGTTTTAGTGTTTATGACTTTGTAAATGAAACAAGTTTGGTGAATTTCACGTCTAGTTTCTAATTTAATTAATTTATACTGATTGAATGTTGAGGTAATGTGATCATATTTTTTAAGATTTACTGAAAATCTTACACAGTTATTGTGTAGGATTTGTAGTTTTTGTTTAGAATTGTAGCTGATATTTTTATGATATATAACGTCACAATAATCTAATCCACTTATAATGATCGAATCTACAAGTTTAAATTTTGTTTCGATATTTAAAAATTCTTTAAAATGATACAAGATCCTTAATTTATAATATCCTTTTTTTATTATGTTTCTTATATGAGCATCAAAGTTTAGATTTTGATCAAATATTACGCCAAGATTCCTTCCTAATTTGATAGTTGGTAATATAAAATCATTATTGAGAATAATTTTGAAATCAGAATTATTTTCAATTTTTGTAACCAAAGTTTTAGGACCGATTACAAGAAGGTTTGTCTTAGTTTCATTTATTTTTAAGCCATGATGTGTAATAGTTTGTGAAATATTAGATAAATCCTTATTTATTAAAGATACATAATTTTTTAAATTTGTATAGTGAATTGGATAATAAATTTGAGTATCATCAGCAAAAGATAATAGTGTTCCATTTTTAATAGCTAGGTAAAAATCAAATGTATAAAGAATAAATAATAATGGTCCCAATACTGATCCCTGAGGAACCCCTCTGTAAACAGGTAATGAAGTAGAGTTTTCTATTATATGTTCACTAGTAATTTTTGTAATCTGGTTTCGATTAAATAAATAATTTTTAAACCATTGACAGGCTGAACTACTAAAACCGATATATTTAAGTTTAGCTAAAAGTAAATTATGATTTAAAGAATCAAAAGCTTTTTCCAAATCAAGAAATATAATACTGGTAGCAAAACCTGAATCCCAGTTTACTAATATGTCGTCTTTAAGTTTACAAAGTAAAGTGGTAGTACTAAAGCCTTTTCTAAATCCAGATTGATTATCAGGCAAAATATTATTTATATTAATATATTCTATAACCTGATTAAAAACTACACGTTCAAGTATTTTTGATATTATGGAAAGTAAAGAAATAGGTCTAAAATCATTTAAATTTTGCGCGTTATATACTTTTGGTATAGGTATAACTATGCTGGTTTTCCATATACCTGAAAAAGAGTTATTAACGTATTATTTGTGTACAAAAAATACGTTAAAAGCATTACAAGATTTGCTAAAAGTAATAAAAGCCCTAAATTACTTTATTTTCTGCTAAATAATAATAAATTTAAGTTAAAAAGGTTTTATTATTTATAGGTTATGTTATTTCTAAAGGTGTTTATTTAAAGTCGCTCCGAGTCATTTATAAATCTATAAATCGCACTTTTTCTTTCCTAGTTCATTAGACAAAGACGTACGTGTAACCGAGTGTTCAGACCGAGATTCAGCCGTTTTCCTAAACAACCAGCACAGACAGCAACACTTCTGAGCTCCAACACTCCAATGCTATTTTATCTCTTTCTACTACCATTCTTGATTCAATTACGTAGTGATTCGTAGTCTTGTCTATGTTCGTAGTTCGTAAACTGCTCCCCCAAGAGAATAACAAACAACAAAATATAAGGCTTCACGTTCGATACGCTCACAGTATATGGATATCGAATCCTTTTATTTAATAAATCCATGTTATTTACTACACTTAAAAGGAACTCACGACACACATTTAGTTATACTGAAGAGATCTGACAACGAATAATAGCAATTTAGTGGAGAATAATATATTCACGCGCAAAAAAGGCCCTATGTCAACAAATATTAAAATATCACTACAAAATTTTAATTCTCAATAAATACATAACTTACCAAAGTACGATTCGTGGAACGTATATGCTAACACTCTAGAACCCGTGCTTCCAGCATCAATAACCACTGCATGGACTGGCCTATGGTAACCAAGAAACTGTTTGGCTAAATGATCCACTACTCTGTGTCCCATATACCATGGTATGTCGTCAGTATATAAAACTGTAATAATAATAGGTATATTCACAACTATATCAGCAATATTATACTGCATGAAAACAATTGGTATTATTAGAAGAAAAAACTATGGTCTATTAAAAAGCTAATAAAGCAAACGAAAGAGGCTCAGTGCCTGGAAATAGCTAGATCGTATGTAATGTTGTTTTCTATAATACAAATGAAGCTATGTTTTATAACTTTATAATAATAATAATAATAATAATAATAAACTTTATCTCTCTCAGCCAGTCATTTGGTAACGAACATAATACATAGTACCAAAATATAGCTTTGTTTCTACAAATAGAGTACTATAGTGCACGGAATTACACTACAGGTACCCTACAACTCACATCCCCTTCGCCTCTCAAGGTTGCCCAAACTTATCATTTTATTTAAAATAAATATATTCTTTTACCGTCATTAATTTTAGGTGAAACCTCAACAACGTCACAATATGTACCTAGTTAAGCCATTAGGCAAAAAACATTCAGACAAACAACGTACTACACACATATCAGATCTAATCTCTAAGTGTATCTACATTTGTAAAAGTGAAACATAGACCCAATGTAGTAACAGTACAATTATTATATTATGTAGGTATATTCTTAAAAACTCACAATTACACTTATTGTCTCAAGTCTTAATTCTATTTGAAAAAAAAACGCAACACCTGTTCTTACCTACATTTTATAAAATATGTACAAGCTTTATAGAAAATTAATTGAAGAAAACAGTAATATAAAAATACAAAACCCACAGAAGATACAAAAACAATTGCTCTATCTAAGAAAATAGAAGTTCAGTTGATTCATATCAAGAAAAATAATTGGACCAAATATTTTTAAAATATTTTTGGGAAAAATGACAAGAGGAAATTCTAAAAAAAATACCAGTCAAAATATTGAAAAGTCAATTGAACAAATTTTAAATAAAAAATAAATCTTCCATTGGTTTGATAATAACTTATTAAGTATAAATTATAAAAAAACAAAGTATATACCATTTACTTCATATATAAATAATTCACCAAAAATTGGTAAACTGAAATTTAATGATATCAGTATAGAAGAAGCTGAAAACATCAAATATATTGGAATAAATATTATTGATAAAAATTTTAATTGGAATTTTCACAGCTAATATATTACTAAAAAATTAAGAATACTTATACCAAAATTTAAATACCTGAAACAATTTTTAAATATTGAACAACTAGAAATATATTATTCATTAGTATAGACACATTTAATTTATGGAATACTTGGCTGGGGAGGTATCAGTAGAAATTATCTACATAACATAGAAACTATTCAAAAATATATTTTAAAAATTATTTATGAAAAAGATTGTTTATATTCTTCTGACTTGTTACATGAAGAAAGCAAAAAAATGGATATTAGACAACTTTTTTCATATAACATGTTAATATACATAATATATATTTTCAAAAATAAAAACAAAATTAACTATAATAATTACATACATAACACTCGCAATAAAGATACAACAACCTATAAAAACAGAGTTAACAAAACAATTGGCCACAAAAATTTTATAAATATAATTCCATATATTTTTGATATATTACCACAATCAATTAAAAACTAAATCTTTAAATAAATATAAAAATGGAATTAAAAATTGAATATTATCAAATCCAAGACAAATAATACATAATGTGATAAATAATTTATAAAAATTAATTAACAAATACCGACTGGGTATATTGTTGTGAAATATTGTGATTTCAATTTATTATGAATAATCTAGTTGTGTCTGATTTATTTATTATTATTATTATTGTACATAAATTGTATAATCTTAGAGGAATATTATTTTTAAGTCAACTCACAACAAGTGTATTTACTTCGCGAGTCAAGTATTGATATTTGGCTTATTCAAGAAACTACATAATATATTTCAATTGTACATATATCATAAATTATTGAATAAACCTATTATTTATCTGAGATTGTAATTTTCGTTAAGGGACTTTTTCCAGTAAAGATTCTTTCAATTTTGTTTTAAACATTCTTTCATTAGGAATCATTTAAAAATAGTTTGGCTGTCCGTTTTAGATAGATATATATTTATCCATTCTCTTAAGAAAAAAAATCGGGGATTCAAAAGGATCGTGACCCCTCTGTAGATTATTTCAAATCATAATAAAGATATCCTATGGGTATTCCAAAAAGTATGGTATATACAGAAAAAGGATATTTTATGGATACGCCAAAAATGTATGAATGGAATTTGAATGAATGTAAAAACGTGGAAAATAAAAAGGAAAAATCAAAATAAAATTGAAATTTTATCATCCACTATATCGGAAAGGGAGTGTTTATGTGCCTATGGTAATAGGAACACATGACATTGTCCCTGTCAAGCACTTATTAGTTTTTATCAAGTTAGTTTAAGAAAAGTTAGTTTAATTAATTTTTTTTTAATATTGTGCTGGCCTTACAAGCTAGTGTATTGTATTGCCCATCAGTTAAAGTATAAAAATAGTAAAAAGTTTGCTTCATTTTATAGGGGTCATATATCTAAATCTCAAAACATAAAAATCTTTAACCTGATTTAAATTTTTACTAAAATGCAGCTTGTACCGGCTAATAATAAATAAAACAATAACAAATAGTTATCTATAAAATTATCTAAACCGCGATATTCTTTATTAGTATTATTATTCGGTGAAACGACTAAGTAGTTTTACCTTGTAACTGTATATTAAAAATAGGTATGTATATCTATGATAATATTTCTAAGTGTACTTAGTCATTATGAATTTTTATAAATTATAAATTATTACATGGTATTATTTCCAGAGTTTTTTTTCATAATTTTTATTATCAGTAGCTTATTTGATTGTAATGATGGTCTGGTTAAGATACAGGTTTAAATTATACAATTACAAACGCACAAAGGGGACTTGATCCGTTCAATTGAAAAAAATTATGTTTTAACATCAGTCATTGAAATTCAAGGATGCATTTTGCAAACTGCTCTTAACAGTACAATTTTATTGATTTTGATTTATCGCATCATTGTTAATATGCTATCTAAATAAAAAATTAACATATTTTAAAGCGTAAGGTAATCTTGCTCAAATAAAGTACAATAATATGATTACATACAACTAGCAAACATTTTTTTAAATCGCTGCTAACATCTAAAGGGCTTGACAAATTTAAATAGGTTTGTGCAGACAGAATTCATGCCCCAAAATGAGGCATACATGTAATACCTACGTTTTAAAAGGTTGGTAATATACAGTGTGTTCCTAAGATGGGAGGTAGTTTAATAGTCCTCTTGAAACTTAAAAGCAGCTAATAGAATTCAAAAATGTCTTTATTAATAAAGAAATTCTGCCTGAGCAAAATATTTTGTCTCTTTTCTGCGTTAAAGCTGAGATTAGTGGTAGGAGAATCAAACTGAATTTATGTTATATAATAAACTCTGCAGGATATGGTCAAATGTCTAAAATAACTATAAAATAATTTAAAAATTACAGGAAAACTGTCTTTGGTTATTTATCTTTCACTTTTGCCATTTATGATTAATTAATGTTTAGTATTTGAATTTTGAGATACTGTTTCTTTGATAGTATAACAATCAACCCATAGTTTACTTAGATAGTGTCACACCAAGGTTCACCCTCACCTTAGGTATTTTTTTAATATGTGAGCAGCCTTTCTTTACTTACCAAAACTACCTAGAATCACATAAATACGTGAAAAATTGCAATCATTAAGAAAAAGGCAATCTATAAATATAGCAACTAAACCTCTTAGTTTATTAAAACAAAAAGAATCATTAATCAAAATGGTACTTGAAGATGAGCCATTATATGCTATGGTATGCTATTTTTAATGTTTCTTGACTAACCTATACCAAATTCTCAGCCAGACTTACCTAGGAAAAGTGTTAGAATTGTTCCGCTTACAATTAAACATATTAAAGATGTATGTATAGAGCTAGGGCTTACTCCCTTAGATTTTCGTTTGGGGCCTGAGATCCTTTCATTGTGTTCTTTCACCTACATTAAATAAAACAAATACCAGGTCTGATAGAATAATAATCTACATTTTGATACCAAAATTATTATCAGCACGTTAGAAACACCTACATAAAGTTTAATGAAAAAGCTAAAAAATTAATTTCAGTGGCCAGTATTCTAGAGAGTCATGGTGTTTAAAGTCTAACGTTTTCATTTTGGCATCTCTTAAAGAGTAGGTTCTAGTTATGTTATATACTTATTAAGTCACTGATTGCTGCAACTGTGGCTCCTTAAACACTCACATACTTTTTAATACAAAACACTAATGACTATTTTGGTACCAAAGTAGGTGGGTAAGATTTTTTTGTAATATGTATCTATAACCAAAAAAATAAACACAAGACAAATAACAGCTGAAAAATAAACCATACCAATAATTTCTAATTCCAACAAATTAAATCCACAAAGGAATTTAAACTTTTAGATGTAAAAGCGTGCTTTTTATCTGAATTTATACAGTCCCCATGAACTTAAACCACTCAAGTCTACATTATTTTGTTAAAAATCCTATAACAATGCCTATATAAATTTACACAGAAATTTTTTTTGCCCAATATAGTTCTATAAACTCTGTCTAACGTAACACTTTCGTGTTGGCAACGGAGTTGTCTGCTATTCTGAAAAAATAAAATTACCAGCATCAGCTGACTGACATTTGTCGCCCAGGGTTGGACATTCTGGAACCAACCCTTTATTTTTCTGTAATTTTCCGGATTTCTGATATTTGTCAGTCGTTTTTCTTGTGTCTTTAAGTGTTTTATTTGTTTTTGTTTTGTGTTATTAGACTTCATATTGTTATTTTTTTTGCCGGTGGACTATTTGTTTCAGCAATTTTTTATACATATCATCCTGTTTTGGGTAAGTTGCCAGTTTGTTTAAAAATTAATAGAATTTCATAAAGAATAAATACTTTTTAGAATATGGATCGCAATCCAGTCCATAAGAGACTTGAAGTGGATCTCAGAGTTGTGATGGAACAAAGAAGACTTGGGTATTAAACATAACAAAAAAATGTACTAAGAAATAAGCCTAGTTTTAACTTTTTTGGACGAAAAGAAACCCAAAGTATGGCATTAACGACTCTAGTTTGCCAATGTTCAGTTTTCTTATAATTCAATATATCTTTTAAGTGTCATTTTGTTGCCTATTAGTTTTTGGTATACCAAAAAATTAATATTTTAGTAATACTATAAAACAGCTTTAATTTTTAATTAAAAATTGTCGTTTTTTGTAAAGAAAATTATATTTTTTAGGCTTCTACACATAATATTATACAGGGAAATTCTACTGCTCAGAAAATCGTGAGCAATCTATTTAAATTAAAAAAAAAAACAATTCCGGGATGAAAAAGCTGCTCTTTGAGTAAGTATTTGGTGTACACTAGCTAGAGCAACAAAATACATAGTTCAAAAATGCATTATTCTTAGATTTGTAATATTTGTATGCCATGAATATTGGGTAAAGAAAAGGGGTTTCTTCCTCTTCCTATTGGGCGCCTACAGTTAGGGTTGCCTATCCTACAGATTTTTGTTTTCTAAAACAGCAAAATTTTAATTCTACAGCTTGTGACCTGAAGACTTTTGGTTAAAGCTGGGAAGCTAACATGTAATGGTACAGTAGCATGTGTGCTTGTAGTTAGTAGCAATAGCAGTTCTGTCGTCAGAGGCGCCAATTAGTGAGGGCAGGTAGCCCTTACCCCAAGGGCGGGTCTTTTCGATCCCCCCTCCGCCCGGGGGGTAAGCTACATCCAATTTAATTTCCATAATAAACTTCTACTAGATGGCGAATGCGCTCTGGTCGCCAAGGAGCTTGATATTTAACAACTCGTAAAACCGATTGCGTGTGTGTTGTCCGGCAGTACGTATTTTTACAATTATCTGCTTTAATTAATTGAAGGTTTATTAAAAATTAACACGCGCCACTATTTTTTTAGCGCCAGTTAGTTCCTTCACAAATTGGTGAACGAAACGTTTAAAAGTGAGAATTTGCTTAAATGCAAAAATTGTACATTGAATTCCAAACATTTCTCATAATAGCAAAATACCTAGTCCCAGTGTATTTTTAAATTATACCCCAATTGAATATATTAACAAACTCTGTTCTTAATCCAAAATCACCGTTTTTTTTTTAATTATTTACCCGGTTCACCTTAGGAAACACATTTAAAATTGTTTGACTACAATTTGAAAAAAATTTTAGAAAAAGAATGTCTAATATAATAACTGCCCTAGAAATTGGTATCAAATTGTTTTCAACAATGTTTACAGTGCACCTGAAACAAGCTTTTTATTTTTTTTTTATTTTTTTTTTTTTGGGCTTGACTGCAATAAGAACGAGCAGTTCACAGCTGAGCAACAATATTGTAAAATTTACTTTAAGACACCAAGCTTTCTAAAGATTGTTATGTGTATACAAAACAAATAATATTGCGTAAAACAAACAATAGAATTAAAACTGACAAAAAAGTTCCTCTCAATAAAATATAAATTTAATTAGAAAATAAAAAATCACTAGTATTTAGGGTTAGTGGGAATGCCAACACAAAAGTGTTAGGTTAGACAGAGTTTACCACACCTTTTCACAGAAAATTTTCCTAAAAATTTGTTGAAACACAAAAAGTGCAGATGAAAAAAATTGGTGATCTAGCTATATTTCATTTAACCCTCAGAGGCCCACAAGACTATATTTCATACTCCCAAGGACTAATATGAATCTGTTCAAGATGTACAAAATGGTCTCTTTTGGACCAAAATCTACCACAGCGATCCTTGGGTCTCTGAGGGTCGAAACAGAATAGTCATTTGAATGAAAGCCACCTTTGTTTTTATGAGTGATGACATGACAGTATTTTATACATATCATAGGAACAACAATAATTGTTCCTATGACATGTATAAAACACTAGAACAATTTGCTTTGGGGGTCATACACAGACATATCTGATAAATCTACATACCATATCAAAATTTTTAATACTATATTGCAATCAAAATTTATTTGCAAACATCAGCACTAACTACATTTTAAACTTAATATTATCTAATAAATAACGAAAAGAAATTTAATATGTTGCCTTGTGGCTTAAGTAATTTAAAACTTCAATAAAATATTAGAAATCAAATTCTATTAAACAAGGTTAAGGTTTAATAAATGAAGGCTTACTTTTCTCCGGCGAAGCTCACTGTTACTCATACTTTTATTTTTAAACTTTCACTGTTGATTACAACACCTAAAAAAGTCAAAAAACTGTGTAAATCTCAGGAGTACCGAAAACACAATGTTTGTTTTAATTTATTTTCAAATATCTGTTGACTTGCCTCGGGGAATACAACATCAAGTTTTAACTATTAATTGCTCTTACGCAACTTTTATAATCTTATCAAGTAGGTACTTAATTCTTAAAATTACAATTCATCACTTCGTCAGCCTTCAACACAAACAATTTTTTGATTTGTAAAATGACATGACACAAATCTGTGACAGAAACACACAAGCTGAGTTCGGTTATTCCTCCGCGACCGTTTAGATGACATTGATGACAGACTTTGGCGTTCGGTAATGGATTTGGAGGCTTCAGACGAAAACGATTGATCGTTTGGTTATTTAAATTCCGAGGTCTTGGAGGACCATCTTTTTCCTCGGCGCATTTAGACGGGCGAGACGGAGGGAAAGTTCGCACATGCGCAACATTCTTGTTTTGAAATGTTGTGTTCGCCTCCCTTGTTGTTTTTGTTTTCCTTAAACTACAATACTACAATAAGTTTTCTGTTTATTTTACAATGGATTGTAATATGATTGATTACACGTTGGGACCATAAACTTTGTTAGCCTATGACGATAAAGAATTTTTTGACAGATAGTAAGCAAATCCGTTCGGAAATTCCTTCATGCTCTATTCGCTCGAAAGTCACGTGACTACAAATCACATTCCTCCGTGTCGTGTACTCCGTTTCGTCTGCGAGGAATTACCGAACTTAACAACAGTCAATTATAGGTGTCTTCCTTTCACCCCAAGGAGGAGCTCCCGTGCAGCACACAGTTGTTCCATTCAACTGGGGCATCGAGCACCTGAACCGTTCGAGCCCTATCACCCCTGCCCCCTCGTGCATTACTTATGACTTGAGCTTAATGTCAAACTTGTCAATTGTTCCTTTCGGAACGGTGTCGAGTGACTCCGGGGCGAGTTGCTCCGGGGCGTCAGACACCTGGGGCACATTCAGAATCGACGCCGGGTGTTCCCGGGTAGACTTGTCAATGACGTCACGGCCATAAGAAACAACGGCTGGCCTCACGGTCAGCTGTTTACCCGGGAACACCCGGCGTCGATTCTGAATGTGAAAGGAATATTACTTATTTGTCTTCCTTTCACCCCAAGGAGGAGCTCCCGTGCAGCTCCTGAGAAGCACACAGTTGTTCCATTCAACTGGGGCATCAAGCACCTGAACCGTTCGAGCCCTATCCCCCCGGCCCCCTCGTGCATTACTTATGACTTGAGCTTAATGTCAAACTTGTCAATTGTTCCGTGTCGAGTGACTCCGGGGCGAGTCGCTCCGGGGCGTCAGCTGAAAGGAATATGAGTCAAAACATAGTTTGACATTCGACACCTAGGCTGTGTACCGTTGTCAAACCTGGTTAACCGCTCGGTTTTTTCGGTGACATTAATGACAGATATTGCGTTTCCAATCTGTCAACTTTTCAGATTACCGATACTTACGGGACACAAAACCGTAACCAAAGTTGACAACGGTACACGCCCCTAACATGACAATTCAGCTGAAGCCACACATTGACCCAAAGGCGTTTTTTGGTTTTGTTTGGTTTAAGTTAGGCTTTTTCTTTTTTATAGCATGATAAACAAAGACAGACGTAGGATCCGGATTTGGTGGTTACCCGTGGGTAACAGTGGGTAAAAATTAACTTCTCAATGACGTTACGGCCATAAGAACCAACGGCTGGCCGCCTGATTCTGAACGGTAGGTTGTTTACCTGGGCGTCGATTCTGAATGCGCCCCTGAGGGGCGCATTCAGAATCGACGCCGGGTGTTCCCGGGTAGACTTGTCAATGACGTCACGGCCATAAGAAACAACGGCTGGCCTCACGGTCAGCTGTTTACCCGGGAACACCCGGCGTCGATTCTGAATGTGCCCCATGGTTTTGCATCACCAAAAAATGCCTTAAGTTCAATGTGTGAGTTCAATGAAGCCAGAAACGTCAAATCCGTGGCTGAAGTTGACTGAATTTATGCCAAGATGGCAACTTCACGTTGACTTGTTCTTTATATTGCCCTAAACTTAATAAAAGTGCCCTTTAATGTTTTCTGCTTTGGTATGTAAAAAATCAAAAAACAGCGTCTAAAAAGTCTCATATAGCCAGTGAAGACACTAGCCGGCGCCGCCACCCGCCACCAAAGAGAATAAAAAGCCCGCCACAGAAAAAGAATGGATTAGTTCCGTGCAATATCTCAGGACAAACATCTGGCTTATGTCATGTCCAACCACAAAACATAGGTATATATGTTTTATGTGTCCAACTAAATAAATAGACGAAGAAAATAAGACATAACCAAACAATAACAGGTTAAGGTGTTTTGTGTAATTTTTAAAAAGTGGTTTAATTTTATAAAATTTTGTTATTTAGAAAGCAAATTATCAACATGTCGTTTAATAGCGTCAATATATCTGTTGAAGCCCCTATAGAAAATCAGATCCAAGAAATTACTTATGATGGGACCGAAATTTACCAACCGTGAGTACACTACCACCAAGCAGATTACCTTTTCCATTTTTTAAGTGAAATTGCGGTTGACTATTTTAATTTCTTAGCGGTTCTGTACTTCTAGTCGAAGAATGTATAGAAATATCTTTAGCTCACACTCTTAAGTATTAAAGTTCCTGACCCAAATCAACATTATTTCATACTCAGGCAAAGAAGTTGATGTACAACTCCTAAAGGACGTTTTTTCCAAGCTTATACTATTTTTAATGAAATTTTCTAACACACCCATTTAAAAAAAAATATTTTGTTCAATTGCTAAAATTGTACTATTTTTTTCAGACCCTTAACACTTTCTGAAAGTCTTGCAAAGTATGCACAAAAGATAGACTTTAGCAAAACCTCAGAGAATGATATAAAGCGAGAGGAAGTAATTGATGACTCTAAATCAGAAAGTGATAGTAGAGATGCTTTTCAATCTTCCTTGTGGCCATGGGACTCTGTTAGAAATAAATTAAGAAGCGCCCATCAAGAAATTTGCGTATTGGCAGATGTATTAGCTGTTGCAAAAGACAAACGGTACATGGTATTAGACCCTGTACAGCAAGAGCCATTGGAGACTAAGCCAATGGTACAAATTTATGCTAGAAAAAAAGCTTTGGCAGGTAAACTATTTATTTTTTCAGTTGCTTATCCCAGGATTTACTTAAAATGTTTGACTTATTAGGTACTGATTTAAATTTACATCTTCTAGTTGATCAGGTAATTTTTAACAAGTTTTCCTCCAGTTATTGTTAATAAGTCACCATTACAAACTTATGAATTCAAATATTTCTTCAGTTGGTAGGTTCTGAAATGATATTTGTCTTGGAACTTGTTGCTAAAATGAGGATAGTTCTGTTATTGCATTTTTTATGTAAATTTGAACAATAAAACTGTTTTTGCATTATGTAGCTAAAAAGACCTATTTTATCCATATTTTTAGGGACTAAAATGTCACTTTTAATCCCTGGTGGTTTAAAAAGGCTTTAAATCCCTTAAAGGTCTTTTTAATCCCTGTAGTAACAATAAAATACGAAAAAGTGGCTTTAGAAACACAATATTTACTATCATCACTTCTACATTGGTAACTAACCTATGTAAAACGTCAAAAATTATCTCAGTCAAAGAAAATGGAAGCTATACCTATATTCTTCGCCTAGGAATAACAAATAATTATTGGTGAATATTAGTATTTACGATTTACCAATGTCTATATTGTTTTTAACTTGGAGCATCGCTTTGACCATTGAATACTGCGACCATAAGATCGAGCTTTGCAGTGTCCTCAGTTTTTCAAGAAAATATGGTAGGAGTATGTTTTCTGTATATTTATGTATTTTCTAGAAATGGCACCAGGTTGTAAGATCTTCATATTGTTTTTCATATATTTTTCTTGATTTAGGCGGCAATGAGCTAGACGTAGCCTCCGCGGCATCTTTCTCAGTTTGATTAATGAGAAAATCGCTCGTAGTTTCGAACTTTCGAGGAACAGCTCAAAAATTGTTTGATTTGATTTGAGTTTATTCATGTTGATAAAACAACCAGAGTTTTTTACATGTGTACCTATGTAAGTAGGTATGTCATAAAAAAGCGAGAAAAAAATCATAAATCTAAACTCCCAATCCCTAATAAAACATTACAAATTAAAACATTGTCTTATTTCAAACACATTTTACACAGAAGAGGTACAATTAAAATAAAATAACTTAATTTAAATTCAAAATAGGTTAAGGGAATGCAGTTGCGGAAATCTAGGCATCCAACAGTCCCCAGATAAAAGGAAAACCCCGCTACAGAGACCCCCATGAGACATGTATGTTCAGGAATTCCTGAATACTATAAACAGCTTTGCGCAACAGAAGCTGTTTAATTCTTCAGATAAAAACACTTTCATTTTAGTCCCTCATTTATTTAGGAAGTTTATTAAACAGCTTCGGCCCAATATTTGAACTAATGCAAGATCTCTTAAGTCTTAATAATATTATAATTGCTTCTTGAATCATGATCATGGTGTTCACATCAAAGATTATATTTATGTAAATTTTTCTTTATATAAGTTAAACATGACAAAATATACAAAGATGGCAAAGTTAGTCTGTTTAGATCGATGAAGATTTGCCTTACATTAGCCCTATAATGAAGACCACCAATGACACGCACCGCCCCTCTCTGGGGTTTAAAAATTCTGTCGGCCTGGGCTGTATGGCCCCAAGCAAGAATTTCATAATTACAATAATGTGACTGAAAAAGGAAGTGAAAGGCCATTAATAATGCGGTTTTATCTACAGCAGCGCCGCAAAGGCTCTTTAAAAGGGAAATAGTGCTTGCTAGCTTTTTAGCTACTTGATCAATGTGAGGCTCAAAAATCAGAGTGTAGTCAAGAGACTCGGAGAAGTCTAACCGAGTCCCTCTGCATATTGCCATACAGGTCATCTACCATGGCCAGTTCTCTAAGACTGAAAACAATTTTTTCCGTTTTATTTATATTCAAAAACAATGCATTTGCAATTGCAATTCTATTATAGTCTTGCATTTGAGATATAAGAATGTCTAGGTTTTTATTTTGACTAAGTAAGTGGTATCATCAGTTTATCACAAGTTTATTTTCTGTTTTATTTATATTCAAAGACAATGCATTTGCAATTGCAATTCTATTATAGTCTTGCATTTGATTTATAAGAATGTCTAGGTTTTTATTTTGACTGAGTAAGTGGTATCCTCAGTTTATCACAAGTTTATTTTGAGTTAAGTTTCTATGTCATTTATGTAAATTAAAAAGATAAAGGGGTCTAGGATTGGTCCCCGAGGCACTCCGTGTTTAACATAAGAAGGTTTAGACAGTTTACCTTCAAAGAAGGTCTCCTGGGACCTGCCTGTTAAATAGCTATGTATCCGATCCAACGCAGACTCATTTATTTCATAGTATCTTAGTTTTGTTAATAGTATATCATGATATGCAGTCAAAGGCCTTAGAGGTCACACAGGTCTGCTCCTATATATTGACCCTCCTCAAAGCCCTCCACAACATACTCAAACAGTGAGAGAATCATGGGCGCCCATAGAAATTTTAAAGTTGTATATCTCTGTTGATACTTACGGGACCAATACCAAATTCAGGGGTTTTGATAGTGAGCCTGCTAGGAATGTTTTGGTAAAGAAAAAAAATATTTTGTGATTTGCGACAAAATGTTAAATTTTTGCTTGGCCCCCCCTGAGAAAAAAATGAACACGTTTAGATATTTTATTTATTATTTTTTCTAAACAAATTTTACATCATTTCGTCGACAATTTTTAAATTTTAAGAGAAAAAAATGTGTTAGTAGAAAGTCATTTGAATTTTTTTAAACTTAAAATGTAATTATAGTCTTTTTTTACGCTGGTTAGTTTAAGCCCTTCATTGTCAAATTAGGCCAATCTTAGCAATAGTGAATATGGCCAATTTTAACTTTATTTAAATACATCCATGGAGAAAAAAAAGTGTACAGCTAATTTACAGTGTAAATAGCCAATTGCCTAAGAAAGTCGATTAAGAAATATTTGGACTACCAATTAAATGAATAATGTTATTGACCATGACTGTGCATAGTTTTAGTAGGTGTAGGTTAACTAAGACTTTTATCTTCTATTATTCATCATCAGGTGCCGCTAATGTGTTATTAGCTGGAGCAGAAAAACTAAAGACGTCACAAAATGAGGCTGCCAGAAATCGCACTCCTGATTTTCACATTGAACTCTTGAGGTTAAGACAAAATTGGAGACTGAAAAAAGTATCTAATACTATTATAGGAGATTTAAGTTATAGGACAGCAGGATCAAAATATCTACAGACTGGAACATTTGAGGTATATGTCTTTTAGAAAAAATTTATCCTAAATAAGTTGTAAACTTAAAAATTGATTTTTAAATATTGATACTGGGTCTTAGAATCAACTATATACAAGCAAGATTTTAAAAATTCGACTTCTTCTATGACAAAAATAACTGTGTTGATGTTTCACTTTTCTAATTACTTTTATAATTTTTGGTTTTAATCAGTGTTGATTTTTCCAGATTCCCCATGGTGTGCCTCGACTAAGTTTAACCCAAAGGTCTTCCCACTTCCATTTTTTTTTTCAGATTTTGTTAAAGTGGCGTGGCCTTAGTAATTTAAGCTCAAAATGAAAATCCTAGATCAATTGTTTGAAAAAAAAGCTTGATTTTACTAATTTTTTTAGATTATGAGGCTTTATTTTGTGAAAAAGAGCAGTATCAAAAATTTTTAGGGCGTATAATCTTCTTTTATGTCCTGAAAACGATATCTTCTTAGTGGAAATATTTAATATTTTTAAATAGCTTTGATAATTAGGAAGTTTCCTATGTCAGAAATATCGAGTAACTTCAACATCATTTAACAGTCTTTCACTTAACTTGTCAAACAAAAAAAAATTATCTCGATATCTTCAAAATTGACGAACTTATTCAATTTCTTATTTAATAACTTCGCGCGCGGCTTTTATCGGCCGTGACGTCAAAATGCAGAACTCTGTCGCCCCATGGTCGCCGGGCTGGCGGCCCACACAGGCGAAAAATCGATAAAAGTCGGACAAAACCTACACGTTATTAATTGTTGAACAAAATATTTTTAATATTAACTTTATACACTATTTGACTAAGAAAAAATATTTTAAGCCTAATTACATTGAACGATATCTCATGGTAATGACAGTATTAGGATTATGTACCAAGAACAGTGCAGAAAAGTTGGCGCCAACGAAAAAACTTCTCTAATATTGATTTCTCAGAAAGTGCGATTCTTGATAAAAGTTAGTGTATAAGAAAAAATAAATTTTGATAGGTAAATTTTATGTAAAATATACAAGGAAGCCAAAAGATTAAAAACTGTAGCTCTAAAAATCAATAAAATAAGTATTTTTTTAGAAAGCAGAATTAGATTACTTCTTTGCATTTTCTTGTTAGATTTTAAATATTATTGGTTTTTAGTAGTTATATATTTTTTATTTTTGCGTCTCCATGTGTATATCACAAACTAGTGCTACGCTAAAATTAATTTTTCTACTTTTATTAAAGATAGAATTTTCGGAAAAAACAATAATATGTTAGTTTCTCATTATGACCCAAAACAATTTAAACCTAGGTAAGTATTTTATTAAGTACCTAGCCAGTACCTGATTATTATTCATTCTACCACTTTGCGAGAGTAATTAGACTTGTGGTTATTTGCACAACCAAATTTAAGGCTTACTTAAACTAAGTATAGTTTTAAATGTTATTACGTAATTTATTACTGATTCAAAATAAACGTATTTATAACTATACTTGCCTTAAATTTGGTGGTGCAAACGACCATTAGTCTATTAAATCATTTTAAATTTAAAATTACCCAATTGTAGTAAAAAAAGTATTATAATAAAAAGGAAATACTGGTTTAAACATTTTATTCGTCAACTTGACCTATACTTGACCTAACCTAATAAAATATACCCCAATATTTAACGGGCTATAAGACCTATCTTTTGGTAAAAGTCCAATTAAGATCTATTTTTAGTAGTTTTTAAGTGATGCCGGAACAAAGACACAAACAGACAATCCCAACCCAATCAAACCCAATCAAAACTGTCGCTTTTGGTTCAGAACACCTTAAATAGAAGATAGAAACCCCTTTTTTACATTTCTGCTTTATGTACAGATTTTTCACTTTGAACAACTTTATTAATAGTACAGATTAGAGCAAACATAACTGTATAAATGCGCCATTTTTGTTAAGGGTCGCACTTGGTCGCATAAAATCATTGTTGTATTTGCAAAACAAAACTTCAGGCTTACGTCTAAATAATAAGATAAAAATACAAACAACTGTGCTACTTGGCCAGTTACCATAACCGTTATCCTCCTATTTATTTTATAAACAAAAAACGAAATTCATTGTAAACACACAAATTATCCCAAAAGTTTTAATAAAATAATCCACGAAAAACACCAACATACATATAAACAAAATAGCACTTCATCTTCCGTAACTCATACGCTCTCCAACAAACCGTTCTTCCCACTAACGTAGGGAAGTAACGGAGGACCTCGCAGTGCTCGCGCGCACAGGTACCATAGATTGGTCATTAAGGTAGAGGGCCAAAGCCTAATTTTTGTATTTTAGGAACTTTTTGAAAATAGGGTTCTGTCCGACTTTTATCGATTTTTCGCCTGTGTGCGGCCCGCTGCTGCTTTCGCGTGTGTACTTTCATGCATTGTATCCTGTCTGGTAAGAATAACACTAAAGATTAAACGGGCGCCTATTCCGCTGTTGACGGCGTGCTGGCGATTGACGTCATCGAGCCTCAGCCAACGTGAGCGTAGCATCTCAGACTTTGAAGGACGATAACTTTTTTATTTCTACAGATAATTAAAAACAAAAAATACATATGTTTTTTACATTTTTAGGACTATTTATTAAGAGAAAATGAAAAAAATGGAAACTTCCTAATTCTGAAAAAAGATAAAAAAATGAGTTTTTCCTCAGTTTTTGGTACCTATCTCTTAAACGGTACGTCAAATACGATGGTTTATGAATTCATTTTAAAGATAATGCAATTATTTTCAAATCAGAAAGAAATTTGCTTCTCTGTGTATATCTGATCAGAAGATATAGCTAATAGAAAGTTGAAAATTATAATACAAAATTATTGAATCAGAATGTTGTGATATATTTCAATAATTATCAGTTATGGTTAAAACTCTTCATCATTTTCAAAAAGTTGACTCAATTTCAAGCAAAATAAAAAAATATCTTTTATCTGGAATCGGATGGTTGGAAACTGTGTGTCCGCGCCGACGCGACATTGTTGGCAGTGCCAACCGCCTAGACGAAATGCATTGAATAGCTGTATTATTAAGTTTTCTTCGATTTTTACTTAATGTTTAGTGAAAATATAAAATTGATTTCCTTTAAATGAATGTATCATTTTGTCCTTTTATATAGAATGATTAAAAATAATTCATTTAAAGGAAATTAAAAGGAATCAATTTTATATTTTTGCTAAGTACCTAAGTAAAACTCGAAAAAAACTTAATAATAGAGCTATTAAATGCATTTCGTCATAGCGCTTTACGCGGTTGGCACAGTCACAGGCAACACTGTCGCGTCGGCGCGGACATCCAGTTTCCAAACTATCTTTGGTTTTATTCCAGATAAAAGATGATTTTTTTTTATTTTGCTTGAAATTGAGTCAACTTTTTCAAGATGATAATCAGTTTTAACTATAACTTATAATTATTGAGATATATCACAACATTCTGATTTCATAATATTTTTGTTCGAATTTTTCAACCTGCTATTATCTATATCTTTTGAACAAAGGTAGATAGAGATGCATTTTTTAACTTGCATTATCTTTAAAATTAATTCATTCATATTTGAACATACCATTCAAGAGATTGGTACCAAAAACTGATGAAAAACTCATTTTTTCATCTTTTTTCAGGATTATTAAAGCTATTTAAAAATATTAAATATTTCCACTAAGAAGATATCGTTTTCAGGACTTGAAAGAAGATTATACGCCTTAAAAAGTTGTGATACTACTCTTTTTTATAAAATAAAGTCACTTGACCTAAAAAAATTAGTAAAATCAAGTTTTCTTTTCAAACTATTGATCTAGGATTTTCATTTAGGGCTTAAATTACGTAGGCCACATCACTTTAACAAAATCTGAAAAAAAAATGGAAGTGGAAAGACCTTTGGGTTAAACTTAGTCGAGGCACACCATGTCTCAGGTTTTAATAAATTAAAATTCGTTTTATCAAAGTTACTTAAGATTTTTGTTTGTATTGAAGAGGGAGTTGCTTCAAGTTACTACCGTATAGTTTATATTAAAATCTCTCAGTTCAAAAATATTAATGTTTACTTTAGGTTACAAAAGCAGAGGAAGATGACAAACCTAGCAGTCCGCCAACTAGCCCTTTGCCCACTGGAGCGCCGCCTCTAAAGCCGAGCAGTGCCCTTAAAGTGTCCATTCCCTCTGAGCTACAAGGTGTTGCGTACATTGAAGTGTTGTGCCAAAAAGGTTAGCATAATTAATTAACAAAATACTGAAATAAAAATTATAAAATTTTGTATATGCTGGAGATTAACACAATTTCTAGTCAGGTTACCATTTTCTTGTACAGAAAGGCATTGATTTAATATTTTGATAATCTGAATTCAGATTAGGGGTGTCAATCCCGGGATTCCGAATTCCCGGGATCCCGGGGTATAAACCGGACTCGAAAATCCCGGGATCGATTAATCTCGAAATGTTCTTTAGCGACACCAACAGCGATATAGACGACACTGAAGGCATGGATAAGGTGGAAGATTTTGAAAAAAGTGACTTTTTGGAAGTAACCTTTACCAATAATCATGACCTCTGTGTATTGGTGTCTAGAGTTAGACAAATAGTTCGAATATTTAGAAAATCGCCAACTAAAATTGATATACTACAAAAGTATATCAAAAATGATCGTGGAAAAGAGCTAAAAGTTATATTATTTTGCAAAACGAGATGGAGCAGCTTACTTGACATGCTTGAGCGCAGTGTATTAAAAACCCTTTTTTTTTCTGTCTCGGAAAAAGACCAAATAAATTCTTTCCCGAAAGGAGCGGTTTTTTTGGGGAAAATTAATTTTATTTTGTAGTAAAACATCATACAATTTTAATTAGCAGTTATATGAAAGGCCAGGGTTCTATTCAAGATCTATCTTATGGGATATTGCATCACGAAATGATTGTGATTCGTTGGTATATGGCAAGGTACCCACACGATCCAAAAGAAATTAGTCATTATTTCAGCATATTCATTCCAAAAAAAAAGAAACAGACTTCCAAATAAACAATCAGAAACAGATGATCAGCTTCTTTGCCAATATGTAGTAGAAATAGAAAGTGAAAAACAAAGTCATCAGATGATGAAAGTTAGAATATCGAATATGATTCCTTTTTAGAAACCGAAAGTGATGGTTAATTAGATTAATAATCGGGACACAAAATATGTTCGTGTCTTTTTACAAGCTTTTATTTAACTTCACCTGTTAGTATGTATGTATGTTAGTATGTTTAGGTCAAATATTGCAATCAAAATTCCGACTAGTTCTAATTGCTAGAGCTTTGAAATTTTGTACACGTGTATAAGTCCGGTGACAATGCAGTCTAATATACTTAATATTGTTCCAAATCCAATATGGCGGATGCCCCAAGATGGCGGATTATCTTTTTCTTTACAATCCCCTTGATATGAGTATCAAATGAAAGAGTTTGACGAGTAGAATACGATAAGCTATGTGACATCATTCTAAACCCAATATGGCGGTCGCCACAAGTTGGCGGATTACCTTATTGGGTTTGCTGGGTTTGATCAAACCCGAATTTACTTCAAATCAACTGTTATTGAAGTAAGTATGTAGAAAATTTGATCACCATGTATCTCGGAAACGAAGCCTTTCCGGACCTATTTTAATAGAATGTTTTTTTTTATTTTTACCAACGAATCATCTGTAAAATTTAGTCGGTAGAGTTTTGAACCACCCTATATATATATATATATATATATATATATATATATATATATATATATATATATATATATATATATATATATATATATATATATATATATATATATATATATATATATATATATATATGAGGGGCTCAAAGCTGAAGTGGACCAAGTCCATAAATTGGATTTTTTGACCTAAACACGCAAAAATATTGTAAATCGTATTAATTTTCTGTGCTGCAATGAACCAAGTCCAGTCTTATTATTTTCGCCGATAGATGGAGCTAATACCATTATGGCAGTGAAAATTTGTAAGCAATGCTCCGTGCTATAGTGAACCAAGTCCATTATTTTTATTTTGCACGTGCATTACCGGCAAGTTCTGTTTTTCAAAAATATTATATTTGCCTACTTTTTGTGGTGTTTTAGTTTTAAACATGGTTTGAGATTATAAAGAACGCAAAAAGAAAGAAGCCTCGTGTTAACTCAATTCAGATACAACGGAATGCTATTACAAATAGAAAAAAAACGACATAGATAACTTTCCTGTTAATTGGCTAAAAATTCGCCGGCTTCGCTTTCAAAGGGGTGATGAGTTTAAAATAAGGTTTAAGAAACCCTCACAGATTTTTCGCCATTTCGTATTTTAGACCTGGAAAAAACTGGTGGTGCGAAAAGAAAAATTAGATCTTTGAATCACGTCGAGCAAGACTGTCTTTATACTTCACGACGACCTGTAACTCCTGCCAAAAAGAAAGATATGATTGATCTTCTGCCTTATATCCCCCCTGTACATTACGGTTATTTTAAGAACTTACCTCAAGTTAGTTCAACAAGAGGTGCACCACAACCAGCCGAACTCGCTGAAGACGAAATAATTTTCGATAGTGACAATGATTAATCATGCTTAGTTGTAATGTTTAATTTTTAAAGTTGTAAATCCTTAATTTTGCAAATTAAAAATGTTTATTTATAACTTATCTTCTCTTTACTTACATTTTTTTTTAATTTTTCACTGGAAAAATGAACCAAGTCCAGCATAATGATAGAAAAATACATTTATTTGATCAAGACATTTTTTTATAAGGTAAAAACTAGTATACACATATAAGTTACAGGTGGGTTATGATTTTGTCATGTGGTAAAATGATTTTAATAAAATTTATTATTTAATATTTGATAGAAAACTTTAACTGCGGTTTTCTCAAAATCACCTTTTATGGACTTGGTCCACTTCAGCTTTGAACCCCTATATATATATAAACCCAAGAACCCTCAAATAAAAAAATATATTATAAAGATCCAAGAAGCAAATCAAACCATAAACTATATATATATATATATATATATATATATATATATATATATATATATATATATATATATATATATATATATATATATATATATATATATATATATATATATATATATCTAAATTAGCGACCTCAAGGATGGAGTCATTCACTAAAACTGAATTTTTCCTTTTCTTTGAATAAGTTGTTTCCTGTTTTATTTTAAACCTTGTTTATTTGTTTAAACATCATAGATCAAGAAGACCTTTGTTCAGCAAGTATCAACCTGCTCGGTTCGGGTGCACCGTCTTCCAATCCCGACATGCACTGGCAGCAAAAACTGGAAGCTGCTCAAAATGTCCTGTTTTGCAAGGAACTGTTTAATCAACTCGCTAAGGAAGCTGTGCAGCTTCAGGCACCGATTCCTCATATGGTAGTGGGAAATCAGATTATGGCAACCGTTTTGCCTGGTATCCAGTTAATTATCGCATTACGACACTCTACTACAAGTGATAAAGTGAGTATAAGCAAAAAGACAAGTCCAATATCCACGTATTTTTTTATTGCATAAATCGTTTAAGGAAGTCCAAAGTTACAAACCCAAAAAAATTATTTTAAAGCAAATTACTAGGCTAATTTAGCTAGAATTTTTTTTATACTTTTCGGTATAATTTATTACAATTTAAAAAGCAGCTACTTTGCTCTCAGCGAAAAGTGACGTCAGGAGATTAGCAAAAATAACGTAAAGCTTAACCCAAAGTCGAACAGGTTTGTTTTTTTCGGTAACAGTCGATGGAGGAGCAATCGAATTTTCTAAGTTAATAGAGGAATAGTGCAACTAGCCTCGGTAAAAAATTCGGTTATACAGGGTGTATTGTTTCGAAGTTATTAAACGTCAAAGTCGAAATTTCCGCGGTTTCCGTTAAAATCGGGCACAGGCCGCAAAAGTGAATTAAATCGGTTTAAATTTTCGGAGGTTGTAGAGAACCCGGAGCTTCAGACCCTATTGAAACTGGTGAGGACCGGAAAATGGCAAGTAATTTTTTAAATTTTTTTAGGTCGAAAAATGCCATTTGCATGACCCCTCTTTGGTATCTAATAACCCGAAAACTAAACATCGGATCGAAAAATAGATTGATAAGTAAAACTTTAAAATCTCAAATACTTTCTTTTCACATTTACCTAAACCTAAAACCACTGGAAAATGGATATATTTGGGAAAATTGGAAATTCGATTTTTGACCCAAGTTTTTCACGATTTTTTGGGTCAAAATGGATCCAAATTAAAATTCAATATACGCCATTGGAAAGAGCTCGTCGAAATCTAATAACCCGAAAACTAAACATCGGATCGAAAAATAGATTGATAAGTAAAACTTTAAAATCTCAAATACTTTCTTTTCACATTTACCTAAACCTAAAACCACTGGAAAATGGATATATTTGGGAAAATTGGAAATTCGATTTTTGACCCAAGTTTTTCACGATTTTTTGGGTCAAAATGGATCCAAATTAAAATTCAATATACGCCATTGGAAAGAGCTCGTCGAAATGCATGCTATCCATATTTTATTAGTTTCTTCATTCTTTATAGGAAGAGAGCAGTCGCCGATTGAATTTGTATTTGTTGACTTTTTTTGCAGTCTACATACATAAGTACCTTCAAATCACTCGGTATTTTTTTCTATCTAATTTTTTTTCCAATTTTTCAACGCTATCTTATAGACACATCATATTTGACTAATTTCGACGTAAATAAACCGCAATTCTTTGTTTTCAGGGCAATGCTCGAAAATTCGAAAATTTAAAAGTTTCAAAATTTGCATGTTCCCGATGCAAATAAACCTATTAAATAATAAACGAAAAATAAGCGATTTAAATTAGTGGGAGGTATTCTTAGATATTTACCGGATAAATAAACCCAAGAAGAATCACTAAATAGGAAAAATAGTGTAGGATTATGTCGGTTAAAAATAGAATCAAGAAAATTCGGTTTTACTCCTTCAAAATTGGAAAAAAATTGGATAGAAAAAAATTGTATTAACCTATTTTTCTTTAAGAGGTACTTCGTCAAAGTTCCTTATCATTACTTTTTTTTACAGAAAATAGAAAAAGTTAGTCCGTCAAAAAGTGAACATGATCATGTACTTGAGCATTCTTTGCACCAGCTTTTAAGAGAGGTTCACCATAAAAATACCCATCACCCATTTCCACACCCAGCTACGGGGCCGTTGGGTCCATCTAAAAAACGAATGATGGCAGGTAAAGTATGTCGCAATCAGATTTAGTCTTAATATAGCGTAAAAAATTGTATAACCCGTTTTTTACCCGACTATGGCGAAACCAGAGTCGAGAAGATTTAAATCAGTTGATTAAAATCAGCAATTAAAATTATGATTTTAACTAAAGTGTGGATAGGTACTTAAAACATATTGATTTATAAAAATAAAACTTTCAACTCCTTTTGATATAAAAAACGTTGATACATTTTCATTTTTATAATATTCATTATAATAATAAAGTTTATTTAAATCAATTACATGTTAAATATGATTCCGGCCACTCCTTCGCATAAATATCAACACATTCCGAAAGTGTATTCCATCGAACGTCTTGAGGTAACACCAGTTTCTTGCCTCCTTTTTCTTTGTACCAAGCATTTGGCAAATGGGTTTTCTAAAGTATTTTACAATTTGTACTATATGTTCTTTTACCTTAGATACTTCTAAATCTTTGGAAAGCAAACTAAGTAAGCGCGCTGAACAACCATATAGGATAATTTAACGACTCGGTAATTTTTTTCTTCATACTGACCATGTTGGCCGCGTTATCTGTCACAACATTAGTAACTTTGCAATTATATTCATTTTTGCACTTATTTATTGAGTCAATAGCCAATTTTGCAAGATAATCAGCCATATGGGGATGACCGGATGTATCTATGCTTTCTGAAAGAACACTGTTTCCATCTTCTGCTGTTAAAACGACACAGATTATGGGCTTATTATGAATATTAGACCATTCATCCAAGGACATGCAAATAGACTGTCCAGATAACTTGTTAAAACATTTAGATTTTTCTTCTTCAAATATTTCATTTAGGAGCGTTGATGATAACTGATATCAAGACGGCGGGACGTAACCTGATCTTAATATTTCTATGACCTTTCAAACTTCCTTATTTTCTATCAATCTAGAACTGCAGGTAGTTGCGTAAATGGCTTTAGTTGTTTGCATGTCCAATTCTTTCTTATCTTGACAAGTTCGCACAACAGAAGAACCCAAATGGCTGCTACTTCCACTATTTTCACTTTCACCTCCATTTCCCTTGTCCCTCTGTTTTTCTTTACCGACTGGATAACTTCATGTTGGCTAGTTCCAGGCTGGAATTAACAAACACTTTCAAGACGACTAATATCACTAGTTTTAGTTTTGCAGGTTTCCCAGTGACTTTCCAGTCTATCCACTAAACCATACTTTTTACACACCGCTCTGTATCCTAGTTTGCCAACCACTTTTTTTTATAAAATGTTGCCAGATACTAAATTCCTTTCTACCCCGACTTGTCATGATTCAAAATTTCGTGCTGTACTACTCTCATAAGCAAAACTATTACTGACAACTGAAATAGGCGCGTGTCATTTATATAGCTGAGCATTTTCTGCAAGTCTGCAAATTTCGATAAAGTCGCGACCGGAAGTTTTCCTACTCGACTTGTCGAATTTTGTTTCGTTTCTGTATTTTTTACGCTTAAAATAGTTATTTGTGTATTAAGAGCGCAAAGTGATATATTGCCGCTCTGAGCGAGAAGTTAGACGCGCGATGCGTAGCGGAGCGCGACTATCTCGCGAGAGCGGCAATGTCACTTTGCGCTCGAATTACACACATGATTTTTTCTACAACCGGTATTTTTATAAAAATATTTTGTAATGTAATTAATAATTATTGATATCAAATTTGACAGTTTATATTTTGTGTCAAAAGTCGCAGATACGCTGGACGTTTCTTTATTATTATTAAGGTGTCCATGGTAACTAAGCGAGCGACAAAGTAACTTTGTCGCTCGGCGAGCGACAAAGTAAAACAAACGCTTGTTCCTCGAAAATGTCCAACTTTGCGCTTTCTTTTGAAAGCGCAAATTTGTACTTTTCGCTCGGTTGTAGAAAAATACTTTTTCATTATAAGTTTGGCTAAACAAGATATAAACAGTTAGAAAATATGTGTGTTAGTAAAAGTTAGTTCAAAATTAAATTTTTAGAAAAAAAGATCAAAAGAAATCATGATTTAAAAAAAAATCGCTGATATCTCATTTTTTTGTAAAACACAATCATGATTTTTATCAACCCTGGGCGAAGCCAAAAAGAAGGGGATATTATTTTAGCACTATGTGTGAAAGTATGTTCATCGATTCGCCTTAAACGCGCGAACGTCAGGATAAGTCAAGTTAAGTAAAAGCAAAATGGCGGACGTCCGTAACCATATAAATAAAACGGTAACTTCACTGGAATAACAATCATTTTGCACAGCTTTAGCCATTACCTATTATTTTCAACTACATATTTGTATTCAGGACTCAATGTATGTATGTTTTGTAGCAAATTGATCTTCACGATTTTAATAAGTATTTTGATATTTAATTTTTTTGCGGGTTCTCTATGCTTTGTATTTTAACCAGTCTTTTACACAAAATGTTAAAACTGTTTTTTTTTCTAGGCCCAATGGCAGCCGATCGTTACGAGCTCCTAGACATGACCAAACAGGAAACTTTACTTGAACAAATAGTGAAACAAGCTCAGCATTTCATCATGCGCATGCGAACTGAATATGTATTGGACACAATTGCAAAGGAGTTCAAAGATCCATTAATTTCTTCCCATTGGAACACCTTGAACAGTCCTACTCAGAGTTGCGTGAAAATAAACATATCTACTCATGGGTACGATGCCGTGTGTAGGACTCCATTGGTCATACATGTTGGCGAGAAAAGTTTGAAGTGTATTTGTAGGTAAGTCGGCCTTGCTGTGCGGAATAGTATTCAGTAGAGAAGTACCGACTAGTCGGGTAAGACTACTAGTCGACATAGAAGCCGGTTACTCTGCCCCAAATTTTTGTTGTTGAATTTAAATTAATGTAAGAAGACAGAGGACGAAACTTGTTTTATATCATTATTATTTTAAGTTGTCACATTTTTTGGAGATTTAGAGCTGATCTAATTTTTTGAATAAAAATTTTAAAAAAAGTCTACACGGGCAAAGCCTCGAACCCACAACCTCTTAGTTCCCTAGCTGAGACTCTACCTCTGGACCACGTTGCTAATGTGAGAAAACCCGTGCCGATGCCGTTATATTTGATGACTAACATTGGCGTGACTGAGAGATCGTATTTCTATGTTTAGCCGCTATTAATAATACATTAATACAATGCAAATACACTGCGAATATTAGGTACCAAGTTAGTTTTTCTTTGTCCAACAAAGATATTTTAAAAGGGTATTTTTCACGGGGCGGTTCGAGTGTATTTCCATAGTGGGAATGGCGTGATATTAGTGGTAGGCCGTCGACAAATGTTGTCTCTTTTTAACTTTGTAAAGCCCGTATATCTGTTTCTCTCTTAGTTTTAATGAATTTATATCGTCCATATAATCCTATGAGGCCAATTTAAAATACGACCCAGCCCGGAGCAAGCTTGGATATCTTTTGGCGATGGCTTGGCTTGATTATTTCTTGGGGACTTTTCGCATGGAACTTGCACTTTTTTGAAAGGAAAGTTTGTATTTAAAAAATATTATTTGATGAATCACTGAAAATAAATTTATGATGATCATTGACTAAATGACCTTATGGACGGACCGCGCGTGCTATCTGCGACCATGTTTTATCGCCTTCGAAAAGTACACACGTAAAACAAAAAAGGGCATTTTTGGTGCATTCACAAATCCGATCATTTCGCGAATAAATATCTCTCTTAAAGTAACGGGTCCTAAGGTTTTGCTCTGCTAACACCGGCTGTCTCAATATTAATATCTGGTAAAGACCTACCTCTATTTTTTAGCTCAAGTTTTTCCTTATAAGTGTATTTAAAAAATCTTTTAACGTTTACTAAATTATACATCCATTATTTCAAAGTCTACAAACTAACAACCGACAGCTAACAATAATAACTGCAAAGTATTGTCTTTGAATGATAGAAAACGCGCGCGAATTTACCAGTAAGGACTGTCACGAACGCAGCTAAATGACTAGCAGAATTTCCCGTATTAAATTTTATAAACAGCCTATCGGTGGAGGCGATTTCTGCCCCATATTCATTAGGTTGTGCTGTGCACGAATAAAAGCAGTTCAGCTCGGCACTCGAGTAACGTCGCGAGAAAATTTTATTAACTTTACTTGATCAACTGTACGTCGACGCCGGGGTCGCGGCGTGAGTTGACTAGCGCGGGCCCATTGTACTACGAGCATGCTCGTCCAAAAATTTATTTTAATTTTACCTATTTTTATTTTAAGGGGTCTTTAATTATTTACTGCAAATTATGAGAAAATTAGTCAAGTAGCTTGAAAATTTTGGCGGTTCTGCAGCTCTGCAGCCCTTAAGTACTAGGCCCCTGTCTAGGGTCCTCTGACAAATATCTCGAACCTTCGTTTTAATTTTTTTCTACGCCTCCAAATAAAGGTATATAATAAAAAATCAAAAAAAAAACATTTTCACAAAAAGGGTCTAATGATTTTTCTTAAATTTTGTAAGTTAATAGCACATTATAAACATAACAATATGCCATGGTTAGTTTTTTTGTCAAAAAATTTAGTTGAGGGTAGTTTACTGATAGAAAATCGAAAATTTGAATTTTCTTAAAAACGCTTTTAACATTTTTGCTTAAAACTTGTATGGTAACGGTGGATTACTAATAAAATTTCTTTATTACTTTTTCCTGGCCCGTATGGAAGAGAAAAAAATATTGCATTTCTACATTCCGATAAAACGGCAAATCTGACAATTGAACAATTCGCGCGTAAAAGAATTCTTTAGTCCCGCGAGTAAGCATGTGCGGCGTAGCCGTACCATTCATTTAACACCGTTCTTACTTAGTTATATGTTATAAAAAAGCAAAGACTTTCCAGTATGTACATAAAATATTTATATTTCATCAAAATGGTTATTTTGTACTATTTCTTTAAAACCACACTCCGCAAAAATTCAACAGACCTATCGAATCTTTACGAAGCGCTGTTTAAAAGAAAAAGGTCAAAATAAAATATGCAATATGTCAGTTGTATGTGTCAACGCGGCGCCGGCGAGGCAGTTTTTTATTACATAAAATAACTGAGCAGCAATATTACATAAAGCAAAATAGTAGGGATGGAAGCTAATTACCCCTCCTAATTTGCTTTTTTTATATAAATATATCTAAAAATATTTTTTTAGGGATGGCAAAGTTATGAACATGAGCTACGAGCCACAAGAACTAAGAGATCTGATATTTTGCCATATTAATCAGCATCAAATTTTAGCTGTGCAAGCTTTGGCAAAGACGATGGGTTGGCAAGCATTGGGCAATTCAAGTCATTTAGGTAACTTTACTTTATTTCTCTATACATATAGTGTTTCTAAACCTCTGGTAAATAATTCAGGGTGTAATTCCTGGGCTGATTTTAGGTAAAAAAGTTCATATAGAGGCATATGTTCTAATGTGCTGTATTTTCAAGATGCACGTTAGATTTAATTTTTCTAGCATATTTCACTGAATTTTATCTGAAAAGTTTTTGAGATATTTGACTCCAAATTCGTACAGAGCTAATAAATTTAAACACTTTTATAAAAAAAATGCTAAAAACTCAAAGAATGAATATTATATAATATATAATTTTCTCTAGGGCCAAGATCCTTTTTATCCTCCCGAACTTTCTTTTGCAATGGCACCTAGTACTCATATTTCCTTCTAAGTTTTTTATCTCTTGCATCGTTTACGAATTAGTTAACAAAATATAGAGTGTGTCCGAAAATTCTTAGTATGGGCAAATATATTTGCTATTATAAAGATAGACACCAAATTTTAGGTGAATTTTATTGGTTAATACCTTTTTTATGAAATTTAACTTTTTCAATCCCCTTTAGGGGTGACGCTCGGGAGTTGACGTCAAAACTTTTAAATGCAACGCTATGCCGTGTGTGATCTCATTTTAAAGGTCTTCACAAAAGAAACATTTTACCGCAAACCCGAGGTACGTATCTTAACCCGTTTTTAAATGGCAAGCCTTTAAAAATTAAAAATCGTTAAAAAGACCTTTGTTTCTCTTATTACTTTAACAGTTGTTCAAAATGACCACTATGAAATTCTTGGCAGTAATAAAGTCGAGTTTGGAACTCTGCCAAGAAGTAACACCTGCCATTCTCGAAAATGTGAGAAATGAGTTCCAAAATCGACAACGACTGTTAAAGTAATAAGTGAAAAAACGGTATTTTAATTCTTTTCACTATTTTCAATTTTTAAAGGCTTGCCATTTAAAAATGAATTAAGATACGGACCTCGGGTTTGCGGTAAAATGTTTCTTTTTTGAAGACCTTTAAAATGAGGTACCACACGGCATAGGGTAGGGTTGCATTGAAAATTTTTGACCTCAACTCCCTAGCGTCACCCCTCAAGGGGGTTAAAAAAGTTAAATTACGTAAAAAAGTATTAATCACTAAGATACACCTAAAATTTGGTGTCTCTCTTTACTGATAGCAAAGGTATTTCCCCATACTTACGTACTTTTCGGACACCCCGTTATATATGTGCCTATCGTACTTTAAAGATAAAGACTTATTTTTTTGAAAAAGTACGCACGAACGATTATTTTGCTAAATAACTTATTGACGGTACAAGATACCAAAAAGAGCCAAAGACAAAGTTGGTAAATGTTAAATGAAGGGATGAATATCAAGCCGTCAGTGGTGGCACAATAAATAGATTAGGTTGGTCACACATGACCCATTAGTTTTATAACCCTATATCTTGAAAACTAAGCATTTTATTTTATTGCTTAAAATTGGACTAGGTTGGTATCACGCTGAAATATTTACCTGAGTTTGTTATTGAACATACCCTGCATATTTTTTCACTGACTTCTCCCTATTTCATTATTTATTTACTAGTAATTTTTTTTAAATCGCGCTATAAACCTAGATAAGACAGCTATTATCTGTGAAAACTTTTTGACGTGAGAACGTCCAAGAACGAGCACCCCTGCACTGGTTGAGTGTACTACTAACCAAAAAGAAAACTAAAAAGTACCAAAAGAACTCTTCAGTTCAATTAAGGGGGATTTAAATTCATATAACATTTCAATACCATTTTCGAAACCTATTTACAGCTTACTACAGCATAATCTTACCTTTCACAGGAAGTGGCCCCGTGGAACCCCTCGGTAACGCAGCTTCCTGTCTGTTGGCTTCACCCACCGGAGACCGTATTATAGCAGTTCGGTGCGAGCCTCAGGCTAGTGGAATGCAAGTGTCAGTAGCTCACTCGCCAAGGACAGATTTCTTCCCAAGCAGACTTGTTACCGAAAGAAAGTGGGAGCACTTAGGGGGACAATTTCGAGATGTACGATTAGACAAAATGGAGGGAAAAAATTTTCTCCACAAAATGGAGCTGCTCATGGCTAGTCTGACTAGTAATTCTTAGATCTCTTTTAAGATAATTTTTTATTTATTAGATCTATTCATAAAAAATAATACAGGGTGAGTTTTTTAAAGTGTTACAAGCCGATATCTCGAAAATGGTTTAAAATATTTTCATGACATTTTGGCGAGTTAATAGGGACATAAGGGGACATATTTTTGACATTTACCCCCTCTCTATTTTAGGCGAACTTTGGAATTTTAATTGGGATGATGTACATTTTTTTTTTGATTTGCTTTTTCGGTTACAAAATTATGATTTATTAGGTTATAAAAAAATATTTACCATTTAATTTCAACTTATTTATCGTCTGTCATGCTTGAGAAGTTGTTTGAATTTCGTACCTGCTGTAACATTTCAGGTGTCCCTAATAAGCAGGCAAAACGGATTCCGTCTTTCATATCATCTAAAGTTGTAGGTGCAGTCGCCATCACTTTGTCCTTTGTAAAACCCCACAAGTAAAAGTCAGGGGGGGTTAAATCCGGAGACCTAGGAGCAATAAACTAAGAAATAATCGTTAAAATGTCAAAATTATCAATTGATTTACGTAAAAATAACTCATTTCCGCGGAAATGGATAATTCTGCAATAAGTGAACTTGATTTATTGGTAAAATTTATCTACAGTGAAAAGGTGTAAAGCACCACTTTGACTGAAAATGAGTTATATATCTAAGTGTAAATTTAATATGAACGCTTTGATGACGCTTTAGTCACCCATATTTTAAGACAATACATATTTTTTGAAAACTCTGCTTAAGCAACACAAATTTTACCATTTTTCGTATGAACGAAATATAAGTCTATGTACTAGTAAAAAGTGTGATTAAATATTTTATCCACATGTAAAAAATAGTATTGCCACTGAAGTCTATATAACTGAATAATAAATTTATGATTTTAGTCAGTTGATCTTCCCATGTATAAGGTGGTTTGAACGCAGGCCTGTAGTCAGGTTTTAATTTCAGGGAGGGCAGCTAAAGTTTTAGGTGGGGCAAACTTATTTTAATTTACGTAATTTAAAATCACGACAAAATGAAAAAGGTGAAAATACCTTTTAAAGGGATTTAAAGCATTTTTAATCCATCAGGGATTAAAAGTGACACTTTAGTCCCCAAAAATAGGGACTAAAATAGACCATTTTTAGCTACAGAATGCAAAAAATATTTTTTTGTGATTTTATAAGTATATTTTTATGATGTACAGGGTCTTCCAACGAGGACTCAACAGGGGCTCATTTTTGAGCTTCCTTGTATTTAAAGAAAAATCTAAAATAGCCAATCGATGTAGTTTTTCCTGCAGAATTCAAAAATGAAACCAAAAATTTATTTGAACCAGAAACAAAAGAGTTACGCTATGGATAAGGTGTTTTTTAAATGGAACATAGCTTTTTTTATACGATTTTCGGAACGAGTGATTTTTTTTTATGTCCGTTCTGATTAAAATATTTAATATTGTGACAGCTATTTTTATTAAATTTTAATGTTTTATCCAGTATAATTTAACTTTAACCTGTTTGAAACATACACTAGGTAATAAAGGTAAAATTACCTTGAAATCCTTCAAAGTCAAAAAATTTGACAAATTTACTATAATATTGCCGAAATGAAATATTCATTAGATGAGAGATTGCAGATTGTTATCTTGTTCTACAAATGCCAAGAAAATGCAAGAGAAGCAAGGAGATTTATTGCAAATTTATATTATATTATTTATATTATAGTAAATTTGTCAATTTTTTTGACTTTGAAGGATTTCAAGGTGATTTTACCTTTATTACCTAGTGTATGTTTCAAACAGGTTGAAGTTAAATTATACTGGATAAAACATTAAAATTTAATAAAAATAGCTGTCACAATATTAAATATTTTAATCAAAACGGACATAAAAAAAATCACTCGTTCCGAAAATCGTATAAAAAAAGCTATGTTCCATTTAAAAAACACCTTATCCATAGCGTAACTCTTTTGTTTCTGGTTCAAATAAATTTTTGGTTTCATTTTTGAATTCTGCAGGAAAAACTACATCGATTGGCTATTTTAGATTTTTCTTTAAATACAAGGACGCTCAAAAATGAGCCCCTGTTCAGTCCTCGTTGGAACATGTACCTAATATTTTTCTAGTAGATAAGACAATGATTTCAGTAATTTTCTAGAGTGGGTAACTTTTTCTTTCAGAGTGGCCATTGCCCCCCCCCCCCCCTTTGGGCCTGCTTGAACGTTTTAGTTATTTTACCTGCACAAAATATAAAAATCATAGACGGATTATTCAATATAATATTGTTAATTTATTTTTAAATTACCATTGTAGTTTAATCATTGTTGTTATCCCAAACAAAAAATATTTTTACCCCCACCTCTCAAAATAGAGAAAGGGGGTAAATGTCCAAAATTGTTTAAAAATGCCCCCCCCCCCCTCTTCCCATTAACTCACTAAAATTTAACGAAAATATTTTAAACCGTTTTCGAGATATCGCCTTGTAGCAGTTAAACCTCACCCTGTAGATACATGTAAAATCAAGTTTTGCGCCGAATAGATAAGATGTTTGTTGTAAATAATTTAGAATTTAGTCTAGAATAAATCCAAACATTATTTGTAATAGGTGACGTGTGATTTGATATTTAATAAAGGAGTCTGATGTCTAAGTTTAATACTGACTGCTTTTCGAATATTGCGCCTCATATATTTTAACTTAAAAATTGAAAAATTGTATTTTTATTTTTTTAACGTTTTTATTTTTTTATTATACAAAATGGCGTCTGTTATAAAAATTAAGGTGAAATAGACTTTTTAAAACACGAATGAGATTCGTTTGTGTAACCAGTTTTTACTTTTCCCGTCATTAAAAGAAATATTGTTCTTTCCTGTTTTCAAAAAAAATCAACATTCCTCCTAACAATCATAAACGCAATTAAAATTTTTGCTTATGCTCATTGAAAAATTGTTTACAGGATTTTGGCCTTTGAGGGAGGGAGGCATCATTTATCAATTTTTATATGGTGTACCTGGAACAAATTTTACTAAAGCTGAATTTTGTGGAATTGTATAGTTTTCACGTTTTTTTTTTAACATACTAAAAGTCCCCAACTATTTGAGTGGGGACACTTTAATTATTAAATAACTCTGGGTCAACTTCAGAATTGCCCAACAGCACATGCAAGAATTAAGGCTTGTTTACCACTAGCATTCCTTCCAAACAAAAATTTTGTGCTTTAATATCCCTATTTAAATAAAAAATTTAAGAAAACGACATAATATCTCGATCTCCGAGCATTCCAGTCGACATTTTCAAAAATTTACTCAGGTTTTCTAGTATCGAGGTAAATTTAAAGTTCTTAATTTTTCAATACCTTTTCATGAAAAGGAACTTTATATACAATACTAACTTTCGCCCGCGACTTCGTCTGCAGTATAACAACTTTACTCCATTACAAACTTTGAACCCCCATTTCATCCCCTTAGGGGTTATTAAAAACTGTATAACCCGTGTTTAAACGGGTTTTACAGTTTAAACTGTCAAGTGTAAGAATAAGACAGCCAAGTTTTATACTATGAATTTGCTTCAGAGTTTTTTCGCAAATTTATAAAGAAAAGGGCAATTTTAATACGTACTTTCGACAGTAATAGAACTAAATTCATTCTAGCCACCAGTCCCAAGATGAAAATCATTTGGAAACCAATCAAATCGCTGAAATATCAGAATAATTCATAAGTTTTTAATGACCACTTATTAACGATGACAGGACAAAAATTTGTCAAAACATAACTGATCAACCAGATCTTAATTTAAACCAGTACTAAATCTTAAACCTTCTTAGTGAATCTGAAGATTATTTTTTAGAGAACTTCTATGAAGTTTCGAGTTAATAGGACTATATTTTTTCGCCATATAAAGTCTGGACCCCATTTCACCCCGTCAGGGGTTGAATTTTGAAAATTCGTTCCTTAGTAGATGCCTACGTTATATAGGAAACCTCTGTGCAAAATTTCAAGTGTCTATACCCAGTTGTGTGGGCTGTGCGTTGATATGTGTTTCTTCTTTTATTATTTATTTATTTAATACATTATACTATATAGACTAGCGTTCGCCCGCGGTATAACAATTTTACTAAATTACAAACTTTCAACCCCCATTTCGCCCCCCTTAGGGGTCTATCTATTAAAAACAGTAAAACACGTGTTTAAACATGTACGTTCAGATTCACTAAGAAGGTTTAAGATTTAGTACCGGTTTAAATTAAGATCTTCTAGCTGATCAGTTATGTTTTGATAAGTTTTTGTACTATTATTCTTAACAAGTTGTTAAAACTTTCGAGTTATTCTAATATTTAGGCGGTTGGCTTGGTTTCTTGTTTTTCATCTTGGAACATGACGTGATGAATGTAGTTATATTATTATTGTGGAAAGTACGCACTAAATTGCCTTTTTTTAAATAAATTTGCAAAAAAACTCTTGAAACAAATTTATAGTACACAACTTAGTCTTTTCTTCTTACACTTGTCAGTTTAAAAAACAGATGTCAAATTAGACCCGTCCAGCGTTGAAGAATCTGGCAGATATTTTTTAGAGTACTTCTATGAAGTTTCGACTTACCACCTAATATTTTTTCCATACAAAGTTGAACTCCTGTTTCACCCCCTTAGAGGGTTGAATTTTGAAAAATCCTTCCTTAGTAGATGCCTACGTTACGTAAGAAACCTCTGTGGAAAATTTCAAGTTTCTAGGCCCAGCTGTGGGCTGTGCGTTGATATGTCAGTCAGTCAGTCAGTTTCGTCTTTTATATATAGAAATAACTAGACGAGAAAAAAAATTATACTTTTAAATGATGCTTCAATTTTTCTTTCTAAAACAATTTTCCGACAATTGTCTGACCAATATTTTCTATCTGTTCACCCTGTGTATAAATGAAACGTTTTAAAGCAGTTTCAAAACATCACTTTATAACTCGACATAATAAAAACGTTGCAAGGGTGCATATTTGGAGCTGCGATAAACGATCAGAGCGGATATACTAACGAAACAGAGAGAATGATTTCGTTATTTTGTATGAAGTTTATATTAGAGCGACGCGTTGCTTCATACAAAAAAAAAACGCTTCGCTAGTATCGCCTCTCTAAACTAAGGTATGTTGGAGCTGCGATAAACCATAAGAGCGGCGATACTAGCGAAGCGGAGAGAATGACTTCATTATTTTTTACGAAGGTGTTTATATTAAATAATAATGAAATCATTCTCCGCTTCGCTAGTATCGCCGCTCCCTCATACAAAAAAAATCCGCTTCGCTAGTATTGCCGCTCCTATCATTTATCGCAGCTCTAACATAAATGCACCATTAGGGGCATTTATGTTGGGCTGCAATAAACGATAAAATCATAAGATATTAGCGAAAGGGATAAAATGATTTTATTATTTCGTACGCCTATATATATATATATATATATATATATATATATATATATTGGAGCTTCATTCAAAAAAAAAAATCCGCTTCACTAGTATCGCCCCTCTTACCGTTTATCGCAGCTCCAACATAAATGCACCCATGCAGGTACTACTACCGCCCTAAATTTTAGTAAACACCCCAAATTATTTGACTTTTTTTAAGATTACTGAAATTCCGAGAAAAAAATTCATTTCATAAAACGATTGATTAGGATGAAACTAAGAAGTCTTTGCCTTGATCGAGGCCTGCGTTCCCCCTGCCTGGAGCGGTAAAGGGACCAAAAATCAGCTTTTATACAAAATTAAAGCTTATTACTTTACAAAAAAAAGGTAGATATGCGTTTTTGCCAGATTAGTATTTTTCAAATAATGACAATTCAAATATCTTCAACAAAGTTTTACGACCCCTACTCTAGTGTTCTTACCTAAAATTTAGTGTATTGTCAAATTTTATTACAAATTATATTTTAAAATCAGTATATTGCATAAAATATATCCAGTTAAGTACGTCTAGTGTATTTTAGCAGAATAGTAAATGTAATTATTTTCTTAAATTTTTAGGATACTTAGTTATCAGTAGTTGCATTATTACATTTAATATTAGCACTATGAAAAGGGACCTCTTCTACAAGAGAAGTATCCACCAGATCCACCTTAGTGCGCGAATTTCAAAATGCACTCGACTGTGCTTACCCTAACACGTTTTAAACCAAAGTAAAGTTAGCAATGTAAATTAGGCTACACATTAGACTAGAGGACATACAACTTTACTTAACTTTGGATATATATTTTTCCAAATCCCAAGTAAAATGTCTCTATGTACATATTTTCCATATATGCATCCAATTTAATTAAAGTTAAAGGAAGAGAAATTGACAAAAACTGATATTTGGTGCCTTTACCCCTCTGGAGACACCTCATTAGAGAAGAAGTCAGTGAATCTGTTGGTATTCTAAAATATAAGTAAAACTTTCCAATTGTCTACAGAGTTTTCGCATTTTTTGACTTAGAACAGAGATCTTGCTTATTATTAGAGTTTTTTGCTTAAAATTCTTATTAAAAAAAAATGCTCATAAATATCTTTATTATACCTTTATTTTTACGGTACACTAAAACTAATTACAAAAAAATGTCCAGTCAACAGAACAGAAAGAATACAACTTCACTTTGAACTCTTCATAATATTTAAAGTTAAAAATTACTTTCTACAATGCTGCAAGATTTTTGACAAATGAAAATCCTTACTCCAGTAAAAGTAAAGGTTCATTCTTTTGTGCTGCACGAAACTGCACCGAATTTTTGTTTATGGGTATCTTCCATGAATAAAAACAAAATGCAAGGTAGTGCAGTTTGATGCAATACAAAAGAACAAGCCTTAAGACAGATATTTCAGATCCCACAATACCGGATTTTTAAAAACAGTCATATCTACTTTCTACAGCAGTAACTCGAGATCTCAATAAATGTAATAGTATATTTTCTACGATTGTGTAGTAACATGCCTTTAGTACACTATTTTTAGTGCGAGTAAATAAGTTATTTTTGCACAACGTTTATATTACAACCCTAGTTCAGCAATTTTTAACCATATTGCCCTTTTTTGTCTTACTTTAATAATAATTGATATCAATTTTGAGGTTTCTTTCAAACTTGCAAGAGCAGAAATAACTGATCCTACCGACGTTAAGTATTGCTTATAACATAATTTTCTTCAAAGGATCAAACTGCCACTTAGAAATTTCTATTTCCTCATTTGATGTAAATTAATTGTTACAAAATGTAGTTTTATAGTAGTTTTGTCATAAGTGCATCACTAATGCAGTCATGTGATTGCAAATATCACTTTAGTGTAAGGTCTTAACGAGCTAAAAATAGTGCATGTAAAAGCATGTTATGGCATAGTAATCAAAAAAATGATTTAGTTGTATTATAATTCTGAAATAAATTATTATACAGAATTAAGGCTTACTGAAGTCTATATATTGTAAAATTCATACAATTATGCCTACCAATTTTAAGCTCTAGAAAGGTAAAACTAATTTTCATATACAAAGTTAAAGTTTAGCATTTTCGATTCATAAATGAAGTATCAGTAGAATGTAAAATAATAAATTTAACAATAGTTTTGGAATAATTTACCCCGACTAGCACTCGTTAGTCTATAAGCATTGCAAAATTATTACAATCACTTTATCGAGACCATTTACTCTAGGTATAAATGTAGACTGCTAGAACATTAATTTTTTCCATGTTCTTCTACAGATTATTCAGAACACTAATCGAACCCTTTCTAAATTCAAGGATTTTATATTGGTATCCTGTAAAAATGCACAGAAAAAATACATGTATAATCAGTATAAGTGGAAAGTAGAAAAAAAAAATATAAACAACCTAAATATAAACTTATCAGCTAATTGAAACCCATTAAGAGCTTCCCTCTAACGCCTAGGTCCACCCATAGGTGACCTAGACCTATAATTTGAACCACCTTCAAACCTCCTTGGTGGTCCTCCTGAACCACGACCACCACCGCCTCCACCACCACCTGAGTAGGAATCACTGCGTCTTCCAAAATCTCTGCCTCCAAAGCGGGAAGAAGAAGAAGAAGAAGAGTAATCGTCTCGTCGTCCTCCTCTGAAACTGCTACCCCCACCCCTTCTGCCTCCATCGAAGCGTCCACCCCTAAAACCTCTGTCATCTCGAAAACCCCCACCTCTGCTGCCACCACGGCCTCTGCCACCCCTAAAGCCCCCTCCTCTTCTTTCTTTAGCTATTTCAACTCTTAGTTTAGAACCAAGAAAATCAATACCATTGAGATTATCACATGCATTTTCAGCATCTGAAAGGCTGCTGAACTCGATGAAAGCAAAACCTGGTGGGTTAAGAGCTATCCAAACGTTGTTGAGCTTGCCAAACTTTTCAAACTCTCCCTCTAGGTCTTCTTTCTTGATGTTGTCATCTAGGCCTCCAACGTACACGCGGGCACCTCTGCTTGAACTTCTGTCGCTGTCACCCATTTCGACGATCGTCGTTCTGTGAAGAAAATCGGAGATATTTGTCGTTGATAACAGGCCTTAAATAAGTTAAAGTTTGGAGAATATTTTTAAGGAAATGGATGGTGTGTGACGTAGAAAGCAAGTTTTTGGCAACCATTTTTCGCTTAGGTTTGTAACGGAGAATAATATATAACTAAAATAACTGTAGATTTTTTTGTTGCAGTAATAACTGTGCCAGCAAATCACACGGTGTTATGTGCATCGGGTGTTTTGCGACATGGGAGAAAACAAAATGTCGGAGCAGGGCGTCGGTTTTGGGCAGATTGATAATTATTTGTGTTTAGCGATATTCGCAGCAAAAATATGTATATACGAAGAATTCGTAGGTCGTAGAGCTATTAGTTACCAAATTTCGCAGCAGTAGACTGAAGTTCGAAGTTATAGCACAATTTTCTTATACGGTAGCGAACCACGCACCTTCAGAGACGAGCAGACGACGGAAAATGAAACGGAATAAATCTGAATCGGAATAGAACAATCGATGAAGAAGGACGCCGTGTACCAATACGCAGGCTCAGAACGCTTTAGGTCTGTTCTACACTAAGAACGCTATCCATTGGTGAATTCCGTGCGCACTGAACGTATATCCGTCCTTTACTAACGGAATAGAATAGAAGAATATAGGATAGAAATAATGCCTGCACTAGTTCTTTCAATAGTGGTACTTCTTTCACATTGAAGTGGAGCGCCAGAGTCGGAGCAGTTTTGGGGCGTGAAATTGCATGAAATAGAATTTAAAATGTTCTTAGATGTTAACAACATAGAAGAAAAATACACAGACTACAACATAACGAAAACAGTTCTTTTCTTCAAGAACATTGGGTTTGATTGGGTGGCGCATATAACAAGCGCTACTCTACTATTATTTCTGTTTTCTTTCCATCATTTGAGAGCGAACGTAAAACCATTGTTTGAGGAAAGGTATTTCCTCAAACAACGGTAAAACAGAGCGAAAAAATATCGCTTTGTCTCTACAAATAGAAATCTACGACCTCGCGGAGTCCATCTGGACCCGAACTCTGTAAGTTTTGAAGAAAGCGATAGCCATAGAGATAGGTATAAAGGAAAGGATAGAAAGCGTTTAAAATCGTTATCGCTTTTTTTGTTATAGAGTTCGGCTGCTGATGGATATTTTTACAATGACCGAGAGTTTGTCGGGGATGCACACCGAGTGCGGGTTAACCTTGGTTTAACCTAGAAATCAAGCGTTGACAATTTTATCGGTGTTACATTTTGTTTTGTGGATATAGCAGTACTAAAAAATACCCACGTGGGGGTAGAAATGGCCGTGGGTGTATGAATAGACCATTGGAACTTAGCCTGCAGTTCTACTCCGGGTGGCTGAGCGAAGTACGAAGCTCGACTTGAGTCGAGTTCGATTAACTTTTTTTAAAACTCTTGTTTCGTCAACTCGATGATCAAATCAAGTTTCGCACTCCAGGCCCTGGGTACCTCTTTGAAAAAATCACTGGTTTCCAATGGAACATACAATTTGCAGTCAATTTTTTCAATTAAAAACAATAAAACAATTTTAAAATAATTTGTGTATGCAGTCCAGCAAAGGTGTCTTCCTTTCACCCCAAGGAGGAGCTCCCGTACAGCTCCTGAGCAGCACACCGTTGTTCCATTCAACTGGGGCATCAAGCACCTGAACCGTTCGAGCCCTATCCCCCCTGCCACCACCTGTAGGTGGTTGTGCCCCTGCCCCCTCGAGCATTACTTATGACTTGAGCGTAATGTCAAACTTGTCAATTGTTCCTTTCGGAGCGGTGTCGAGTGACTCCGGGGCGAGTCGCTCCGGGGCGTCAAACACCTGAAAGGAATATTACTAGTGGTACTCTGTATGAAAAATAGCGAAAGCGATCGGGTCTCTTTGCAAATTCTTACTATGGGCGTGTACCGTTGTCAACTTCGGTTACGGTTTTGTGTCCCGTAAGTATCGGTAATCTGAAAAGTTGGCAGATTGGAAACGCAATATCTGTCATTAATGTCACCGACGAAACCGAGCGGTTAACCAGGTTTGACAACGGTACACAGGTATGTCGCTGGTACACAGCCTATGTATCACCGTTCGGTATGTTTCGAAGAGGCACCGGTCGCTATCGCTATTTTTCTTACAGAGAGTGCCACTGCAGGTCGTCCAGAAGCAGTCACAGAGCTTTACTTCACCACGATTAATCGATATAGATGAAACTGCTTTGAAGCTAAATCCGATTCTGAATTAACTGCTACACTGGCGCTCCTTCGTCAGTGTTACAGAATGGTAGCCATTATTGTGAACAAAAATTACTTTTTGGGCTTTGCTCGTCTACGACGGCAGTTAAAATACTGATAAAAAACAAACTCCTCATTTTTCTATGCTGATACATGGAAGAAAACTATCTTTTCAAAACCAAAATATATTATAGGCAGTATTTGAAAAATCAAAAAATCAAACCCTTTTATGTCCCTTGCAAAGAAAATAAAAGGGTTTGATTGGGTCCCTTGTTGAAAAGGCTGCTTCAGACAACGAAGTGGTCGGATAAATTCCGTGTACTGTGGTCGGATCGCAATCGGTAGCCACTCCGAATCGATATAACATACATAACCGAACCGGAACACGTGGCCGCGTTCATCGTTCATCATCATCACGTTTGTGAAATTGTGTTCGACCATTACACAACTTGGCAAAAAGGTGACATTTTTAGGAATGCATTTTCGCAAGTAACAAAAATCATCGTTTTCGGTTCGGCCGGCTAGTGGTCATGGTCACGGTTGACAGTTAAATAATGGATTAAACTTCATTTGTCAACCAATTGGTTGACAAATGAAGCTTAATCCATTATTTAACTGTCAACCGCGACCACGATCCCGAAAACGATGAAAATATGTAACAAGGGGATCATCAAGTTAACTGTGAGATATTATACAAGTGTTGATTTCTTGACATTTGCAATTTTTTACCGAATTCATAACTATTTTCTGAAAGTGAAGGTTAGAACGAAATTTGCATTAAGCTACTCTGTGCAAGTCCTTCAGCAGCAGTGAGACTCCGCGATGTCGTAGAATTTTATTTGTAGAAACGAAGCAATCAGGAATTTGAATTTTTTTTATTTAGAGAATCACTAGTACCAGTACCTACCTAAAGAAAAATAAAATTACCACTCACACTTTTTTTCGACAGCAAAGTTAAAAATCTTAAAATAAAAAATTACATAATTCGACTCGAAGAAGTATCGATATTATTCGATATTGAGAATATCGATATTTTTCAAACCGGTACTTTATTGTATCGATATTTTATGATACGATCCGGATCGATACAGAGTATCGATACTTTCGGCGTATCGGACATCCATAATGTAAAGGTATGTCCAGACCAAACGTTCCGCGCGATAATGCGCGGCGCATAGCAGCGGAAAATAGCACAAAACCGCGCAAAACGGAGCTACAAGTTTGTGATTGAGCGGGAAGTTTCATTGTGAGCCCGCGCACCGTTGATAGAAATGGAGCATGGAAAACCAAAAATCGCCAGTGCTTCTTTGTGGTAATTTACCGTCATTTAAATAAAAAGAAAGAAAAAACCCGAAGAAAACGTCGCCATTGGGTTGCAGCAGTGTCAAAAAGTAGAAGAATATAAAGAGGGAATACGAGCAGTTGCCTGTTAGCAATTCTGGAGTTTGAAAATTTCTGCCGTGTCGATAGATTTTGAATATCTACCGACATTGATTTAACTGAATGTAAGAAAAATGGACATAAATTACGGAATGGCTACATTCTTAAAGGAGAGGTTGGCACACGGATTTCATGTTGGCAATAACTTTGCGTTTTTTGGCCACATATATAAAAGAGATTCCTGCTAAAGTTTAATTAAATCAAATAAATCTTAATACAAAAAAAGAATGCTTAATTAATGTAACTCTGCAAAAGTATCCAATCAGAGTATAGCATCATATTGTTAATGGGTTTGTAAAAACTGAAGTATGAAAGGTCTATATAAAGGTAAATAAATCCTTTATTTAGTTTTATTTTTACATACATTGTCCATTGGTTAGCAAACTCTGAACAAAACTTTAAAAGCCGTCGAAATAGAACGCGCGCGAATGAACGCTTTTGTTTGATGATGTACCGGCACGAGTTAGATCATGTTCGCTGAAGTTCGAAGTGGCACAATTCAGCGCGTTTTACCGTCAATATAAAACGCGCAACGCGGCCTTGCGCAGCGCAGTTGGTCTGGACAAGCCTTAAGAGGTGTCCCACCAATGAACAGAAGGCAATTCTTTAAAGCCTAGTTCACTCCAATGTTTTTTCAACCTTATGAAGAGCGCGTTCAAAAAGAACATCACGTCACTTTCCGCATTTCATAGGCGCCTTTTTTATGCGTTTAAAATAAATAATAAAACACGGAAACTTAATCTACTTGTTTAGGTTTTTCTATTCAAAAAAACATTTTTACTTTTAATATCAACAATCTAAACAACCAACCTGTATTATACCATTAAGAAAGAATTTAAAGCCAAATATTCGAATTCTTTAAAAGAATCTTAAAATTACAACTTAATTTTTTCAGCTAAAGAGCAAGACAAACCAGTACCATCAGGTTCTACTTGTAAGGAAGTTATTTTTCCATCTTCAACAACCATTGAATACCTCTTACTACGAACCTTAAAAAAATTTAAAAATATTTAATTTAATCAAAACATATTTGCAGTAAGGCTAGTTAGTCGTAAAAATTATACCTAAATTAGGTTTCATATTGTTGCTGTTGTTTCAATAAACAATACTTACTCCACCCAAGGGTGCTATGTCGACAGTCAAATCCAAAGCTCTTGTTAGAGTTGCAGATGGGTCTGCTAGAAGGCGTATTTTTCCTGAAGTCTTTTGATCTTTAGCCCAAGCAGCCATCACAAAAGGGTCATTGACAGAAACACACAAAATTTCACTGACACCTTGTTGTTTTAATTCTTCTGATCTTGCTACATAGCCTGGCAAATGGGTCTAAAATTTAAAAAAGACCATGTAAATTTGAGACATTACAATGTATAAATATTCGTACTTTGGAACAACCAGGTGTAAAAGCTCCAGGAACTGCAAAAAGAATAATTTTCTTCCCTTTGGATAACTCGGCAAGGTTAACCTTGTTAGTAGGTGAATCTTCAAAGAGATCTACATTTGGAAGTGTATCACCAACCTTAAAATAATTTTAAAATTTATAATTTTTCTAGTTAAAATTTAACTTTAAAGCAGTGTCTGATAGAAATGTTACGCAAGTGTTTTTTGTATTTTTCTTTACTCAATTAACAAGTGAGAAATATAGAGACATTGTCAACTCCAGCCTAGAGATGATTTTATATCAGTGGTCACACTGTCACTCTGTCACGATATATAGGAAGACACTGCCATTTTGTTCAGATAAAAATTTGCCATTCAGTACAAGGTCAGTGCTTCAAAATTGTAATAATATGTTTTACACTCACTGTAACTTATCTTTCCTAAGCTACTTCTGACAAACTATTACTATAACAACAACAACAACCAGTAAAATTTTTTTAATTTTTAGATTTTCGATTCACAAAAAAAAATGTACCTCTTACTCACGAGTGCAAGGGCGAAGAGAACGATGCCTTAAGAAAATGAACATTTTTATTAAGTTCAGGGTTTTGGACAACCTTTGACGGTATTATTATGCAATGATCCAAATATTGATTGTTTGAAAATAAATATAAAAGAAATTTTACCTTCACCATATTGACTGTGGATGTTTGAAAAAATCTTTGAACTTGAACTAGTGACACCACACGTTGCGGCTTTAATATCTTACTGGAAAATAATGCAATGTTACTTGGGGTCATTATAAACCCGTTTCTTTGCGCAATTTTTTTTAAATTGTCATTATCATGTCAAAGTCGATCAAAAGTGGTTAGATACAGGAAAAAAGTTTACTTATGGTGGTTAGAGATCCTCCCAAGGAACATGAAAGGGGTTTGCTTGCCCGTATGCACCGCCATTTTTTAATCTGATCAGGAGAACCCAATCAAACCCTTTTATTTTCTTTGATCAGGAGTCCAAATATAACAATTCCATTGGTTAAAATAGATAGCCTGACGAGTTAGTCGCGATTCTGGTCGCGATTATAAGTTAATCCGTCAAAGTCAGCGGCATACGACGGTTAGGATCCTCCTCTCTAATCTCGTTGGCGATTAACAAACCACAGAAAAAAAGGGTTTGTTATTTATTATATAACAAACTGGCGAAAGCTTGAATCCGCGATCGGGCGATGATTGATAATTATTATCCCGCCCTTTATTTTTCTGTTATGGTAAGTCCTCATGGGCAGATGAAGCGGAGCAGCGGAAAGGCGCTTCTTTATACGATTGGTTCAATGCCGCATGCCGCATGTTTGTTAAAAACAAACATGGCGGCATATAAAGAAGCGCCTTTCCGATGGTAAGCCCTCACGGGCGGAAAAAGCGAAAAGGCGCTTCTTTATATGATTGCTTCAATGCCGCCATGTTTGTTTTTATCAAACATGCGGCAACCAATCATATAAAGCAGCGCCTTTCCGCCGCTCCGCTTCATCCGCCCGTGAGGACTTACCATTATTCCCTATTTCTGTGGCGGTGGACCCAAAGGCGCATTAGATTGTCTCGTTGGGGCTGCTCTGCTTGCTCTAATTCCAATTTTTGCATTAAAGTCGTTTTTCCGCGTCCGAACGTTTTGTAAGTGTTTCAAGACGCAGTCAGCTGTGACACTTTAGAAAAGCTTTAGTGTTGAAATGGTGACGTCATAGACCAAACTGTTTCATTCCGGTTTGAAAGTGCTCGGATAGATGTTCCAAAACTGGAGGGGAGAAATCTGGATTGTCACCTGTCAAAACTAACTTGCATTTGTTTATTTATTTATTTATGCTGTACTCTGTGCTGTGTTTTACTGTTTTGTATTTTTGGGTGCTGTGTTTCTTTCGTGGTTTTGTAAGCAATGACATCCCAGATGAAGTTGCCTTGGGTACAGGTTATGTCAAAAAAAAGAAATAGGGTTATGTCTTCAAATGAATGACGTAGTCATTTTAGGGATTTTTTGGCGAGATAAACGGTTTTATGTCAATGACCGCTGCGGTCTTTTAATAATTACGTCATAATCAAGCGGTTTCTGTTAATCGCCAAAATGACACGGTTTTTCCATTTGTTTATAAAACCCTCTGTCAAGTTTTATTTCTCGTTTGTTGGTTTTGTTTTTTGTTTTATTGTACTAGACTGACTAGTGTTTACTGACTGCAATGTATTAATATAATTACTAGCAGCACAAGGCACAATTATTAACTCAAAAAAAACATGCAAAACAAATTGAAGTTAAATAATAATAATTATAAAATAACAAAACGTGTCATTTTATTTATTAATAATTAATTTGACTGTTTACTTTACTTACCGTTTAGCAACTCCATGAGAGTAGCCAAACCTTATGCGCCCGCAGACTTTTTTCTCAGGCGGGGTAAAATAAAAAATATATATATTTTTAAAAATTTTATTACTAATAATTAAAAAGGATGACAATCTCACAATCTCAGCGGGGCCCTGGCCCCTCCCCGCGGGCGCCAATCCCTGCCTCTAAAAGTTGACCGAGTATTCATACTGTTCATTTTCTCTGTCTCTCTAATGGATTGTTAGCTTCTCTTTCTGGAGCAATATGCCAGTACTGTTCATTTTCCATTTTTGTGGATGCATTTTTGGCACAGGCACAGACACAGGACTAGATCACTGCACAGGACTCCATAAGTCCTTTTTTTTAGGCTATGTATGTTGAAAAATGGCGAATTTGGCTCTTAATGTCAAATTTAACCGGTGATGGCTTTTTACCAACAACTTGCACCTTGTTGAATAAATTAAAAGACCGTTTTTAAAACGATGACGTTAGCAATGGCGTCATTTGAAAGACCGCTTACTCGCGAAAACGCATCGGTATCAGATACCGCTCCAAAATTTAAAACCGTTTATCTCGCCAAAAAATCCCTTTTAAAACTTGTCATTTTTGTGCATCAACTGAGCGATGGCGTGAACGTTAAAACTTTTGAAACGCTTTCATCACAGAAAAACGTGTTATCCGAGCACTTTCAATATGGATTTACACAGTTTGCCATGACGTCACCATTTCAACACTAAAGTGCCACAGCTGACTGCGTTTTGAAACAGTTTAGAAAAATACACCTCTACCGCGGGTGGAAAACGATGGTGTTGTTTTGTCTGCCGATCATTTGACAGGAAACGTAAAACAGAGCAAAAAAATATCGCTTTGTCTCAACTCTACAAATAGAATTTTACGACCTCGCGAAGTCCCACTGCTGCATTCAGCAAATTCGGCGGGTCTCTGTTCATCGTCATGGCCGACCGAAATGATACCAACCGGTTTCGGATGGAAAACGGCGACGTCGTGGTATCATTTTGGTCTAGAACCGGCCTCGTTTAATGGTCAGCTATAGCGGTTATGTGAATTCGGCTGAAAGCCAGATAACCAGTTAATCACGACCAATAAACAATACAAACTGACAACTGACTGACCAACGCATTCGGCCGGCGAACGATATGACGTCATGCTACTTTAAATGTTTATTGTCACAAAGAATATACATCCTCATCGACAAACTTTTTGGGTACATTATAATTATGTATAATATAAATAATATATGTCAATTAAAAAACCCATCACTAATATAGCAAGCACCATTTAAAGCATTACCATACAAAATGGGCATAGGACAAAGGACATGCCAAATAGTCATCGCAATCCACACCCACACGTCCTGACAATAGCAATACTTGCGGAAACACGAAAACACTCAAGCAAGAAAAACGCCCAAATAGTAAAATAGAAAAACATAACAACACAATTTTCTTTTTTACAATTAACAATTTAAAATACCAATACAGTTCTTACGTCAAAATCAAAATTATATAAATTATCATGACAGACAAAACATAATCTACACAGGCAAAAGTTAAAATCCTTAAAATAAGAAACCTAAACTACTACATTCTCGTAAATATACGTGTCACAGAGATATGGGTGACGCTGTCAAAATTCTAGTCACTTTTATGTCAACCAGAACACAGAACCACTAGAGCAGACCGAAAACGATGATTAGTGATCTTTCGCTCTAGCCAAAGAAAATAAACAAATCGTTTAGGCTGTGTACCGTTGTCAAACCTGGTTAACCACTCGGTATAATGCGCTAAACCATTGGTATTCCAATATTAACAACTTTTCAGATTACCGATACTTACGGGACACAAAACCGTAACCGAAGTTAACAAGCGGTTTTCTGTGTCGCGCAGTCGCGCTCCTTTCTTTTTCCCTTTTATTTATTTTCTTCTACCATAACCTTAAAAAGGCGTGTGTTTATAATTTATTATAATAAAACTTTGTAACCGTTCCATTTTCCATTAAAATCGGTAAGTTATCTTTTTCTATGTAATAACTATTTTATTTAGTTAGTTTATTTTTGTTAGGCTCGTTTTTTTATATCGGCTCTCATCGGGATACATTTTTTACTTGATATTCTACTCGTTAATCCAAAGAATTTCAATGGCTCTGTTTAAACCTTTCTTAAATAAAAACGATTTGCTTCGACTAAACACTTGGTTAAAATACAAACGACTTTACCGTGAGATAGTTCCTGGGTCTAGAGTCAAAATATTCTCTCCAAACCCGGATAAGAAACCATACCCAATTTTAAAACGAGCACCTAGAGTACCATCTGTTGAAAAGGAATTGGGACCTAGGAAAAACAAAATGGGGATTCAGATGTTATCAAAGCCACTTTATGATCAGATATTTTTGGAAGGATTTGAGGAGACTGCTAATGATACAATTTTGGAATCAAATAGACGAGAACTTTTAAAACATAATATGAATAGTGATGATGTGGAACTGCAAGCTGATGTTGATTTTAAGATTCCACCATTAATAGGTAAAAACATTGAAGAACATTTTTTCCATATTGGCAGTGAGCAGTTAAATGGTTACAAACAACTTATTTTAAAACTTTTGGAAGGAATTCCTAAAGTTCCAGAACTTTGGTTGATGCAAGAAGGATGGACAAGATATGAACCTGGACAATTACCAAAGAAAGTCGCCTTTCCACTGGAGGAAGCTTTGGTTTTTGATATTGAAGTATGCATGATGGTAGGTAAAGGTCCTACTTTAGCTACAGCAGTCTCAGATAAGGCGTGGTATGGCTGGATAAGTCCTATACTTATTGATGGTACTTACAAACCAAATACCTCTCATCAGTATCAAATAAATAGTCTTATTCCTTTAGAGAGTAGCAATACAGATAATGGTAATATTTTAAATCAACACCAGCTGATGTCTAAAGTTATTATTGGACATAATATATCTTATGATAGAGCAAGAATTAAAGAACAGTATTGGCTGAACAAGACCGGAACTAGATTCTTAGATACGATGAGCTTACATATCTGCGTCAGTGGATTAACAAGCTATCAAAGAGCAGTTATGAAATCCTCAAAGTTTGTTGAAGAAGATGATACATGGAAAAATTGTAGTTCTCTCAATAACTTAGTAGATGTATATAAACTCTATTGTGATAAAAAGTTAAGTAAAGAAACAAGAAATATTTTCGTTGAAGGTACTATATCAGACATTAAAGATGATTTCCAGAATGTTATGAACTACTGTTCTGGTGATGTAACTGCCACTTATGAAATTATCAAAGAATTATTTCCCATATTTTTGGAAAGATTTCCTCACCCAGTTACATTAGCTGGAATGCTAGAACTAGGCACGGCATACCTCCCAATAAACCAAAATTGGAATCGTTACATATCTGAGTCTGAACAGTCCTATGAGGATTTAGAAAGTGAGGGTAGTATTCTCCTTGCCAGAAGATCTGATCAAGCTTGTCAGTTATTACATAATGAAGCTTATAAAAAAGATCTTTGGCTGTGGGATGAAGATTGGGACATTAAATTTTTAAAGATGAAAAATAGTGCACTTAAAAAGAAGAATTTAGAAAATGAAACAAAGACAAAAGAGAAGGAAACCAAAAATGAGGATGAAGAAATCGATGAGTTGGAGGACAAGTTTAAAGAATTGTGGAAAACAAAAGAAAATTTGCCCAAAAACAAAACACACTTGCCAGGATACCCTAATTGGTAAGTGTACTTTAAAATGTTTTAATTATTACTACTAAGCAATGTTGTGTTAGCTTTTAAATATTAAGGTGGGTATCAGTAAGGCATTTTTTTTATAAATATTTTAAAAATGTTTACAATAAACCATAATTAAAATTGCATGGGAGAATTCTGGACAAGCAGCAAATTTAAATTAAGAATGGTCTGATAAGTATTATTAAATTGGTGTCTGAGTGTTATGGAGTGAGGGTTGTATCAAGAGAATTGGGTAAGTAATCAAATCGCTTGCAATGTTTACTTTTCTTTAATTTATTGAGAGCCACCTAAGATATGGTACCTATTGCTTTTTATTTTTTTTTTAATTTATTTTCATCCATTACACTACAGACAATTTACATTCTACATGGTAAGACCTAAAAAGCTAAAAAAAAAAACAATTATTAACAGACGCATGGTATGTAGGTAAAACACGTGATATAATGAATATGTGGATAACTAACCAAGCTACAATCGTTTAATAGTCAGGAGCTGTTAAGAACTATCTTAGTAATTCAAAAAAGCGCTCTAAGATTTATTTGTGGTGCTAAACCAAGGGACCATTGTAAACCCCTTTGTGAAAAAGAGAAAATATGGTAATTGGTATCTTTCTTTTAAAATCTGTTTGTCTAAATCACAAAAAAAAATAGAAAAATCGTACCAACTCTGACATTTATAACATGCGCAACAGATATGATTTACCACTCCCAATACCCAAGACAACACTCACCAAAAATTCTGTGATATTTCAAAGTATCAAAATTTATAATATACCACTCAGGTTTTGTCAGATTTTTAGCGATAAGACTTTTAAAGTCATTAAAGGTTTCTCTTGTATTAAGACAGTATTACAGTCTTCATGAATTTTACAATGACGAATCAATAGCTTAAGGAGGTATAAGATTTTGATTCATACTCTAACACGCTTTTATTAGCTTGACTTGTAACATTGTAATGGAATCTTACAACTCACTTTTCACCCACTTCTAATTGTCGTATCGATTTGAAACTTTGCAGACTAATGCAATTCCGGTGACAATACAATAATATGTTCTTTTTTTTTCAATAAAAGAAATACTGCGTGTCTTCGAAACGAAAACATTTTTATTATGGATTTTACGAAAAAAGTGTCTCCTTATAAAAAGTTCTGCATCGAATTTGATCTAATACATACAGGGTGGCTCAAAAGTGTTAAAGTCCTAATCCACGTGACGCTAAAAAGACATAAACTCGTTAGTTAAAGGTAAGCTGTCACTGCAAATGTACCTACCTACTAGAGTTAATTTTTTTATGTTAGGATGTGAATTAGGTTTGGAACATACTGGAGGTACCAAAAATAAAATCAATTTTTTAATATTGCCTCTACAAAAAATGTAGATCTTCATAAAAAGTTCTACATTGTGAAAAAAGAGCACGGTTCTTCAAAAATTTTATCGAGGGCATACAGGGTGGCTAAAAAATTTTAATTTAAATTGTGACTCAGGTTTTTGACCCACCCTGTATTGTCCTACATAACCATGTTTTTTTTTTGCAGCGTAGAACTTTTTATGAAGATATGAGTACTTTTTTTGTAAAGTCGATAATTCAATTGTTTTACTGTTGTAATAATAATAATAATTTACTTTTTTCAAATCAAGTTACATGTTCTACAGACCTCCACAAAACACCAAATACAAAGAAATGATGTCAAAAGCAAGAAGTTCACTCTCTAGAGTAATCCTTCAAAGCGTAGGGTTCTAGATCAATCAAAAATTTCCTTAAACATCCCTTAAAACTTCTTAGGGATGAGATAGATTTGTAATTATCAGGCAGATTATTAAACAGTTTGAGACACATATAACTGGGATTTTTCTGTTAGTGTTAAGCGGTGAATCGGATAATTTACATTCAGTGTTCTTGTATTATACCCATGAAATAACTGCAGTTCAAAATCATCTTTGTTTTTGAAAAAGTACATTAAACACTCGACACTCTTAAATGTATACCGCATATACAATTAAAATTCCTCAGCTTTAAATACACTATTACAGCTTTCCTGAAAACCCATTTTTTCAACCGATCTGATTACCCGTTTCTGCATAACAAAAACTTTTTCTATTGGGCCATTTCCCCCCCAAAACATTATGCCATATCTCATGATGGATGTGAAGTTTGCAACGTACATCATTTTTTGAGTTTTTTTTGCTCACATCTACCATCTACCTACGACTCTAATTCCATAACAAACAGAACTCGGTTTATTTAGCAAAACGTACAAATGATTTAACCAATCCAAAAATTCATCAACATACAGTCCTAAAAACTTATATGTACTATCTTTTTATTATTATTTTCTTTTATTTTATGTAAGGTGAATGTATGTTTTTATAGGTATTTTAAATATTATTTTATCTATTTGATATGAATGTTTTCTTGACTTTTACATTCAGAGAACTTTTACTACTACGGCTTTGTTAACAAGAATATCCTTTTTGACAATAAAGCATATTTTGATTTGATTTAATTATTAAACATTGCAAAAATTATTATAAATTAAATTCTGTATTAATAAAAGAAATAAAAATTAGTTTTTGGTTAATTTTAAAATAGCTGAATTCTTACAAAAAAAAAACAACATTATTTTAGGTATAGAAAACTATGCACGAAACCTGATTCAACACCAGATTGGGTCCCTGGACCCCATCTTTTAAGCACATCAATGAAGATTACTCCCAAACTTTTATCTCTTACATGGGAAGGCTATCCTTTACACTACCTGAGAGATAAGGGTTGGGGTTTTTTAGTACCTTTCTTAGATGATTTAGATGTAGAAAGGAAACTACCTTTAAAGGAATTATTAGCAAAATGCCCATTATTGACCAACAAAGGTGATAGGGTTGATAGCACTGATGCTATGGCAAATGTTGTAAGAACGGTGGATGAGCACTTGACAAGGAAAGAGTATTATTCTAGGTTGAAAAAGGATAAAACAGGAGGCCTGTACAAAGGTAGTAAAATATGATCTCAAAGAATGCATGCATTTCCTGTTTCAAAATTCTGAAAATATAATAATATAAGATAATACCTAATATAATAATAATAATAATAAAGTTTATTTAAATTAATTACAATTTAAATATGTTATATATATATATATATATATATATATATATATATATATATATATATATATATATATATATATATATATACATATATATATATATATATATATACATATATGTATATTATAAATAAACTTGATAAAACCCCCGACGACGTACTTGTTGGGGGCAAATCTTATATTTAACATTACGTTATTTAATTATATAAATTACTCAGTTGAAAAAAATATATATTCAAATACATACATACAATTTCTTTTTTAGGACAAGAGAGATCCTTAGAGAAAAATAAATAAATAATTTTTATATTATACAAAATAATATCAAAGTAATTCCAAAAATTTCTTTAAATCGTTTGTTGTTAATATCCAAGCTTTTACTTCAATTTTATATTTTTTTAATGATATAATTCTTTTAATATTTACTGGTAAATAATCGTTTAAATAAAAACATAAATATTTATAATTCTTTTGTGCTATAAACTTACATATTTTTGGTTTAATGGAAATTTCATTTTTATGACGCGTGTCATGGTTATGTTTTTTAAATTGTATTAGATTTTTATTTTTAAAAACGTATACTAAAATATTATAAATATGTATATATTTGCCTAACGTCCAGTTTCTTTGTTTCTGAATAGAATTCCTTTGAAGGATAAAAATAGTCGTTGTTAAATATAATTTTTAGGAACCGTTTTTGTAACACTTCTATTTTTTTCACTAAAATTCTACTTATTTCTCCCCAACCTAAAATCCTGTAATTCAGATGAGTTTGAACTAATGCATAATACAATGTTTCTAAGTGTTTTATACCCAAAAAGGTCTTAACGATTTTGAATAATGGTACCAAACTTCTTAATTTTTTAATTAAGTAATCTACATGTAAATCCCAATTTAATTTACTGTCAAAAATTATTCCCAAGTATTTAACACTGTTAGCTGTTAAAATCTGAATATCATCGTCTATTTTCATACTATCCACATTTGAGGTGTTATTATTTTGATTTAGACTAAAAGTAAGATAATTTGTTTTGTCAAAATTAATTGTTAATAAGTTATTATTAAACCAATTTTTAACTATTCTAAAATCTTTTGTAATTTTGTTATGTATGTTGTTCCAATTTGTATCACTATAAAAATAACAGTATCGTCTGCAAAACTATGAATTTCTTAAGAACATAGAATCCATTTTAGGTGCAGGAATCTGGTGTAATGTTGAAATAGATGATTGTTGTTGGTTTTTCAAACTTCCACACAAGGATGGTTCTGCATACAATGTTGGTAACCCTCTAGCAAAGGATTTTATAAATAAATTTTCTGAGAATGTTTTGGCTGGAGATACAGAGAGCGCTGAAGAAGTTTTAACTATTGCTAGAAAGTTATCCTATTGGCGAAATAATAGAGATAGGATTTTAGAACAGATGGTTGTGTGGTTACCTGAGGAACATTTACCTCAATATTTAAGAAATACAGGTACTACTTGTTTTTAAAAATTATGTTATTCTATAAAAACTAACAGCAGATTAAGAGTTCAAGTTAATAGTAGTAAAAGTACAAGAATATTTTTATTATTCATTCATTTAGTAACGTTTTTAGGGTATATTTATGGTGCAATTATTCCTCAAGTAGTTGTTTGCGGTACTTTAACCCGTAGAGCAATGGAGCCCACATGGATGACTGCATCCAATGCTCATCCAGAAAGAATTGGGAGTGAATTAAGGTCTATGGTACAAGCTCCACGTGGATATAGGATTGTAGGTGCTGATGTAGACTCCCAAGAGTTGTGGATTGCTAGTGTACTAGGTTAGTCGGTATTAATTTAAGAATAACCCAACCATGGAGCATTTAGTTTTGATATGTTGCTGTAAAACAATTTATGTATAACACTAGTTGCTCAGCAGAGTTGGGAAGATTTAAATCAGTTGATTAAAATCAGCGATTAAAATCAAGTGATTTTTAATTTAAAAATCGTGATTAAAATTAAAAAATTAAGTCAAAAACAGGATACTTAAAAACATATTTATTAATAAAAATGAAACTTTCAGCTCCTTTTGATACAAAAAAAAAACATTTATGCATTTTCATTTTTATAAAATTCATTATAGAGAACATATAACCTGAAAGTAAAATCAAAATATTGTCGCGCTGAAATATATTTTTTTATATTCTCTACATAAAGTAAATGTTTATGGCGGTTGCTGTTATCCATTTATTTTCAAAACAATATTACATAATTTACAAATTTGTAAAACGCGATCCCATTGGCTGTGTCATCAAAAGTGAACTTATGCCTCATCATGAGTACTTGGCCAATTCCAATTTTCAAATTTGGATGTCCCCGATGCAAATAAACCTATTTATTTATAACTTTAACAAAAAATAAGCGATTTAAATTCGTGGGAGATAATTAACGGATAAAATAAACCCAAACAGAATTACTAAATAAGGAAAATGGTGTGGAATAATGTCAATTAAAAATAGGATTTGTTGGAAAAAATCAAGAAAATCCGGTTTTTACCCCTTAAAGACGCTCCTGGATGACCCATTCGGTATTCATTTTAAAGTGTGATTATCCCTTCATAGGATAGTGTTGAAAAATTAGATTGGAAAAAATACAGAGTGATTTAAATGTACCGATGTCGAGGGCAAAAAAAGTAAAAAAATCGAAATTTAATCGGCGATTGCTCCCTTTCTAAACTTTCTATAGAGAATGAAGAAACTAAAAAATATGGATACCATGTACTTCGACGAGCTCTTTCCGATGACGTATATGGGATTTTAATTTGAACCATTTTGACCCCCCACAAAAAATTAAAATCCGTGAAATATTTGGGTCAAAAATCTAAATTTCCAGTTTTTCCCAAATATTTACATTTTCCAGTGATTTTAGGTTTAAGTAAATGTATTGCAAAAAATGTATTTGAAATTTTAAGTTTCACACGACGTTTTGTTTTCGAGTTATTAGGTACCAAAGAGAGGTCTGCAAATAACATTGTTCGACCTAAAGAGATTCAAAAGAATTACTTGCCATTTTCCGATCCTCACCAGTTTCAGTAGAGTTCTGACGCTCTGGGTCCTCTACAACCTCCGAAAATTTACAACGATTTAATTCACATTTGCGACCTGTACCCGATTTCAACGGAAATCGCGGAAATTTCGACTTTGACTTTTAAAGCTCCGAAACGAAACATCCTGTATAACTGAATTGTTTACCGAAGCTAGTTGGACTATTCCGCTATCAACTCAAAAAATTCGATTGCTCCCCCTCTGACTGTTTCCGAGAAAAACAAACCGGATCGACTTTGGGTTAAGCTTTAAGTTAACATATAGATTGACACTTATTTTTGCTGATCTCCTGACGTAATTTTTCATTAAGGACAAATGGCTGCTTTTTAAATTGTAATAAATTATACCGAAAAGTAAACATTGTTTGTAGCTAAATTATCCTAGTAATTTCTGTTCAAAATATTTTTTTTGGGTTTGTAATGACATCCTTAAGCGATTGCTGCAATAAAAAAATATGTGCATATTCCTTCTGGCTTCTTATCTTGACAAGTTCGCACAACAAAAGAACCCAAATGGCTGCTACTTCCACTATTTTCACTACCACCTTCATTTCCCTTGTACCTTATATGTTTCTTTGACGACTGGATAACTTCATTTTGGCTAGTTCCAGGCTGGAATTCACAATCACTTTCAAGACCACTAATATCACTAGTTTTACTTTTGCAGGTTTCCCAGTGACTTTTCAGTCTATCCACTAAACCTTGCATCTCTTTACCACACTTTTTACACACCACTCTGTATCCTAGTTTGCCAAGTACTTTCTTTTTTATAAGCTGTTGCCAAATACTAAATTCCTTTCTACCCCGACTTGTCATGATTCAAAATTTCGTGCTACACTACTCTCATAAGCACAGATATTACCGATAACTGGAATAGGCGCGTGTCATTTATATAGCCGAGCGATTTCCGCATCTTTGCAAGTTTCGACGAAGTCACGAACGGAACTTTTCCGACTCGTTTCTGTATTATTTACACTTAGAAATATTGTTTCATTATAAGTTTGACTAAACAAGATATGAACAGTTACGGCCAGATTCTCCAGCGCTGGTCCGGTCTAATTTTACAACCAAAAGTTTTAAACTGACAAGTGTAAGAATAAGACAACTAAGTTTTATACTACAAATTTGTTTCTGAGTTTTCCCGCAAATTTTTAAAGGAAAGGGCAATTTTAGTATGTACTTTTGATAATAATAGAACTAAATTAATTTAGCAACACGTTTCAAGATGGAAATCATTTGAAAACCAAGCAAATCGTAGAAATATTAGGATTTCTCATGTTTTTAATGATGAGTTATTAACAGTGACAGGACACAAACCTGTCAAAACTTAACTGATCAACTAGAAAATCTTAATTTAAACCAGTACTAAATCTTATACCTTTTTAGTGAATCTGAACGTTAGAAACTATGTGTGTTAATAAAAATTAGTCCAAAATAAAATTTTTAGAAAAAAAAATCTAGATAATCATGATTTAAAAAAAAATCGCTGATTTTTGATTTTAAAAAATCATGATTTTTATCAACCCTGAGTTGCTGTATTTTTTTGAGCCTTACAAACACTTATGCTCAATATTTTATTTTAGGTGATGCTCATCATGCAAAAATGCATGGCGCTACACCACTTGGTTGGATGACTCTTTCTGGAACCAAATCAAAGAAAACAGATATGCACAGTGTAACAGCTCAAGCAGTAGGCATATCAAGAGACCACGCCAAGGTTATTAATTATGCCAGAATATATGGAGCTGGTCAACAGTTTGCTGAAAGATTATTAAAACAGTTTAATCCTTCTATGAGTGAAAGTGAAGCTAGAAGCAAAGCTCAAAAAATGTTCGCCTTAACAAAAGGGAAAAAAATATATTTCTTAAAGCCAGAACATCTTCTAGACTTTCCAGATAAGCCATATGGGAAGTGGCAAGCTTTTGAAATAGCTAAAGCTTGCGGTAAAACTGTCGATCAAATGTTTTTTAAATCGAAATGGGTCGGCGGTACCGAATCGGCCATGTTCAATCGTTTGGAAGAGATAGCAAATAGTCCAACTCCTTGTACTCCTTTTTTAAGTGGAAGACTTACCAGAGCTCTGGAACCGAAAACACAAAGTGAAGATAAATTCCTGACTACCAGAGTTAATTGGGTGGTACAGTCGGGAGCTGTTGATTTTCTGCATCTAATGTTGGTGTGCATGAAATGGATCATGGGCGATAAAGTCCGATTTTGCATAAGCTTTCATGATGAAATTCGTTACGTAGTTGCAGAAAAGTACAAGTACCAAGCAGCTTTGGCTTTGCACGTTTCAAATCTACTAACAAGAAGTTTCTGTTCTTATAAGTTGGGCTTACGCGATTTGCCACAGTCGGTCGCGTTTTTCTCAAGTGTCGAAGTAGATTCTGTTCTTAGAAAGGAGTGTAATAATGACTGCCAGACGCCGAGTAATCCTCACGGGCTAGAAAAAGGATATGGCATTAAAAACGGAGAAGCTTTGGATATTTACCAGGCTATTGAAAAAGCTAAGGGTCAATATACCTGTTGGTATGATGATAGCAAATTGAAAGAGTTTGGGAAAAGGTGAATATGTAAATTCTTTGGATTTCCGAGTGTGTGCATTAATTTACTGAAACTTACTTATATTTGTGTCTTGCTTCAGTAAGATTAAACTAGCGCGTCTTTTTATTGGGGCCTAACATTTGTATTAATTGTGTTTTTAGTTACGTAACAGTTTACTATTTATTTGATGGCATAATTTTTAATTTATAGAAGCATTTAATAGCTATTAATATTCCAGAAGAACAATCTTTTTTTACAAAATACAGTGCTATTAAATGAAATATTTTTTGTCAATTTTATGGTTGACGTCAGGGGCCCGTGAGTTTTTTTAGAGGTGGGTTAAAATTTCGTGGGCAACTAGTGATATCAACGCAACAAGCAAAATACACTTTTTTAATTAAGGAAGGTTTTTTAATAATGTGCCAAGAAATTCGTTACCTACAAATAAACACTGCAAAAATCATAAAATAGGTACTGCAGAATTTTGAACATTACTACTCTAGATGTTTATGACTTTTTTCTATGTGTTTTAATACTCTAGATTAGTAGATTTTAGCGGCTTCCGTTTTGATAAGTTTAGGATCTCCGCAATAGATGTCGCGCCTTGTACTAAAAGCCCAGAATATAAACAGAACAAAATTCTGAGCTAAAAGTATGATTATTCGTAAAATAAAATTAGGAACGCTGCCGAAACTCCGTTTTCTTTAATAAATACAATGCTGGCGACTAGACATAGTAATACGATATTTGTCTACGCACGTGCAGGCTGTAAGCTGTAGTGAATATGAGATTGCCAACAATTTTAAAAATATTTTATCGAGGAACAGCTTGTTGCCAATACACCTTTTAGAGCCGATCTAATTTTTTAAATAACAAAAAATTAAAAAAAGTTATTGCCCCAACACAGATTCGAACCCTCGACCTTCTGATTAACTCGCTGAGATTGTACCTCTAGACTACGCTGGTTATGTAAGAAAATCGGTCCGATACCGTTAAATTTGATGCCTAGCGCTGACCTGACAGAAATCGTATTTATAATTTTTTGTTTAACCACTAATTAATATTATTAATACGATGCAAATACAATGCGCATATTAGGTACCTAATTAGTTTTTCTTTTTCTGAACCAAATGTTTTGAAATAGTATATTTTAGGGGGCGGTTTGAGAGTATTTCCATAGTGGGAGGGGCCAGATATTATTGGTGGGCCGTCGACTAATTGTGTCTCTTTTTAACTTCCTCAAGCGCGTGTCTGTTTCTCTTACTTTTAATGAATTTATATCGTCCATATAAACCTATAAGATCAATTTAAAATATGACCCAGCCCGGAGCAAGCTTGGATATCTTTTGACGATGGCTTGGCTTGATTCTTTCTTGGGAGTTTTCGCATGGAACTTTGAAACAAAAGATTCTTTTTAAAAAATTAAAAAATAAATTATTAGGTAGATCACTGAAAATCTTAGGCGGGTCATTGACCAAATGACCTTATGGACCTGGTTGACCTATCAACAATATGCAATAATAGCTATTAATATTCCAGCTTTTTTTACAAAATACAGTGCTATTAAATGAAATATTTTTTGTCAATTTTATGGTTGACCTATCAAAAATATGCAATAATAGCTATTAATATTCCAGAAGAACAATCTTTTTTTACAGAATACATACAGTGCTATTAAATGAAATATTTTTTGTGAATTTTATGGTTTGATTGGGTTTGATTGGGAGGACCCACTCAAAAATATGCAACTTTTAATTATAGGTCTACAGGCGCGGCTTGTCTATAAGCATTTGGTCAATGACCTACTTAATAATTTATTTTCAGTGATCCACCTAATAATTTATTTTTTAGAACCCAAAAATAATTATCTTTTCTTTCAAAAAAGTACAAGTTCCATGCGAGAAATCCCCAATAAAGAATCGAGCTAGTAGTGGGACTCTGTAAGGTCATAGTTTTCTATTTGTAGAGAGAAAGCGATACTTTTTTGCTCTGATTTACGTTCGCTGTCGAATGGCAGACAAAAACAACACGATCGCTTTGTGCCTATGACTAAAAAAAAAAGTCCTCAAAGTATGTTGTGGAATCGATCACGCATGTCTTGAATTATTACTCTTGAAAGGTAACATAGGTAAAAGCATGGATTTATTAAGAAAGGATCGATGTCCGTATACTGTGAGCGTATCGAACGTGAAGCCTTATATTTGTTGTTTGTTATGAGAACATTTCCCTTAGGGGTAGAGTTTACGAACTTTAAGGAAATACGTAATTGAATCAAGAATGGTAGTAGAAAGAGATAAAATAGCTTTGGAGTGTTGGAGCTCAGAAGTGTTCCTGTCTCTGCAGGTTGCTTAGGAAAACCATCTGAACACTCGTTACACGTATGTCTTTGTCTAATGAATTAGAAAAGAAAAAGTGCGACTTATAGATTTATAAATGACTCGGAGCGACTTTAAATAAACCTTTAGAAATAATATTACCTATAAATAATAAAACCTTTTTAACTTAAATTTATTATTATTTAGCAGAAAAATAAAATATTTTAGGGCTTTTATTACTTTTAGTAAATCTTATGATGCTTCTAACGTATTTTTTTGTACAAAAATGCAAGGTAAAATAAGATGTGGCCAATGTTTACAAATTATGTTTACAGTGTCGTTTAGAATGGTTTGTTTTGGCTTCAAAGAATGTTAAATCATCCCGTATCCATTCTTAATAAATCCATGGGTAAAAGGTATAGGTGCATGAAAAATAAAACTGTCAAGTTCTGAAGGTTTTGTTTTTAAGAAAATTACATTGTCGTTGTCACTGCATAATACAGAATTAAAAAAAAACATATACAACAAAGAACCTAAAAATTATAAATTTAAACTAAATGAAAAAGAAAAAAAAAAAGAAAAAAAACTACTTCCAAACATGTTCTCATTCTTTTTACAGCATCAAAAACATTGGTGAGCACTTGGAGGGAGTTGTTAATCTCCTAAAATTTATTTGTAATTCTCATAGGTCTTCTAAATTTTCACGAGGGGTTTTGAAAACCAAGATTTTAATGTGTGGCCATAAACAAAGTCGCGGGGCGTGAGATCGCAGGACCCTGGCAGCCACCTAACTGGCATATTACGACTAATGATTCGGTCTTCGAAAAATTCTTCCAAAAAATTTAAATTATCAAAAGTTACGTGAATTTGTGCGCTGTCCTGCTGGAAGTAGCCTTGTCGCATCTCTTCATCGTCTAACGCGTCAGAAATAATAAAATAAAAAATAAAAATAAAATAAAACAAAATACAGTAAAATACAATAAAGTACGGCAATACAAGATTTAATTTAACAGACAAATTAAAGGTAACAATTAAATGAATAATAATATAGGTATGAAATAACTCCCCGTTTAATCTTATAAACACTTTCTATATTCCTTATTTCATAAGGTCTGTAAGCTTTTACTGCCCTAGAATAGGGACCTTTCTCATAGAACGCTGATCTGAGCGGAGAAAAACAAAGGTCAGACCTGCCTCGAGTCTCCATCGGCATATCATTAGAATAATGCCAAGTTGGCAGCAAATATTGTTGGGTGCTTCCTCACAAACATCACGAGAGCCAGGAGTATAATGAAGGAACTGTCAGAATTCCCACCTCCCTGAAATAACCGCGACAAGAAGTCCTTGGCGAAAGTCGCAGAATGCATCTGACCACTCGTTTTTGTCATATAAAAACACTATTGGCGTCTCTTGAGGAGCCCCAAAAGATAATACCATAGTTAATTAGAGACTGCACATATCCAAAGTAAAAGAAACGAATACTTTGAGGAGACAAGATGTCCCTAATTCTGCGTAGCACTGCGCAAGCTCTGTTGAGGCCTGCAGTTTAGCAATATGGCTTTCCCACTATACTATACTCCCATAAATTGTATGTCCTGCACAGCCGGTACAGATTTGTCATTTAGCCGCACATAGACGTGCGGTATTGCGCCAAATTGAGAGTTCCTTCAAACAAAAAATCGGCCCATTAACCTTTTCGATATGACCGCCCACACGCCAACTTTCTGTGAATGCAGAGGCTTCTCTATAAAGAAATTTGGATTTTCAGAACTCCACATTCTCATTGGTTGAGAATTTACATAACCAGAGAGGTAAAACCATGCCTAGTCAGTAAAAACGGTTTTTTCAAATACGTTTTCATTATTATGCAAATTACCCATAAACCACTCTGAAAATTGCATTCGCTGCGGCTTGTCGTTTGGTAACAATTCTTGGACTGAGCTTAATAAGTGCGCATATGCAGGTCACATTTCAGGATTGTTTTGCAGGTTCCATAGGATACATTTACTTGCTGGCTTAAACGCCGAATAGGGGTTTGTGGGTGTTTATTAACAATTTGCCTCAATTCTTCTACTTTTTATGCAGTGCGAACTTTGGGTCTCCCACTGCCTTCCTTTCTATTCACACTTGCGGTTTCTCTAGTCAAAACTTGACGAAACTAGGCGAAATCCATGACTATGTGTGGAAATTCTGTTGGAAAATCCTGACTGGCGTCCCGTGTTGAATAAACCCACTGGCCATCAACCCTTCTACCATTTCCAAAGTAACTTTCGATCATAAAAGCTTTTTGTTCTGCCGTGATTACCATATTTAATTTTCTTAAAAATAAAAACTTCGGAACTTGACAGTTCTATTTTTCATTCACCTATACGTTTTACCTATGTTACCTTTTAAGAGTAATAGTTCATGACAATGGCATGCGTGATTGATTCCACAGCATACTTTGAGGGCTTTTTTTAGATCTTACGGTATAACCACCCGGAGTAGGACTGCAGGCTTGCTCCGGACTCGGCCGTATTTTAAATTGACCTCGTAGGTTTATATGGAAATAGAGAACTATATAAATGCATTTAAACTAAGAGAAGTTAAGAAGAGACAAATATATAACAAAATTGTCGACGGCCCACCAATAATATCGCTTTAGGAGTGCGCGTGACCGTCGACGCAGCCGTTTCTCGGGTTGTCCCGGACCATTATGGAAATACACTCAAACCGCTCTGTGAAATATACTATTGCAAAACATTTGGGTTAGACAAAGAAAAACTAATTACCTAATATGCGCATTGTATTTGCCTAAACTTTTGTTTAGATTTCATTACGTTGCGCCGGCACTTATTAGTTAGGAGGTGTTTCAGATTTCCTAATTTTTTTGTGTAATATATTTTTTGATATTATTTGATATTTGTGTTGTGTCCTTTGTGTAGTAGTGTAGTACTAGTAATTGACTACTTGTGTTAACAATTGCATTAACAGTGCAAAAAACTGTTTGCATGTAATTTAAAGAAAGTCAGCAAAAATGCAATTTTACTATTTTATGATTTTTTGCGGTGTTTATTTGTAGGTAAATAATTTCTTGGCAGAAATAGGCACATTATTAAAAAACTTTCCTTAATTAAAAAAGTGTATCTATTTTGCTTGTTACGTCGATATCACTAGTTGCCCACAAAAATTTTCCCCACCTGTAAAAAACTCGCCGGGGCCGCGGCTGTACATCTAAATGACTTCCAAGATTCCATTTCTCTCCACATATACATGGAGATTGGTTAAAAGGTATGACAAAAAAATTTCTTGTTAAAAGACAAACTATTAAGTACGGGAAAGTAATACAGATTGAAAGTTTGGCATCATTAATAATATTCTAATATTTTTAAAGAATATGGGCAGATATTTGCACTCTTAATTAATTTTCTATGCGTGTAAGTAATGATGTTGCTTAGGTATTGATTCATTTCGAGGCAATATTCTCGGTAATTTTCCAGTAATTTATATTTTTTTATAAAATCATAAATTCTCGAGAATTTATGCTGGGAAATATTCTCGGTAATTTACCGTTCTCCGGAAATATCAACCCTTGAGAACATTCTCATGGCACATCTCTATGTAAGCTGGAAGGGGAGAAGTATTTTCTAACTCGAAAGAGAAAACCAAGCTTTTTAGCTGCTGATGTGGCTATTAAAGTACCTAATGTGTTTGTGCCAGCTGAGATCATGTTCGAAAGCGATGCCACCAAAATCGAACGTTTCATTGTTCTGTAGGGCTTGGCCATTCATGTGGATGAAGCTTTTTTGCGTGACAGGAAGCAAAACTGGGTTTTGGAGGCGTTGAACTGAACAAGGTTCTTAGCACCCCAGTCTAAGATTAACTGACGTTAATGGATAGGTGCATGTATCTGCGTCTATTATCTCCAGCACTTGATTCAAGACTTGAGTTGAAGAAAGCAGGTCATTAATGTGAAGAAATTGGGTTGGTGCCAGGACTGAACCTTGGGGGACGCCAGCATTGATAAGATGGAAGTTAGATGAGTGACCGTCAAATACGACAGATATGCGCCGATTAGAGAGGAAGCTACTCATCCAGGTACATAGTTTGGTAGGAAGACTGTAAGAAGATGGATTGTTGAGGCCTTGGAAATATCAAGAGCAACAATCTGAGATTCGCCATGAAATTCGAGAGACTTGTTCCAGTTATGTATGACAAAGCTAAGGAGATCAGCTGTGAATCTTTGGTGACGAAATCCGTACTGTCTGTCATGAATGATTTTGTGTTTTTCTAGATATTTTATAATTTGTAAGTTGATCGCTTTCTCCATAACTTTGCTGACAACAGAGGGAAGAGAGATGGGTCTATAATTTGATGGAAGGGACTTGGAACCTTTCTTCAGGACGGGCTGTTTGGTGTCGAGGGATAGAAGAATTTTTTGAGCTTGTTTGATCTTAAGCATTATGTCGGGCATTTTGTGGGGTCTAGACGTAGCGATTGGAAGAGCGAAATTGGCGGGAGAGATTAGGGTGGCATTGGAAGCGAATTGTTTGGCAAATAGTTCAGCTTTCCCTTTAGAGGTGGAGATAATTTCGTTGGCAGAGGTCAGGGGAGGAAAAGTGCTTCTACAGAAGTTGTGACTAATGTTTTTGGCAAGTGACCAGAAAGATTTGCTACCATTGGGACAGGAAATCACTTTATATTTTATTCGGTTGTTAATAAGGTTGAGAATTGGCCGTATATTCGGGATCGGTTACTCGGCTGAATAGAACTACTATTCGTAACATCACTAAAACCAATGAATACCTTACCTGCAGTTCCTGATTTAAATTATTGTACCTTAACTAACCTTTTAGACTATGTCCCTGTCATCCCCACATATACATGTCAATAAGTGACAGGTTCATTTAATTTTGGGCCAAATAAATAATCTAAATTATGAGTGGAAATATTGCAGTAAATACCCTCAATTCCATATACAGTAACACGTTTCAAAAATATCTTATGCATGCAGACGCCATTGGAGGAATGATATTTGAACAAAGTGTTTCCGTTCACAATGCTTTTAAAACTACTTTGGACCTTGTTCAGGCATATAACAAGTACAGGAAGCCTATAAATACTGTAGCTGAGCAGTATTTTACAGATCCGCTATTTCAAGAAATCGAAAAAGTAAAGGAGTTTGAAAGTAAAGCCAGCGATCACATTTTTCAAATTACTTTAATCAGCAAAAGTATAAAAATTTTCGAGTGGGTCCGAGAAATGGATACTGAAAAATTTGTAACGAGGCTCAACAAATATATTCAATTTTATCAGCAAAAAGCACAAACCGAAATTGAATCTTTAAATAGGGCTCATTTTGAATTGCTGAAGTGTTGGAATGAAACTTATGAAGAATTTTCAATTTTTGTTATAAATTTTTTTAAGAACGGAGTTGAATGGTCTGGAAATGTATCAATGCCATTAAATTACGTTCTGGGAGATACACAGATTGCTCATCAAACTCACACACATCAAGCATTGTTTACTGATATTAATCAAGGGTTTCAAAATACTTTACGTCATCGGCCACAAATACCCACAATACCTGAGGAACTACCACAGATTTTTACACGAAAAGACCAAAAGTGGTTAATACAAAATCAAAAAGAAAACCATAATTTAATAGTGAATATTGCAAGAAAGGAAGATCATGTATTTATCAACAGATGCGAAAACTGCACCGTTGTAATAGAAAATCTTATTAACTTAATTCGTGTGGATTCATGTAACAAAGTTACCATACTATTTAGACATACTATGAAAGTTGCGGTTGCAGATTGTAAAGAGTGTAATTTACATTGTTTTGACAACCTCGCAAATTTAGATATGTTGTCATGTGAGAACTGTGCAATATTTTTATCAGATAAATCTCTAGATGTGCAAATATTAACTACACAATGTGCGGGAATAACGGTGAAATTTCCCTTTGAGGATGGTCTCTACAAGGATTTTAAAATTTCTGATCAGTTAATAACAAAAATATTGCCTAATAAGGGAATAGAAACGATTATTAATAGAGCAGAAACGATTGTTAATAGAGCATAATAAATATTCTAATTTTACTGGATAACATTATACTTTTCTGTATGGTTATTGTTCTTCCAGTGCTCAGTCAAAAATATATATAAATAGTTGTACCAATTTCTGTTTGCATGTTAGTATTATATTTTTTACTTTTAATCGAAATAATTAGAGCGGCAATTAATTAACAAAGGGGTCTTCAAAAGAATTTAAATAAAGTTTAAAAATAACAATGATATTGTTTATCCTATTCATCGGAATTTAAAAAAGGCTAACTGATTTAAGGGCACTTTGATAAACTCTCTAAACAAGTTTCGAGACAAGAAAAAACTATTCTTATTAAAATCAAAAGCCTCTCAGAATTTGATGTGTAGCATATTTATCCATGAAACCAAAATCCGTTTTCTTATAGGAACTGATAAATTTTTCGTCAAAATTTTGGAAGCTAGAAACGTAATTTTTGGCAAATTTTACGGTTCTTGTCTAAAGATTACAGCTAGCAAGGGGTTCTTCTCTAGCTATTGTATGCTCTGCAGAATATTTTATATTGTTTGGACAGAATTCTTGAACAAAACCTTTTTGGGATAAATTTACTTATTATTTCCTGACCGTGTTTGGCAAATATTGTCGCGATTTCCTGGGTTTGTCGATCAACTGGTTTAGAATTAAAAAACTATTCTGTGTCACGTTTCGGTTTATTTAGTTTTTAAACCATCTTCAGAACTGTAAATATTTTTATACATATATGTAATTAAGTCAATTTAATAAGAAAAAGAGTAAAAACATACCTTATTTATAGTAAGCACTACACTAATGTTCTTCCACAATAAAACACAAATCAAACACACACCACTCTATCAAAACATTTCGCCACTGCATTTCTAACCATCTGAGGGGAAGTTTCTTTTCCACATTCTCTGATAATTCTCTCTAAATGGTCTATGTCTTCGAAAAGTCTGTGGGCATTTTTCTTTTAAGAATCCCCATAAGAAAAAATCTAGAGAAGTTATATCTGGGGACCTTGGTGGCCAAGCAAATTCTTACCTTCGTCCAATCCACCTCTGTGGCAATGTCCGGTTTAAAAATTCGGCCACTCTTCCAGAGCTGTTACATGGGGCACCGTCATGTTGGAACCAAAGTATGTTTCTTGTATCCAGTGGTAGTCGATGAAAAAAGTCTAATAATTTCGTGTTCAAACAGTTCAAGCAAATTTCACCGGTAATATTTTCTCGAAAAGAGTGGCGGATATTTGGTTTAGGGGCACGCCAGTGTTGGGGCGCCAAATTTTTAAATATTTCGCTCAAAAGCTTAAAAATATTTCATAAGAAAATGAACAAGAGTGTCATAGTTAAGGGGCGCTAAATTTAGTAGGGAAAGGGGGCGGGGTTGGTGGCACGTGTCCCCCTTGCCGCCTGTAATATCCGCCACTGGTACGGCCCCACAATTTTGCTCTTAAAACTAGTGATGTAAGGATACGTATCCAAAAATCCGTTGGATACGGATATTAAAAGAATCCGGATTATCCGGAACCGGCCGAAAACTTGAATACGGATTCGGAATCAAAATAAATTCGCATCGGCTGTATACTAATGCGAAGTGCAAAGAGAAAACGGAATCGGAATCGAGTGTAAGCGAACAACACGGTCTGCGATGTGGCATATTTGATCTTATGCTTTCTCTTTCTAATGACCTTTCCTAAAAAAAGATAGCATAGTTATCGGGGTAAGGTATGGGATGAGACCCATTGGTTAAACTAGGCCCGCCTCACCCGAACCGAATTCAAACGAGAACGAACGACGCCGACGGTGCCTTCCTATCCCTAGCCTTCGACCCGAACCTTCGACTTCGAATGATACCGATACCGCATCGACCTACCTAGCCGTGTATCCGGATAGAAAATGTTTTAGTATTGCATGCATACGTATAATACATGATCCGTCGCGCGGGTCAAGAAATGGATTCGTATTCGGATAATGGATACGGATATTAGCTGATTCCGATTAAGTATTATCCGGATATCTAAAGAATACGGATATTTACAACACTACTTAAAACCACACCAAACGTTTGTCTTGAAAGAATACTGATCGCGACACTCGATTACAAAGTGGGGATTTTCATCACTCCCTCACCTACAGTTTTGGGAACACACCACTCCATTTGAGGTGAACGATTGATGCCATCCAAGCCATACACTATTATGACATTTATTTGACTACATTTTCATCTAATAAAATTAGCATAAATAAGTACCTATTAAGTAATAAAAAAAAGTAATACTCACATTTTGTTCTATTTTATGCATCATAGCCGAATAAACTTTTATTCCCTTCTCACTGAAAAGTGGCAACGCTATTTGACGGTTTACTACCAGTTTTACTATGAATTGAAAAGTGACACAAGTTACCATTCATAAAATTCGTTGACATTTGCTACATTGTTCGAAAGTGGAATAATTGTATTATTTCATGTTTACGAGAAGCGTTTAAGTGTTTTTCTTTAACGAAGCTGACATTATTTTGCGAAAATACATTTAAATATGGTGCGGCAGTGTCAAGTTTGCAAAAAATGGGACTATTTACACCGATAAGTTCCTTTTCATAAGTAAGTCAGGTTGTATTCACTTGTATCGAATCCACTGGTGTAGTTTTACGTATATGTATACACATTAGTAATATTAGGGTAACAAAAATTTATTACAACAAAGCACACCACGGGTGATGGAAGAGGCAGTCGCTAGGAATGTTGGACAGTGTTGCGCTGTATAAAGAGGATCTGTTTTTAAAATATAGCTTTCAGGAAGTTTTACGTTCTAGTAAAAATAGTTTACCATGCTTCGAATTGGTGCCCAAACACTGGTAAATCTTTCTGCCAAATATCAGGTAAAACAACAGTATGTGTTGGGTGTTGTCAGCGCCCTCTATGTTTCACACAGAAAATATCGACTTTTTATTTGGCTATCCCAAAAACCAAATCAGGTCAAGTTTAATTCAGAAAGCATAAACCATGATTTAAATTTAAAAAAGTAAAATAAAAAACAAAGTTCTAAGGCCTATAACTTTTTAAGGAAGCAAAATTGTACTAAGACAAGTTGGTCTAAATCGGTTTTGACACGAGGAAGCTGCTATCAAAATCTGCCCCATCCGTTCCCGGTCACCCTGTATAGTCCTCGGGATTCACTAAAAAAGTGAAGACGTAGTAGTGGTTTAAATTAAGACTTCTAGTTGATCAGTTGGTTTTGACAAGTTTTTGTGCTGTCATTGAAAACATGAGTTATTCTAATGTATCTACTTGCTAAAATAAATTTACTCCTATTATTGTGAAAAATTCATACTTGAAGTGTCCTTTTCTTGTAAATTTTCGGAAAGACTCTGAAATAAATTCATAAAACAAAACATGGTCATCTTATTATTATACTTGTCAGTTTATAACTTAATTGTCAAATTAGACCAATCTGGCGATAGTGAATCTGGACGATATTGTTTACTACCTTATCAGTATTTTTTTTGTATTTGTCTGACAATGGTATCTTTCGAGATCAATATAGAGACATTAGAGCAAGTATAAAAAGAAAGATTGACCTTGCATTCAAAAACTACATGTCTCGAGCTGAAAGCTCTATTCATACTGATCCTCAATTGTTCTGGTCCTTGGTTAACTCCAGGAAAATTTCCTCAGCGCTACCTGTAACCTTGACTAATGGAGAAAGGCAGTATACCGATCCGACCGATTGTAAATGCGTTCGCTGCCTTTTTTGGCAGCGTGTATAGTCCTTCAGATGACAGCCCCCTCAACCGGACTCAGGGTGTTAATAACTCCAGAACTCATATTACTCTTGATCATCTCTCTGACACATCGATAGGTAACGCTCTGAAAAAAATTAAAAACAAGCCGACTTGTGGCTCTGATAAAATACCCTGTTTCTTTGTTAGAGACTGTACTCCAGCCTTGCTTCAGCCCTTATCTTTTCTTTTCAATCTGGCCATTAAAACAGACACTTTTCCTGACACTTGGAAGGAAGCCAGAATTAGTCCTATTTTTAAAAAAGGCAATGCTGATGAAATTTCGAATTATAGGGCTGTGTCCATACCATAGAGAAAATATATAGTAGAGAAATAATGTCAATTACGAATGCGGCAAATTTACCGAGCTGAATCCGTAAACAAAGACGGTCCTCTGCGGGCTTGCGCATTGTCGAACGTTTGCCTTGTGATAGACAGGACCGTACTTCAAAATTTATTTCACATGACGTGAATCTTTTATCGAGTAATAAATGCTAAATATATTACTTGTAATTATTCTTTTTATTAATGATAAAAATGTAACCATTAGTGAGATTTTAACAAAAAGTGTATAGTTTGTTGGCTTAAATCTGAGTTTTCTTGCTATACAAAACTGTCGATAATTCCTCGAAAATAGCTCAGTTTATATATATATATATATATATATATATATATATATATATATATATATATATATATACAGTGCGTCTCTTTAATGTCCCCCCAATCTTAATTTTTTAAACGTTACATTTACAAAATTGAAAGTTGAAATAAAATATAAACATAGTATTCTAAACAATAGAAATAAAATATGCAACTGTTTTAAGAAGTAAAATAGTAAATCAAAAAAATTACATGTGTATATTTTATTGGATTGGCATCCCATCCTGTATAATTATTGAACAAACCAAGTTCTAGGGTAAGATGTAAATATTTTTACACCTATTTACAGTGTGTGCACTTGATACTTTGCTGAAAGCGCTACTACTTACGGCCCCATGTCAATCTAATCCACCGATATCTTAGCGATCCTTTGGCGAAAGCGCTTTTTTCTTTCGCCATCCCTTTTAAAATACTCCCCTCTACCCTAATCCACTAGTATTTTTAGTGCCCCTTTGACGAAAGCGCAAATATGCCTTTTGGTCACACTCACCCTTATGCAATATAGGGGAAGGAGGCATGGACACTATATATGACCTTCTTACACCATCTTACCCCTTATACAATGCCCGTAATACACACATCAGTGCCTTTCTGACACCTTGACCACACTCAATATACGTCACTGACAAATATTTCTACTTCTCCGTGTGTGCATTCAGTTCAACACCGGAGTGCATTTAAGATAAATTATATTTTTTACCTCCTATTCTTTCACATATTGATATAATTTAAATTTGGAATTAAACTATTTGTATTTATGCACTACTTGTAAGAAATCGACTACGAAATAATTCCTTATATTTAAAAGTTGGATACATAATTGGCGAAACATATGAAATGTCTGTAACACTTTGTAAAGACTATTTTTGTATCGAAATAACAAGCTTCAGAGGTTCGCTATATTCGCCACCCCAACCAAAAATACCATAACATACAAATGACTGCGATTTTTTCGGCCCGGTTCTGATCGCCGCGTTGCGTCATTGAGTTCAACAACTACTTTTACGAGACGTCCCGAGTGCGCATGCTTCGAGAGGACCGTCGTTTAAAAATCTGACTGGCGCCCAATGCGTACAAACGCACTTTTTCGCCCATACATTGGACGGATTCAGCTGGTGTCGCGAATACGTTGTGATGTTCTAAATATATCTTGTCTATGGTCCATACTCTCTTCTTTTGCTAAGGTATTCGAGATTTCTGTATATGAGCACATCTTCTGGCAAGTTCAGCATATAATATCCGAAAAGCAACATGGATTCTTTAGCAATCGCAGTACTGTTGGTAACTTGGCTTGTTTCACCCAATTTACTGCTCAAGCTTTAGATAACCGTCAACAAGTGGATGTGGTCTATACCGATTTCTCGAAGGCCTTCGATCGAGTTGATCATTCAGTTTTATTAGGTAAATTAGCTGACATGGGATTCAGTTTCACTCTTACATCTTTTTTAAAATCGTACCTGACCGACAGGTTTCAGTATGTGGAAATTAGCGGCCATAGGTCCAACAAGTTCGTGGCAACCAGTGGTGCCCCTCAAGGTAGCAATCTCGCCCCACTTTTGTTTTCGCTGTGTATCAATGATATCACGAGCGAAGTCCTACTTTTTGCGGACGATGTCAAACTATTTAAAGTTATTCCGAGCCCTAGCGACTGCATTGGGTTACAGAGGGCTGTACACTCTGTCAATGACTGGTGCAATACTAATCATTTGCCACTTAATGCGGACAAATGCTTTGCAATGACGTATGCAAATAAACTAAACATTACTAATTTTATGTACACTTTAGGTAATACCGTAATTCAGCGTTGCGATATATTTAAAGACCTTGGCATTACCTTCGATCCCAGACTCTCGTTTTCAGCTCATGTAGATCAGGTTTGTAATAGTGCAAGTAGGTCGATGGGGTTCATCATGCGGAATTCCAAAGGCTTTACGAATACTCAGACATTAAAAATATTATATTACAGTGATGTACGACCCAAACTTGAGTACGGCGCGATTATATGGCATCCCATATATAACAAATACATAACTCAACTTGAAAATGTTCAACGTAAATTTGTAAAATTTCTTTGGTTTAAATCCGATGGGGTCTTTCCTCCTAGAGGTATTGATCATAACGTACTCCTCAATAGACATCTGATCCCATCCCTGTATGACCGGAGAAAATATATGCTATGTCTATTCTTATTTAAATTATGCAGATCACTAATTGACTGCTCGGATCTCTTATACCAAGTCAACTTTGGTGTACCCCCACGCCTAATTATACACCCTCTTATGTTTCATATTCCTAACCCCTCAACTAACTTTTTAGTAAAAAGCCCACTCTTTCAGTCAATGAGCATATTTAACACTGCCTGCGCTGACATTGATATGAATGGCCTCACTATTGCGCAATTTGTAGCGTCAGTTGTAGGGACCAGTTGATTGTATCACTTATATTTTTTTAACACATTAAACTTTGTGAATGGACTGTGAAGGTGGATTGTATGGATTATAGTTTATAAGTGTGTTTTTATCCCCTCCTTGAGTAGTAACTAAGTATTATGGTATATAAAATTTTTCCGTAGGTTTTAATACATAACATTGTCTTATTAATGGAGGAAGATCTGTTAGACAATAAAGCTTATTATTATTATTATCTTGTTTTTTTTTTTTTAGAAAAAATGTCGAGAGCAACAAAGCGCAAACATGTCATGCTTGAAGTCCTTCAAGACGATTTCTCCTTACCTACCGAAAATCAGCAAATTGTCCGAGTGTTGAGAAGCCGTGGTAACAACTTGCACGAGGTCGAAGACGGCGTGGACGGCAACAAGTTCCTGGTATCAATGCCGACCAAATTCCGTAAAAATGTCTGGGTCAAACGAAGAGATTTTGTTCTAGTCGAGCCAATAGAGGAAGGTGATAAAGTAAAAGCAGAAATTGTTAAAATATTAACAAATGAACATGCAAAACACTTTAAAAAAGAAAAAGTTTGGCCTGAGAGATTTATGGCTGAAAATGAAGAACAAAGTCCTGAGGATGACCTTTTTGTGAATCCAAATAGACCAGTTTTTAATGAAGAGAGCTCGGAAGATAGTGACTCTGATAGTTCTGAAGGTAGTGATGAAGATACTAGTGATACTAGCCACAGCACAAAACTTGATTCGGATAATGATGATTGTAATAAACTTAAATAAATTTGTTTAGTTTTGTAACAGTTATAATTGCATTTATATCTCTTTATATACTTATATTTAATGTAACTTAATAAAGAAGGGCATGTTTCCTTGACAAAGAGAAAATATTAATATTTTAAGAAGCACTTGGCAGATCCAACATGATAAACTCTTAAAAAGTAAAAACCAAATTTGAAAGCTTGATTCAGTAAAAAAAACTTGAAGACATTGTACTCGAGAGATAAAAATATTCAACAAGTTCTATCTTTACAAGCATTTTAGAAGGCTAAAGAAATCGGCGACTTGGCACAAAAAAAGTTTGAGTAATCAAGACTGGGTTATTAAATAAAATACATAATAAAGCCCTACACATCTTAAAAAATCAAGTAATAATCCAATAGCGCTCAGGGAGTTTTAAAAAATATTTATTTTTGTGCTATAAAACCTCTGCAGATTTTGGGAAATGTATATCTTATCTTGAGAAACGTTGCAATATGGCGTTTAAACTTAATAATACCGAAATAAACGTTAAAAATTGAAATAAATTTATTATACTAAAAACAATGTGAAAAATAAAAAGTTAAAATTTTTGAACAAAACTTCACAGATAAAATCTCGATGAGAAACCAAACAACTTTTTCCTATGATATTTTTCGAAATTTTAGCAAATAATACCATTTTCAGGACATTTTCTTTAAAATGTAACTTTTGACAGCTAACATGGATCACGTGACTATCTTTATATATATATCATTTAAGGTTCTTGTTCAAGCAAAAATTGCCGCCAAAGTCAAATTTGGCCTGAATTAAATTTTAAAGTTTCCTATATGGTGCAGACTGTTTGGCGGACACTGTACCTATCTATATATACTATTATCTTCCTTCGTCTCTGATATTATCCATTTAGGGCTGGTATTACAGGTTGGTAAAACTGAAAGTTCACATGATATCAGGTTCTTCTGCTCCATGGACACAGGATGATTAATTTTTTTCAGTTTTCAGCTAAAAACAATGTAAGAATTTTTTTCCTATTGATTTTGAGTACCTATCTATTGTTTGAGAACGTACAAATTGTTACTTTATTGAAAATATTTTTAAAAAAATAATATTGGAAGTGCTGTTCCAATTAAGTTATAAATTTCAAGTTGCAAAATGAGTGACGTCACAACAGGGGGGGGGGGTCCACACGAATGTGATTACTTGTGACAAGGGCGAGGGGGGGGGGGGGGGGTCAAAAAACGATGAAATTTGTGTGACGTAATTTATGGATGACCCCTAAGCTCAGTCCAGGAATTGTTACCAAACGACAAATCGCACCGAATGCAATTTTCAGAGTGGTTTATGGGTACTTTGCATAAGAATGAAAACTTATTTAAAAAAAAAACCTTTTTACGGACAAGCAGGCCAGTCATGCGGGGGACAGGGAGTACAAATTCCCCGGGGCCGCAACTCAAAATTTAATCAAAAAATAACTCATCTTTTGGGGGCCACAAAACTTTACTGTCCCGGGGCCCGGCCCGGCTTTCGACGGCCCTGCTGACGAGGAGTGGTTTTACCTCTCTGGTTATGTAAATTCTCAACAACTGTGGAGTTCTGAAAATCCACATTTCTTTATAGAGAAGCCTCTGCATTCACAGACAATTGGCGGCCATATCGAAAAGGTTAATTGGGCCGATTTTTTTTGAAGGAACTCTCAATTCGGCGCGATCCCGTAATGAGATTTTAGAAAATTTTATAGATGCGACAAGGCTACTTCCAGCAGGACGGCGCACCAATTCACGTAACTCTTGATAATATTTAAATTTTTTGAAAACCGAATCATTAGTCATATTTATGCCAGTTAGGTGGCCAACACGGTCCTGCGATATAACGCCGTGCGACTTTTTTATGACCACACATTAAAAATTCGGATTTCAAAACCCCTTGTGAAAATTTAGAAGATCTACGGGGTAGAATTAGAAATAAATTTCAGGAGATTAGCGACTCCCTCCAAGTGTTCACCAATTTTATTGATGCTGTAAAAAGATGAGAACATGTTTGGAAGTAGAAGGTGGACATGTCTAGTTTAAATTTATAATTTTTAGGTTCTTTGTTGTATAATATGTTTTAATTCTGTATTATGCAATGACAATGACAATAATTAAGTTTTATAAAAAATATAAACTTCAGAACTTGACAGTACTATTTTTTTATATTACCTTTTAAGAGAAATAATTCAAGACATGCGTGATTGATTCTACGGCATACTTTGAGGGCTTTTTTTTTTTTGATCTGAGGTTATGCATGTATATTATTCCTTTTTTATTGATTTATAAGATACCGAAGTGGTTAAAAGACAAAATGATGTCGACTGCACCTACAACTTTAGATGATTTGAAAGACCGAATCCGCTTTGCCTGCTTATTAGGAACATATGAAATGGTACAGCAAGTATAAAATTCATTTCGAATAAGAGTGTTTGTAAGTTGAAGGGGGACATTCTGAACAACTTCTCAAGCATGACAGACGATAAATAAGTTGAAATTAAATGGTAAATAATTTTTTTTATTTTATAACCAATAATAATAAATCATAATTGTGTAACCAAAAGAACAAATAAAAAAAATTGCTGTACTTCTGTTTATAAAATTCGAATCTATGTAAAAAACTATGTACGTGTACTATGTATTTGTACACGTATACAACACAGTTTTTTACGTAGATTCGAATTTTATAAACAGAAGTACAGCATCCCATTTAAAATTCCAAAGTTACCCCCACCCCCCAAAACAAAGATAGGGGTAAATGTCAAATATATGTTTAAATAATGTCCCCCCCCCCATCTCCCTATTCACTCACAAAAATTTCATGAAAATATTTGAAACAGTTTTCGAGATATCGCCTTGTAACACTTTAAAAACACCCTGTATAATTCAGCTCTAAGCTGTTTTAGCATTTATTCATGGCACAAAACAACAAACCTAGAGAGCTGTAGTTCCTCAGATAGGTACTTGTAGAATTAACAAAATTTCAAAGTAGGTATAATCAAGTCACCATTAGCTTATGCTGGGATGAACACTGATATTCTCTAACAAATAATTTTAAGGATTTGTTAAATCTGCTGTGTATTTATGCACATTTTTTCTGTTCTAGGTTTTCTATAATGTATTTTAAATATTATTTGATAAATAAGGGCACAAGCTTGTCTGCTTTAGTACTGTATATTTAACATAAAATTGTAAATTTTTATAAATATGATTTTGCTAGAGTACAACTAAAAATAAAAAAAAAAGTTACTGATCATTCTCAAAGTCAGCTGGGTTTTTTCTCATGTACTGCTGATGTGTCTTTTCTACTTGGTCATAGACTACATATCCAAGTCCTAGTGCTAAAAAAATAGTTTTTTTGTTTAAATAAATAAATTCTACTTATCAGGAAACATTAAATGCATACATTACAAAACTAGAACACTTGAAAAATAGTCAAGGAAAGTTTAAGTAACACAGTTATATCAGTATTAAATACTGTGTTTAGTTAACATATTTCATGTTTGACACTGATAACTTCAATTATCTTCACAACTGTGCCCCCACTAGAGAAATTAATAACTACTCTAAAGAGGATTGTTTTCTGATCAAATTTGCGTTACTATTCTCACTTAATTGGTGACTCAAATTAAGAAATTGGCATCCTCTTCGGCCAATTTACTAACTACTATAACAGGGAATGTTTTCACTGCATCTTCATTATCATGTTGCTTGGCATCTTCATCAATTTTGTCACCAAGTGTGCCCTTCTTCCCCATTAAAAATCAGCTGATTGTAGCTTGCTTCCATAATTGAGTTACCAATATCCTCAGTTTTGAAATTAAGTTAACTATGTTCCAGTATTAGGGCCAGCTTTTTATATATTTGGCCAAAGCAAAATAAAAAAATTTTAACTAAGTACTTACGTGGGACGATGTAAGGAATATTTTCGAGCGTTCTTCTTAAAACATTAGGAAAACCATGTGAAATGGCGCCTGCAAATGCTTTAAGTTCGAAAGGGGACAGCCTGTAAGTAATGATACCTCTATATTTCCAAAAGTGACCAAATCCGTGACCCATTGCTGAATTCTGCTAAGGAAATCAATAGAAACTGTTACAGAAAATGGATTACATAATAGTGGAAGTAGGGGTTATGTAAAGAAAAACAATTTTTAAAATTAAATTACAAAAAAGAGGTCAGTAATAATTATTATTAGTACTTACCTAAAAAAAACAGATAGAACAAGCAGATTTAGTAGAAACTCCAAAAAACTATAACCTCCACCTCTGTGAAGGAGTTACGAAGGTGTAAAAATTTAACAATGTTGCCACAGCCACAGCTCATGCCGCATATTTCGGTAGAAATGCTTGTGATTTTCCGGTAGGTTGCGTAAATTTTCGGTAGTCCTTCAATCACGTAAAACTAAGTGAAAATAGTATATTTCATTACCAGTCCGGAAAAAAGGATTTTTCTGTGCGCGCTTGACAAATTCTCGTGTGAGGCGCAGCCGAACACGGGAAGTCAAGCAAGCACGGAAAATCCATTTCTGGACGTGTAATGAACGATATTTTTTATTATACTTCTTTGAAAACGATAACATAAAACAAAATATAACATAAAAAAATACATACATACAAAATAAACTTGGAATATTTTTATTTTCACAACTGTTATCGGAATTTAAAAAAAAAACTACTAGAGTAATTAAAAATTAACTATTAATAATGAAAGATGCCACTTTTTCAGGTTGAGAGAACATTTTATTAGAATGAATTTAATTGACAGAAAATTAACAACGCTGACAATATGGTCTTTGGCAGGTATGATGCGTTTTCATGGTAACTTTCAAATCATTTAAAAGGTGATTTAAATTTGTCTATGTCAGATAAGATTGACAAAACGTCAAAAAATATTTCAGAAATTCATCTAAATATTCAAATATTTACGAAATAAAATACAAAATAGGTACATATTAAATATCAGATAGCATATAGACTTTCTTGAGTTTAGTTTATTTTCCTATACCTATATTTCTATTTTAAAGCCAAAAAATAGTCGGTATCTTCATTCAGCACACTGAAAGAACTGGGACCAGGAAAATTTTTTTTATTATACTTCTTTGAAAACACCTTATTTTCATCTGTTTTAGTAATAATGTAAGATGGGCTTTTTCGGGCTAGCGCACGGAAAGAGCGCACGGAAAAAATTTTCCTGGTCTCCAGTTCTTTCAGTGTGCTGAATGAAGATACCGACTATTTTTTGGCTTTAAAATAGAAATATAGGTATAGGAAAATAAACTAAACTCAAGAAAGTCTATATGCTATCTGATATTTAATATGTACCTATTTTGTATTTTATTTCGTAAATATTTGAATATTTAGATGAATTTCTGAAATATTTCTTGACGTTTTGTCAATCTTATCTGACATAGACAAATTTAAATCACCTTTTAAATGATTTGAAAGTTACCATGAAAACGCATCATACCTGCCAAAGACCATATTGTCAGCGTTGTTAATTTTCTGTCAATTAAATTCATTCTAATAAAATGTTCTCTCAACCTGAAAAAGTGGCATCTTTCATTATTAATAGTTAATTTTTAATTACTCTAGTAGTTTTTTTTTTAAATTCCGATAACAGTTGTGAAAATAAAAATATTCCAAGTTTATTTTGTATGTATGTATTTTTTTATGTTATATTTTGTTTTATGTTATCGTTTTCAAAGAAGTATAATAAAAAATATCGTTCATTACACGTCCAGAAATGGATTTTCCGTGCTTGCTTGACTTCCCGTGTTCGGCTGCGCCTCACACGAGAATTTGTCAAGCGCGCACAGAAAAATCCTTTTTTCCGGACTGGTAATGAAATATACTATTCCGTGCGCTAGCCCGAAAAAGCCCATCTTACATTATTACTAAAACAGATGAAAATAAGGTGTTTTCAAAGAAGTATAATAAAAATAACTTTTCTTTCTTTTTTTATTATAGTCTTTGTATGTAGGTAGGTATACATAAGAAGTCATTATTCCCAAAAAAAAACACCGGTAGGGATAGGAAACAGTTAAGTTAGGTTAAGCCGAGACGACCCATGTGCGAAATTAAAGGCGGAGGCGGAACGGAAAAGGCGATTCTATTGGTCGCTGAGCGGCCATCTTGCAATTTTTGGCGTCAAAAATTGTAAGACGGCCGCTGAGCGACCAATAGAATCGCCTTTTCCGTTCCGCCTCCGCCTTTAGTTCCGCACATGGGACGTCGGCTTTATACATATTTGTTTGGTTGGTTGTAGGGATGTGCGATACTCCTAAAAGTACCGGTATTTGTGGATCGATATGTATCGACTTGGAAGTACCGGTCGGTTACAATATCGTTTAGTAAAGTACCGGTACTGTGAGTACCGGTACATGGTTTTATATTAAATGATATAGGATATCAAAAATGTATAAAAATATTTTTTTAAATTGTTTTGCTTTTGGAGATAAATTCTGAAAAGCGACTGACAACTTTTAGTATAATAAAATTAATTACCCAATTACCGTAATTATTATTGTTAAACTGTCTAAAATTATAGGCACAAAAATACAACAAATATAAACAATAAATTTAAAACATTTTTATTTTAAATAATACAAATACAATACACGATACAAAATACGATAGGTACTGTGTAAAAACTTAGTGTATCGGACCGTATCGTACAGTAAAATACCGGTACAAAATATCCAGTATCGGTAGGAAAAATACCGGTACACAAAAATATCGTATTGTACCGCACATCCCTAGTTGGTTGGGGTAAACAATAAAAAAATATGAAGGGACCGAACATACCGTCACTTTAAAATATTAGCAATAAACATAGGCGTAGTTAAGGGTGGGGCTTGGGGTGCTAGCTTAGCACTCCCAAAATTTGTACTGTAATGCCGCTCATGTCCCATGAGAGGCATGACATTCCATGGGCCGCCGCGGCTAAGAGGACATGCCCGGTCTACAATCCGCTGGGTTTGCCGTGTTTCGAGCCGCGTCCGGCTCGAAGGACGCGGCTTTCGGCAATACGGTTTCTGTCCGCTTCTGGAGCAGCCACCTTGTGTTTACTGGGATCTCTTCCAACAAAAATAAGCAAAGTTTGTTAATCTGCAAAATAGCTATATATTTAAATGCTGGGAGCAGAGATGTTCAGCAAGTTTTTATAAAGAACAAAATTAACTGTGTATTCAAATATATATAATTTAATAGGGTTAATTGATTATTCTGGTAACATTTTTACTGGAAAACATAAGTTACAATTTCCAAAAATAATTTCGATTTAGCCCAGATTACCCTAATTTTAGGGACAAAAATTTTAAATTCATATTTAAAATATATTGGTTAGAATTGATATAACAGCAAGTGCAAATTATTTTTGTTAATTTCCAGTGACTATATTGCTGCAAAAGTCTTTCTAGAATGCCCAGTGCGGATCGTCTTAAATTTGTATTAAAATCACGCATTACTGCACCTAGCCCGCCTAGCCGCGGGTGGGCCATTCCACTGTAATTGGAATTGGTAATCCACCAGTCAGGGGCGCGCCAACGAAATTTGCCGCCCGGGTGCAAGATGTTATTTGCCGCCCCTGTATGTATGTCGACAAGAAAACACAATAAAATTTTATATGTATTTAAATATGTCATATTTTTAAATCCATTTGAAAATTATTATTTGACTGCAAAAACTCACGGAATCGCCGGGGAAGAACCCAATTTCATGGCATAATCGTGATCGGGAAAGAACCGTGATTTATAGCAGTGATTAATTTATTGTAGGTACTCGTTAGTGATGTGATGCGCGATATTGCACGAACTGTGATTTTTCCACTGATATCAAAACATGATAAACGTTTTTTTATGATTATTATTATTATTATTATTATTATGAAAAAACGAGGCGGCTTTTTGCCGCCCCTGAAATTTGCCGCCCGTGTGCGGTGCACTCCTTGCACCCTCGGCTTGGCGCGCCCCTGCCACCAGTGGACGGACAGCGGCAGTGACACTCTGTATGAAAAATAGCGATAGCGATCGGGGTCTCTTCGAAACATACCGAACGGTGATACAAAGGGCGTGTACCGTTGTCAACTTCGGTTACGGTTTTGTGTCCCGTAAGTATCGGTAATCTGAAAAGTTGACAGATTGGAAACGCAATATCTGTCATTAATGTCACCGAAGAAACCGAGCGGTTAACCAGGTTTGACAACGGTACACAGCCAAAGTAAGAATTTGCAGAGAGCCCGATCGCTATCGCTATTTTTCATACAGAGTGCCACTGCTGCAGTGGCACTCTGTAAGAAAAATAGCTATAGCGACCGGTGTCTCTTCGAAACATACCGAACGGTGATACCTAAGATGAAATTCTATGGGTGATACATAGGGCGTGTACCGTTGTCAACTTCGGTTACGGTTTTGTGTCCCGTAAGTATCGGTAATCTGAAAAGTTGACAGATTGGAAACGCAATATCTGTCATTAATGTCACCGAAGAAACCGAGCGGTTAACCAGGTTTGACAACGGTACACAGCCATAGTAAGAATTTGCAAAGAGACGCCGGTCGCTATCGCTGTTTTTCTTACAGAGTGCCACTGCCCTGTTTCAAGCATTTTCGTATGGCCTCTGTTCACGGTTACGGTTGACACTTAAGCAATAGAAAAACTTCATTTGTTAACCAAATGGTTGACAATAGTAGAATTAATCCATTATTGAACTGTCAGCCGTGACCATGACCATAGCCAGCCGAAAACGATGTTTGTATAAAAAGGGCAAAAATGGATTAGATTAGTACAATTGTACTAGCTCTGGCAACGCTGGGTAAGTATCAGAACCTCAGCGCAGAGCACGGAACGAGGTACGGATTGAATAAAATGTGGTGTGCTCGGGTCTGTCGCAGCTCTATTTGTATTTTTTGTGTCGCAGACTCCATCACGCGTTTGCGCTGATTTGCACTTCCGTGAGTGTTGCGCGAGTGCATAAACGTGGCATCTGGCCTTTTTATGAAATCCGTGCATCTGGCATGAACACAGCTGATTATCGTTTGGAAATGTCAGTTGTAATTTGTAAAAAGGGAATTCTAACCTAAAACCTAATCTATATAAAAACATTTTTGTGCCTTTTTTATATACATTTTGGTCTCCAAATTTACTTATAAATTTTTTAAAGCAAATTAACATTTCTTTACTAAAAATGACCGAAGTTAATCCTAGTGTAGAAGCCTTTACTTGCATTTCATGCAGAGTGGCTTTTAAGGATGCGGAAATACAAAGACTTCATTACAAATCGGATTGGCACAGGTACCTAAATGTTTTGCTATTTAGTTTTTTGCTCCCAATTAATAAAATGATACATATCAGTCAATTTAAATGTGTAGGAGTGTAGGTGTTATGATCAAATTATACCTACAAATGTGTAAATGTACTTACCCTTTTTTCCTCGTTTTTTTCTTTGTTAGATTAGCAACTTCTAGAACGTAAATGATACGATTTGTGCTGTTTTAGGTATAATTTAAAGCGTAAAGTAGCTGAACTTCCACCAGTCACCAGTGAAGAATTTCAGCGTAGAGTGTACAATCAAAGAAATGCAGATGAACTTTTAAAACAAGACCAAAATGTTTACTGCCAAGTATGCAGGAAAAGTTTTGGAAACGTCAATGCTTTTAATAATCACTTAAATTCAAAGAAACATAAAGAAAACGAAAAAACATTCAAGCCTAATGAAAGTAACAACAGGTTATCCGAAGCAGAAGGGTTGACACCTGTGGAAGAAGATAATGATGATGATGATGCTATGTCTGTAGATTCAGAGGTTGAGGAAGTAGATTCAGATGAGTGGGAAAATGATATTGAAAACCCAATTGATAACAACAATTGTTTATTCTGTATGGAACATAGTAATAACTTCATTAGAAATTTAGAACATATGACTACACAACATTCCTTTTTCATTCCTGATATTGAGTACTGTACTGATGTTCAAGGTTTGCTAAGGTACTTAGGTGAAAAAATATCAGAAGGTAAGTTTAATAGGGGGTAAGTTTCTAGTTTTAATTATGTAGGTATCTCACAAGTTTGGAAAGTGGCACATTTCCCCACGCGACGGCAGCCGTCAAGGGCGGACAGGACACTTTCCGCATGTATTCAGCACAAAATTTTTTCTACAAATTCTGTTTTACTTCAAATTTAACAGAAATTTAAAGAATTTTTTTTTATTACTACTTATATTGAAGAAAATGCTTTTTTAAATATGACAAACATGCAAAGAACTATTTTTTGCATTAAATAAACATTTTTCTTCTTTTTAAATATTGTGAGGAAAAGTAAGTTTTCAGCACTTATGCAGAAAAATAACTTTTCTGTACTCTACATTTCTTTCTTTTTTAAATCGTGCGTAAAAGAAACTTTACCGCACAACTGCGGAAAAGTACTACATTTCACATCCAAAACAGTGTGGAAAGTGCACTTTTCCGCACGGTCGTAGGAAATAGCTGCTTATCTAACAAGTGCAAGACACTTTCAACTGACATGTGTTGGGTACAATGTTTTTGCTACGAGCATGAGGAAAATTATCTAGTTTTGGTATTTTTTTTTGTTTCTTGTTTAGAGTTTTAGATTTTTTTGGCTGAAATCCAGCATTATTTTTCTTGAGAAAGGTGATCACTTTATATTATTTAGTAATAGTAATAGTAATAGTAATTTATTAACAACAAATTTTACAAACTGCCAAATTAAAATATGTATAAATATCAAAGCTATAATATGGCATGCAGTTTTGTTATTTAATTTATATTACCTACAAAGGTAAAAATACCTTGTGTGTAGGTAATACTTTTAATTTATAATTTGGTTTTTAATAAATAAATTTAAGTAACATTACGTATTGATAATAATATAAACGAGAAAAATAATTTCTTAAAAAAAAAAAAAATTATGTTTTAATTTTAACATAGATTTTAACATTGAGTACCTTGACCATAAAATGGATGATTTGCAAGTTTTTGAAATGTTGGAAAAGTATTACAAGCAATCCTAGATAATTGTTTATCTGTTGTATCTTTGGTGAAGGAATTTACTGTTGAAAATTAATGATGTGCCGTGGTTCGATGCTGAATTAAGGAATAAAGGAAGGAAGGAATAAGGAATAAAGCTAAATAAAAAGATAGAGCCTATTTTAATTTTTAAAAATGTATAAACAGCTTCGAGAAAAATGCTATGTGGGAACTATATAAAAAAGCAAGAAATTCTTTTGTAAATTTACGTAAAACTAAAAAAGAACAATATTAGTATAATAAAATAGAATCAAAATAATAGTAAATTAATGTGGAAAACACTCAAACAACTTCTTACTTTCTTACTATTACAAGTAAATGTTTTAATCAAAATAGTATAAAATTTTCAATTGATACTTAATCTCGTACTTAATACAACTATAATCTCTACAAGTGGGCAAGAGATAGCTAATAATTTTAATATTTATTTTATATCAAGTATAGAGAAAATCGAGGAGAAATTACAAACATCAATTCCAACAGTCATTGGCATTTGATGAAATAACAATCTGTAACTTCAGATTTTTTGAATTTAAACCGTTAACTATAAATGACTGGAAACAAATTGTTTTTTCCCTAGATAATAAGTATAGTAATGAAGATTTACTTAACACAAAAATAAAAACATTTTCAATGTACTAGGGCATATTTTGTAAAAATACATTATTTATTTATTTTATTTATTTATTTCACATCATTCAATACAAAGTATGTATGTAATGCTAATACATGTGTGGGAATGGCAAAGCCCATTGGCTAGAGAGCCGCTCCCACACATCTCATTATACAATGATGATCGTTACCTATGCTTAACTTAACGTCTACGCTGTCACAATTAAAACAATACAAGAGTATCACATTATAAATCTTGTCATGCCACTTCATTCCAAGTTATTATTAACACATCACTAATGAGTGGGCAGTTTCTGAAAGATCTAAAAACTAGCATAGTAACACTTGTACCTAAAGTAGCTAATAGTTCAGATCCCTCTGACTACCGTCCAATAAATACTCTCCTTGCCATGGAAAAGATTCTGGAATTAGTTGTATATACTCGACTTTATGATTATTTCACCCATACTAACTTGCTTTTCATAAACCAGTCAGGTTTCAGGAAGAGTCACTCATGTGAATCGGCAGTTCAGTTGACTATTTACAAGTGGAACGAGCTTATTGATAAGGGTTACTTTGTATGTGCAGTTTTTCTTGAGTTTCGGAGAGCGTTTGAAGCCATTGACTGTGGCATATTGTTGAAAAAACTTAAATATTATGGCATAGAGGGTACAGCCTTGGAATGGCTAACTGATTTCTTAAAAAACAGGAAGCAAATTACTAAAATAAATAACTTTAAATCTGCTAAAATTTTGAACCCGTTTGGAATCTCCAAAGGAAGTGTTGGTGGGCCATTACTTTTCATAATTTACCTAAATGATATAAATAACAATATTAACCCAGATTTCTTAAACCTTTGTGCAGATGACACTCATTTCTTGCCACGATAAAAAATTAGAAAATACAATTGATAAAACTAAGAGAGAATTAAAGAAGTTAGAACATTATCTAAATAAAAATAAATTAAAACTCAGTGTGAAACAAAAAACAAAAGCAATGATCTTAACCACAAAATATAAATACTCTCTAATAAGAGTTGACAACTTAAATATAATTACCTATATATAATTCCAAAATGGAAATTGTCTCTTATTGACAATCAAAAGTCATTTCCTCTATATTAAGAAAAAAATATCCACAAAACTATATTTTAGATAGACTTGTCCCAAATTTCTCAATTAACACAAAAATACTTGTTTATAAAAGCATAATTCAACCCCATTTTAACTTTTGTGCTAGCCTTCTGTACACACAACACAAACTTAATGGCATAGCAACAATATAAGTAGAAAGGCCCTGTAATTACTCTGTGGATTCATAATTTTTGGATGGATATTTTTGGGGTATTTCCCATTTTCAGCACTAGTGCAACTTTCAGCATGCATATAGAAAAAAATATATTTTTAAGACCCAAATTACTATTGGTGATTTACTTATACTTTCATTGGATAATATTGTTATTTGATGAATAATAATACAGCTTTATAAAAATATTCCAAAAAGGGATTTATAAAAGTCGTTAGTGACCATACCATATTTAAAACATTAAGAGAAAATAATATAATGAAAAATATTTATTAATTCTAAAGTAGTCATTGTTCTGCATTAGGTATTATTTCAAACTAAACAAGAATTTTGTACTTACGAAGTACTGAGTGTAGTACTTTTTCTTAAAGAAGTAAGTAGGTACATTTTTAGTCTAGAACTGTTGACTTTTAAACTGTTATGTATGATGTATAAATCAAAGTGCTCATTTTGGTAAAGCAAGAATGAAGTAGCAGTTCGCAAAATTAGTTTCAAGTATGACACGTTTTGGATTCACTACTAGACGAGGTCTGATGAATCATAAGTAATATTTCACTTTTACTTAGGTTTTATGTGTTTATGGTGTAATGAAAAGGGAAGAACATTCCATTCTGCTGATGCAGCAAGACAGCACATGGTAGACAAAGGTCACTGTAAAATGATCCATGAAGGAATAGCATTAGCAGAATATTCAGATTTTTATGACTATACTCCTTCTTACCCTGATGCTGAAAAGGAAGGTGTCAATCCAGATGAAGAGGTAAGTTACTCTGAAAAGATAATTTGCTCAAACAATTTTATACTTTTAAAAGAAAAGTCAAAGATCATATATAATTCTGTTTATTATATTACGGATTATAGATTAAACTTTACAAGGTTTAAGTATGTGTTCTGAAATCTTTAATATGCTAAAAAATGTTTCTTACTTGCAAATATACATGGTCAGTTTTTTAAAGCGATACCTCAAAAACGGTTTGAAATATTTTCATGAAATTCTGGTGAGTTAATAGGGAGATGGGGACATATTTTAACATATTTTTGATATTTACCCCCTCTCTCTGTTTTGAGGGGTGGGGTAACTTTGGAATTTTAAATGGGATGATGTACTTTTGTTTATAAAATTCGAGTCTTCGTTTAAAAAAAAGTACATTGGGGGTACAATTTTTTTTTTGATTTGCTCTTTGGGTTACCGAATTATTATTTATTAAGTTACAAAATAAAAAAAAATTATTTACCATTTAATTTCAACTTATTCAGCATGCTTGTCATGCTTGAGAAGTTCTTGGAAATTTCCCCCTTCAACTTCCAAACACTTTATCACTCTTTTTCTAAATTAATTTCGTACCCGCTGTAACATTTCGGTTGTCACTAATAAGCAGGTAAAGCGGATTCGTTGTTTCATATCATATAAAGTTGTAGGTGTAGTCGCCATCACTTTGTCCTTTATAAAACCTCGCTAGAAAAAGTCTAGGGGAGTCAAATCCAGGGACCTAGCAGGCCAATTAACCGGACCAGCTTGTCCAATCCACCTGTATTCAGATATTTCACTCAAATGATTACAGGAATGTATTGCATAATGGGGTGGAGGTCCGTCCTGTTGAAACCACATATCAGCATTTATTTATTTATTTCAACGGGAACTGCCCACTCAATGTTACAATTAATATTATAAAAAAACGACCGTCAGTTAAATTCAGTTACCCAATACTAATATAAACTTAACATACATATAAACAATGTGAAGTTGCCTAAGTATATAAAAAAATAAATATGGATGACATCATTTTTGATTCTCTGACGCCACTCACGCACTCCTCAAAAAAAGCGTTTAAAGCATTTAAGAGAGATGCTAAATAGGTCTATACTTAAGTTGTTTGCATGTTTCATAATTCTGCAAATGGCAGAGTTATCTGTCGCTGTGGAACGCTGAAGATAAGAGCCGATATAATATATCAGGACAGTCAATCAGATTCTGCATAATTTTATGTGCATTTATATTATGTCAATGTTAATCGTCTCCTATGTAAATTTTGAAGCCCAAGTTGCAGCTCAAGTTCCCCATAAATCAAATTATCAACTGGAATGTCAAGCTTATATGAAGCATATCTGAGAAATTTTCTTTGGACTTCTTCTATCTTAGCAATGTGAGTTACAAAAAAAGGATTCCATATAGTAGTACAGTTCTCCAAATGAGGTCTAACAAGAGAAATGTATAGTGTCTTAATAGCTTGGACATTTGTAAAATCCTTGGTGTTATGTTTTACAAAACCAAGCATACATAATGCTTTATTGCAGCAAACATTAATATGCTGGGAAAAAGAGAGCTTATTATTAGCCCTCAAAATAGATAGAGGGAGTAAATGTTACAAATATGTTTAAATATGTCCCCCCATCTCCCTATTAACTTACCTAAATTTCATGAAAATATTTTAAACCGTTTTTAAGATATCGCCTTGTAACACTTTAAAAAACTCACCTTGTATAGTTTTAAGAATTCAAAAAAAAAACTTAACCATTACTTATCTTATAAGTAGTAATTTTAATGACATTCTAGGTCAGATTTCTTAAGATGGCAAAGAAAATCTTTCCGAAAGCATAAATACTTTTTCTAGAAAATTAGATCTTGGATATAGATTTTTATCTTTTTTTTAGGTTTCTATTCCTGAAGTTGATAGTTCCGATTACCAACTAGTGTTACCATCAGGTGTAACTGTAGGTCATAGAAGTCTTATGCGATACTATAAACAGAGTATCAACCCCAATAAGGCAGTAGTGGTGTCAAGTAAGGGGGATAAGAAACTGCATAAAGTGTTGGCGAGTTATAGGGCCTTAGGATGGTCTTCCACAGATCAAGCTGCAGCTGCTAAGTAAGTTTTGGTTGAAGTTGTACTTATTGTGTTGCAGGCGCGGCTTGTCCATAAGGTCATTTGGTCAATGACCAACATAATAATTCATTTTTTAAAACCAAAGAATAATTATTATCTTTGCTTTCAAAAAAGTGGAAGTTCCATGCGAAAGCAATAAAGAATCGAGCGCTCCGGACTCGGCCGTATTTTAAATGACCTCAGGTTTAGGAAGTCATTAAGATACAAATATATGACAAAATTGTCGACAGCCCACCAATAATAGCGCTATCGGCGCGCACGTGACCGTCGACGACGTCGCGCCGATTCTCGGGTTGTCCCGGGCCATTGTCGAAAGACACTCGAACCGCTCCGTGAAATATACTATGGCAAAACATTTGGGTTAGATAACGAAAAACTAATTACCTAATATGCGCATTGTATTTGCATAAACTTTTGTTTAGATTTCATTTCGTCGCGCCGGCACTTATTACAGTGGCGAATGGTGAAATTTCGAAGCTGTATCTCTGTTCCTACTTACAGGACCCGTACCAAATTTAGGAGTTTTAATAGTGAGCCCACTGAGAATGTTTCGCTAAAGAAAAAAACATTTTGTAATTTGCGAAAAAAAAGTTGAATTTTTGCTGTGCCCCCCTAAGAACAAATGAACACGTCTATGTATTTTGTTTATTATTTTTTCTAAACAAATTTTACATCATTTTGTCAAACGTTGTTAAATTTTGAGAGAAAAAAATGTGTTAGTAGAAAGTTATCATTTGAATTTTTTTAAACCTAAAATATAATTTAAAAAAAAATTCAAATGACTATAACTTTCTACTAACACATTTTTCTCTTGAAATTTAAAAAAAATTCGATAAAATGATGTAAAAGGTGCTTAGAAAAAATAATAAATAAAATACCTAGACGTGTTCATTTTTTCTTAGGGGGGCACAGCAAAAATTCAGCTTTTTTTCGCAAATTACAAAATGTTTTTTTTTCTTTATCAAAACATTCCCAGTAGGCTCACTATTAAAACCCCTAAATTTGGTATGGGTCCTGTAAGTAGGAACAGAGATATAGAACTTTGAAATTTCACCAGCCGCCACTGACTTATTATTAGTGTAAGAGGTGTTTCGGCTTTCCTAATTTTATTGTGTAATTTGTTTTTGTATATTATTTGATATTTGTGTTGTGTCCTTTGTGTAGTAGTGCAGTACTAATACCTGAGTACTTGTGTTAACAATGGGGCTTTAACTGTGTAAGAAACTGTTTGCATGTAGGTAATTTAAAAAAAGTCACAACAAAAATGTTATTTTAGTATTTTATGTTTGTTTGCTTTGTTTATATGTAGGTAAATTAGTTCTTGGCAGAAATAGGCACATTATAAAAAGCCTTCCTTAATTAAAAAAGTGTAATTTGTACCTGTAAAAAAACTCGGGCCGCGGATGCTGGTGTGTAGTTTTAAGGAACATACTGGGCTTGTTCCCCAAAGATTTTAACAGTTGCTCAAAAAATAATTTGGTTTTGTCTCATTGTTTCATCTGGTGATTATTTTATTTTAGAAGAGCCAAGGATATTCACTACATGAAGAGGTTGCAATCAAAATATATGGCCAAGTTGGGAGTGAAGAATAACAAATTACAAACACACTTTAGACAACAAGTTAACTTTTAAAAAAATATGATCTTGTTTACTGTTATTAAAATGTTTAATAAAAGTAATTTTATATTGAAAGTGGTTGATTATTTGATATCCATGCCCAGGGGCGGCTGGTACATAAGGGTTACAGAGCTGCAGAACCACCAACATTTTCAAGTCACTTACGGAGTTAATAAGTATGCCTTTCTGCCTACAATGTCTGCACGTCACTGCATTTTATCTTAATCTTTTATCTCGTTCTTTTCTAAATTATACTGGAGGCTGAATCGTATATAAGGGTGAGTTTCTTAAAGTGTAACAAGGCGATATCTCGAAAACGGTTGAAAATGTTTTCATAAAATTTTGGTGAGTTAATAGGAGATGGGGGGACATATTTAAATATATTTTTGAGATTTACCCCCTCCCTCTATTTTGAGGGGTGGGCATTGGCGTAACCAGGGGGGCTAAGGGGGCTACAACCCCCTCGATTTTCTCACACATAAAAAGCTATATATTGTTCTTAATGTTTTTTAATAAATGCTATGTATAGGCACAGTTGAGAACACGCGTAAATGAAAAGCTCGTTTTTAAACTGTGTTATAGGTAAGATTTTTTCTCACCCCTCCCCCTCAATCAATGCCTGGTTACGCCACTGGGGGTGAGGGTAACTTTGAAATTTTAAATGGGCTGATGTACTTTTGTTTATAAAATTAGAATCTACGTAAAACACTACATATGGTTACAAAGTTATTAGGTTATGAAATAAAAAGAAAATTTTAACTTATTTTATAAATCTTAAATCTGTCATGCTTAAAAAGTTGTTCGAAATGTCCCCTTAACTACTAAACACTCTCACTCTTTTTCTAAATGAATCTCGTAACAGCTGTCAGGGCCGGACCCAGGACCCACTTTAAATCGTTTTGTCGTGTAGGTAAATGAAAAATTTAATTTTTTCAACCCATCTATTCTTTTTAAATTAACGCCAGAAAATGTTAAAAAAGAGGAGTTGCAAATATTTTACGAAAGTGATTTCACTGAATCTCTGAGCCTTAAACTAGTTGCCATAAGAAATAATAAATTAATATATGTATAAGGATGTTCAGAATATTCAAAGCATAACTTGAGTTTTTAAAATACTTATTAGTAGATAATTCTACAGGCGCATCTAGCTTTCCTAACACAAATAAAGCACTGATGATGTACTTACCTTTACTTACGCTTACAAGGCAAGTAATGAAAGGTGTTTCTCAAAATTAAAAATTATTAAAATATACCTATCTAAGAAATAGAATTTTCTCAAGAGAGGTTAGATTCTTTTGGCAATTCAAAATGATTTGGCGAGGGATATTGAAATAAATCAAGCCATTACTTCTTTTTCCGAAAGCAAAGCTAGAAAAAAGTTTAAATTTTTTTATGTTAATATTTTTAAATTAGCGTTTATGCTCAGTTATATCGCCGTAAAATAACAGACATTTCTTTTAAAGTTAAACAAGGTAGTTTTTATTGTAAAATTGAGTTCACGAGCAAGTAGTATGTATACATATAGAGGGACCCTTTGTCGAATGTTGCGGGGGCACTAGGTCCGGCCCTGCAGCTGTAACATTTCAGGTGTCACTGTCACTAATAAGCTGGCAAAGCGGGTTCGGTCTTTCATATCATCTAAAGTTGTGTGTGCAGTGGCCTTCACTTTGTCTATAAAACCGCATTAGAAAAAATCGAGGGTGGTCAAATCCGGGGACCTCGCAGGCCAGTTAACCGGACCAGCTCGTCCAATCCACCTGTTTTTAAATATTGTAGTTTTTTCTGCACTCCCCCAAAATTAACGACATATCAACTTGCACGTAAAATTTGCTTCCACGTTTAGTGGAGCAATAAGCTGAGAAATAATCGTTAAAACGTCAAAATTCTCAACTGAGTTAAGTAAAAATAGTGCACTTCCATGGAAACATTAATTCCGAAATAAGTGAACTTGTCTTACTGGTAAAATTTATTTGTTTTTTAATTCAATTAAAATTTAATTAAGCATAATTCGTAACCGAAATAGAAAATAAAAAAAAATTGTACGCATACGTAGTTTTTTACGTAGATTTGAATTTCACAAACAAAAGTACATCATCCCGTTTAAAATTCCAAAGTTACCCCAACCCTCAGAAAAGAGAGAGGTTGTGAATATCAAAAATATGTTCAAATATATTTTAAACCGTTTTCGAGATATCGCCTTGTGATACTTTAAAGAACTCGCCCTGTATATTTTAAATTTCTCTTTTGGTCTTTAGTTTTAAAAGGCACAGTAAATATAACGTATATTATAAATTCGTCCATTTCGAAACTAGAACTCTTACATTTAGTAAAATGATGCCAGAACAGACTAACGATAACAATTTATTAACGATGGTGTTGATAAGTCCACTAAGACAACGACAAACGCTTAATTTACAGGGAACTGAGTGTCTCTGAACTCTATATATAAAGGCCATCTTATTAAATCACACATATCGTTTAATCATAGCTTCAATTTTAAAACGATTAGAGATTAGAGGTAGTCAGTGGCGCACCCAGAAATTTTATTAGGGGCTGACTAGATAGGGTTGCTAACTTTCGAATATAATATGAAAGGACAATCTAGCGCCGCAGGCAAATCGCCGAAGGAGCAAATTTAGTTTTAGGTGCCACGCCTAAAAGCTTTATAAGTATAAAAATGCGCCGCAGGCGAAAATTGTAAGTAATGGATGCATGTGTAATTTTGTAAAGGCATTATACGAAAGTCAATAAACTAGCTTGTTTTTTGGTATTTAAATCTAATCTTAGGGAAAAAACGTATATTTGACGAATCCTAAGTTAGAGGGGACAAGAGGACGCGTTTTAAACTTGGTCAATCATGTTTTAGAAATAAAACTCGAAAACTCCGAAGTGTCTTTATGCTTATGGACCATCAAAAACCGTGTGTGAACGGAACTCCGTATCCTTTCGCGAACGCCAGTCACTCTGTTCTAAAATAATAATTATTCATTTTAAAAAAATGAAAAATTATTAATTATAATTTTTTTCTCAAAAAAATGAACCGACTCCACAAAAGAAAAAGCACTAGAAAGTATGAAATAATATTTTTACGTATTTATAACTGTGGTTAATGGTAAACTTAATTTTGTTCAAAGTTAGGTAACTTATACACCGAAGTTGAGGTCGGCGCAATTTTAAAGTATAAAAGAAATCCTTAGTGATAATTCCGAGGATAATACATTAATAAATTATTGTTAATAAAGCGTAATATTTTTAGTTATTTATAACTAAGCCTAATGGTCAGGTTAATTGCTTTCGAATTTTAGTAATTTGTACACAAAAGTTCTGAACTTTAAAGTAAGCGCAACTTCTTATTAATTGTTTATAAATTATCATTACGGATCCTTATACAGTGAAATTGCGCTCACTTTAAAGTTCAGAACTTCGGTGTACAAGTTACCTAACTTTGCACAAAATTAAGTTTACCATTAACCACAGTTATAAATACGTAAAAATATTATTTCATACTATTTAGTGCTTTTTCGTTTGCGAAGTTGGTTCATTTAAAAAAAAATTAATTCTTTTCAGTTCACATATTCTCCCTTTCCCTTCATCTTATCGCTCCCTCTTTAAATTTGTAATGTTCATGTAATATTGAATTTTCAGACCTCAGTAACCCCGAAAATGACATAGTTAACATTTTTAACGAGGTTTCCACCCGCTTCTTTCGGCCACCCTCCCCCGCCGTAATTTTTTTTTACATACGTTACATAGCTTTTCTGACTTCAATAGGCCCGAAAATGCCCCATTAGTTAACATTTTTGGAGAAATTGTCAGTTGCTCTTCTTTACCTCCCCCGTCCCCCGCCCTCAATTTCTTTAACATCTGTAACACAAATTTAAATTTACTGACCTCAATAACCCCGAAAATGACTTGTTAGTTAACATTTTTGGAGAAATTATCAATCGTTCCTTTTTATCCCCCCGTTAATTTTTTTAACATCGGTTAGAAAAAATTTAATTTTCTGACGTCAGTAACCCCCAAAAATAATAGATTAGTTAACATTTTTGGAGAAATTCTCAGCCGCTCCTTTTTTTTTATCGAAATCGGTTAATCCGTTCAAGAATTATGCGTGAACATACATAAAAAAAAATAATAACAATAATATGACACATACGGGTCGAATTGATAACCTCCTCGTGAAGTCGGCTAAAATGTTAAATATTTTCTTAGTTAAGTAATATTTAGCGAAATATGTGTCTCGTCGGGTGCAGCCCGGCAGCCCCTTCTTCGGTGCGCCCCTGAAGGTTGTAAAGAAAATCATAACAATAACAGATTTATTTAACATCCTTAAATAGAGACCTATTTTGAATTCATATTAAAGAAGCTTAATATTTTACTGTTTCTAAACCGAGAGTCAGTTAAAATGAGTTCAGAGTGAATTGACTGAAATATATATATTTTTTTTAAATATGGCTTGTAGCGTTTAATAATTTAAATGTAATTTCTAATTGTGTTATCAAATAAAAGAGTTTGTAGTTGGTGAAATTACTTTAAAAAAAGTAGTGCTATTATTATAAGAATTTAATACAATTCATTTAATTTTTGGACAAAAGGTAAATCAACACTATGATATTGGTACTTTTATAACTTAAAAGGATCAGGATAACTTAAGGTATGGAGCTAATTAACTAATTTTCCACCTAGTAAAATTTAAGATACCTGGTGGAATTGTTTTTAGGTGTCTACTGAGTTTCAGTCTTTTTTCAAAATGTCACGAACGAGGTTGACAAATGAAGTTAAAAAAAATTTTAAAGCTAATTTTTAATATTTGGAGTAGGAAAATTATGGTAGGATGCTTTAATGCGTGTGTAACCCAAATTATTACACCTGTTAAATTCGCCGTAGTTATTAATATTATAATGGTGGTAAGTACATATATGACACTTTTTTTGTTAAAAAATTTGAGCTTCTTCAGATTTGCTTAAAGCCGAGTTCTCATTAGTCGACTTCATCGATGAACATCATTGAATATATTCCACTGAATATTCAGTTTAGAAAGTGTGAGTTGTTAAAATGGCTGCAAGAAAGAAAATTGTGCGTGCTGGCGTTTGAATTGTGTGTGAACATTTGAAAAACCTAATCAGAATGAGAAAAACAAGAAAACCTTGACGCTGGTGGGTCAGACCATGGATCTTAAGACGGGTATATGTATATAAAGGTGCTTCAGTAAAACTGTTATCGGAATTAGATAGGTGCTGGAAATGACTTGGATGCGTATAAACACCATTTAAGAATGAGCGAAGAGAAATCTGAAGAACTTCTACAGAAAGTGACAACTTTTATACAGAAAAAAGAGGTAATTATTGATATTACTGTAAACAGCGAATTTTTTCATGAAATTTTGCACAGACCCTAATTTTGGGTCGTAGAACACGAATCCGAAGTCAGCTTTTGGCGGTCTCGTATGGTTTTTCCAAAAAAAATTTTTTTTTGCAAAACTTTTAGGTTAAATTTTAGGTTACCTTTTTTTATAGATTCCTTTAAGTTTCGACACTTTCACTTAAACATATCTGTAAACTTATAATTTTTATTTTATTTCGTCACACAAAACACCACATTTAGGCTAAAATAGCTAAGAAAATTGCTTTTTCCTATAGAAAATTCCATTTTATGGCTCTAGACGTCATTATTTTGCCAGCTGTCAATTTTCCGGCGTTGCCACGTTTACAAAGCATTTTGAACCAAATTTAACCAAAAGGGCAAAAAGATGACCCCAACCAACACCCTGGGGCACGGATCCCTCTTCGCCTGCGAGGAAAGAGACTGGTCAGGGCCCCTAACCAGGTGCTAACCCTGCTCCGACCTTAGGGTGCCCTCCGATTCACCGTTATACCACCGTTATATCGAAAATATTAGATCTGTCACCTAATTCACCGACTTAGAAAAGTTTTTGATACGAACGGTGGATCGGAGGGCACCCTAAGGTCGGAACAGGGTTAGCACCTGGTTAGGGGCCCTGACCAGTCTCTTTCCTCGCAGGCGAAGAGGGATCGGTGCCCCAGGGTGTTGGTTGGGGTCATCTTTTTGCCCTTTTGGTTAAATTTGGTTCATTTTCGCATTTTCCCGCCAACTTTTTATTATTCCTAATTTACAACTTTGTCTTGAAAAATAAGTAAACCTGGCAACGCCGGACATTTGACAGCTGGGAACGTAATGGCGTCTACTACAAAATACAATGGAATTTTATATAGGAAAAAGCAATTTTCTTAGCTATTTTTGGCTAAATGTGGTGTTTTGTGTGACGAAATAAAATAAAAATTATAAGTTTACAGATATGTTTAAGTGAAAGTGTCGAAACTTAAAGGAATCTATAAAAAAAGGTAACCTAAAAGTTAAAAAAATTTTTTGCGGAAAAACCATTCGAGACCGCCAAAAACTGACTTCGGATTCGTGTTCTACGACCCAAAATTAGGGTCTGTGCAAAATTTCATGAAAAAATTCGCTGTTTACAGTAATATCAATAATTAAAAAGATACTTTATTGAAGGAGGCTCTTCCAGCAAGACTAAAATTACAAGTAGTTTTAAGATATTTAGCTACAGGAGATTCTTTGTCGTCTTTGACTCTGATAGCAGTGTACCAGGCTGCCCAAAAACAGTATTTCAAAATGTCTGCCAGACATGTGGTTATCTCTCCATTTAAAATTTGCCATTTTTCACGAAAATATAATTAAACTAAAAGAGACCAGCTTCGTATTGTTTTCAATGCAACTGAACGTTTCTTCTCACGTTTAAACACAGTTCACTGTCATTGTATTAGTCCCGTCGATCAACCAAAGTAGGAATTCGTTTCAATTTTATTGAAACGCAGTATTATTGACCGATATCGTTGAACAGCTGTTCACATTAAACTATCTTACTTCAATCCCAGAATACTTCTGGGCTTCAATGGCATAGATTTAATGATATTGATCAATGAAGTCGACTAATGAGAACCCGGCTTAAGTTTGCTAGGCAACTTTAGTTCTCATCGGAGTTTCTGCAACATTATTTTTCTACAATTTTTGGATTTGTTTTTCTTGTTTAAAATTAGACCTTTTCTGAAATAAATAATTATTATTACGTGTGCGCTATGTTAAACAATCTGAATAGTAAGTTGATTGACTTGTGCAATATCATTTTAAGTTTTGTGCATTATGCAAAGTATAAATTATAAGCATTAAAATCATTATTTTGTGCAATAACATTTGCTCGTTTTGTGCAAATGTTATATGTTACCTATTGCTAATATAGCAATAATATGGCAAATTGCTAACATAGCGATAGGTAATATAATTTTAAATAATGCGGAACCATAAAATGCGCGGTTACCATGTAATACTTACTTGTTCAGTGTAATAAACGTTTAGTAATTTTAGGGAGCAATAATGTTTTTAATTGAGAAAAATGTATTAACTTAATTCTAGTTTATATTAACTATCGTAAAAACACAAAAAACAATGTCTGATCTATCGTCTTTTTCAGTGGCAGCTGGTGAAATTTCAAAGTTGTATATCTCTGTTCCTACTTACAGGACCCGTACCAAATTTCGGGGTTTTAATAGTGAGCCCACTGGGAATGTCTTGATAAAGAACAAAACATTTTCAAATTTGCGAAAAAAGTTAAATTTTTGCTGTGTAAGAAAAATGAACACGTCTAGGTACTTTATTTATTATGTTTTCTAAGCCCATTTACATTATTTTGTCGAGAATTTTTAAATTTTAAGAGAAAAAGATTTGGGACATTACACTTTAAAATGAATGCCGAATGGGTCATCTAGGAGCGTATTAAAAACCGAATTTTCTTGATTTTTTCCGAAAAGTACTATTTTTAACCGACATTATTCCACACTATTTTCCTATTTAGTGATTCTTTTTAGGTTTATTTTATCCGTTAATTATCTAAGAATACCTCCCACTAATTTAAATCGCTTATTTTTTCATTAAAGTTGTAAATAAATAGGTTCATTTGCATCGGGGACATGCAAATTTCAAAATTTTTGAATTTTCGAAGATTGCCATGAAAACAAAGAATTGCAATTTATTTACAATTAAATTAAATTACAAAATTGAAAGGTTCCTGGATCGATTTCGGCTTGAAATATACATGAGTAAGATTTTAGGAACCTTCTACCTTAAGTGCAGGGATATTTCATTGCATGAGTTACGCATTAAATGCCATTTTTATCGATTTTTCCATGGATCTATTATAATAAGGATTCGATGTTCCGTATACTGTGACCGTATCGAACGTGAAGCCTTATATTTGTTATTTGTTGTGAAAACATTTACCGTAGTGGTATAGAGTTTACGAATTTTAAGGAAATACCACAGGAAATACGTAATTGAATCAAGAATGGTAGTAGAAAGAGATAAAATAGCATTGGAGTGTTGGAGCTCAGGTTGAAAAATCACACCGGTGTGTCACCCGGCGATGATATCGAACGCAGCCCAGAAGTGTTGTTGTCTGTGCTGGTTGTTTAGGAAAACGGCTGAACCTCGGTCTGAACACTCGGTTACACGTACGTCTTTGTCTAATGAACTAGAAAAGAAAAAGTGCGACGTATAGATTTATGTAGATTTATAAGTGACTCGGAGCGACTTTAAATAAACACCTTTAGAAATAACATAACCTATAAATAATACAACCTTTTTAAATTAAATTTATTATTATTTCGCAGAAAATAAAGTATTTTAGGGCTATTATTACGTTTAGTAAATATTGTGATGCTTCTAACGTATTTCTTGTACAAAAATATAAGGTAAAATCAGATGTGGCCAATGTTTACAAATTGTGTTTAGAGTGTCACTTAGAATGGTTTGTTTTGGCTTCAAAGAATGTTACATCATCCCGTATCCATTCTTAATAAATCCATGGATTTTTCGATGACCCTACAGCACTGGAATTCGCCATGTACTCATTATGACTCATAAAAACACTTTTGACGACACATCCAATAGGATCACGCTTTACAAATTTCGAAATTCGCGCGAAAGTTTGTAGTAGAAAATCCTTTTTTTGTTGTTAATTAAGATCAAAATAAATGGATAACAGCAAACCCCATAAACATTTAATTTATGTTGAGAATATAAAAAAATATATTTCAGATTTATTTGGGTTATATGCATATTCCCTATTAGTAAGAGATGCATAGATTAAGTAAAAATACGTTATTATATTATTAAAATAGCTAATATTCATATTATACATAAATATGTATACAGCGTGTTTCAAAAACATGTGTCATCGCTCGTGGGGATATTTCTCACGCAAAAATAGGGCAAATAGCTTCTGTCAACATAGGCCCGTTCTTGCATCGCTTCTGAGACACAGAGTGTTAAAGACTTATTCTTCGGTTATCTTTAAATATCTCCAAAAAGATTTTAAATACTATACTAAAAAGCATTAATAACGTATACAGAAATTTATATAGTGAGAAAAAGAAAGAATATGATGTGTTGTTAAAAGAATGTAGAAAAAGACATTCCATCAAAAACATACATGTAAAAAAACAGGCCAAGTTCTCATCAGGACTGTGTGTTTTGTTACCTGAAAAAAAAATAACTGAAATGTAAAAATTATGCCAAATTCTTTGCCTACACGTGAATTGATAAATTTACAGACCAAAATGTTCAAGGGTATCAATGTTACTCAGTTCTTTAATGAAAACTTGCCAAGTTTGATCTGTAAATTTATCAATTCATACAATATTTTTCTGTGCTTATCAAAACACTGCTAATAACGTATAGGCAAGGAATTTAGCATAATTTTTACATTAACATTTTTTTTAGATAACAAAACACAGTCCTGACGAGAACTTGGCCTGTTTTTTACATGTATGTTTTTGGTGGGATTTCATAATATTTTGTTCAGATACCAAATTATATTTATTTATTATTAGTATATACAGGGTTCGGCAAAATGAACTACCCAATTTAAACAGCTTATAAAAATTTATTAACTTGAATAATAAAACGAATTAATACATATTTTTAAACTAGAAATATGGGAGTTTTTTATGATTTAAATATAGTGCTTCGTAAATGATCGCCATTGTTCTCAATGCAGTCTTCTAATTGATTAGCAAATTTTTGCATAACGTTTTGAAGAACGTGACGTGGGATAGCATTCATTTCATTTCTACTGTTTAATTTCAAATCTCTTAAATTTCTGGGTTTATCACAACCACCCAATCGGAGCTGAAAGATCTGGGGATATTTCTGGCCATGGAATCGTACGATTTCTTGAAATGAGTCTGTTTGGAAAGGATTCTCTTAAAATGTCCATGCTTATTCTCGCCGTATGACGTGTTGCCCCGTCTTGCTGAAACCAGTAATGTCCTATTTCTTCTTCAATTTGAGGTAAAAAGAATGTCTGCAACATTCGAACATAGCGCGCAGCGGTAACGGTTACCGTCTGACCATTCTCTTCAAAAAAATAAGGCCCAATTATTCTAGACGATAAAATGGCATACCATACAGTTACTTTAGGGCAATGTAAAGGTCTCTGATGAATTTCCCGAGGATTCTCTTGAGCCCAATAACGGCAATTTTGCTTATTTACATCGCCGTTGAGATAAAAATGTGCCTCATCACTCATGAAAAAGTTATTTTCGATACCTTGGTGATTATCATGAATTAGACGACAACATTCAACTATTAATCTTTTCTTGATCATTTATTTTCTGAGCTATTGCGATCTTATATGGATGAAAATTCATGCGTTTTAACATTCTTCTCGTGCTTCGATTACTCAAACCAAGGACGGAAGCATGTTTAACAGCGAGTTTTTTCGGACTAGCAATAACTGCATTTCTTGCCCTTTCATCGTTTCGCTCATTGCAGGCAGTTCTTGACCTTCCACTTGACTTTTTGTCTACAATAGATCCCAGTTGTCTCCATTTATTGCGCCAAGCTAAAATAGTCTTACGCTGAGGACAGCGACGGAGATTAAAATGACGTCGAAAACACCTTTGAACAGCGATTACTGAATTAAATTGAATCAATTTCTCAACACAAAAGACGCGATGTTGTGTAGACCAACGCTTCATTTTGACAACTGTCAACAATTCTAACAAAATTTCCAAAGCCTACATTTCCATTTAAAACTATTTTCATTCAAAATAACCGAATCGTTTTTGTGTTATTAATGAAATAAAATGGGTAATACATTTTGCCGAACCCTGTAGTATATGCTCTCTGTATAAAAAATTTAATTTTTCATAAGGTGAATTTTATTTATTTCACAAGCAAAAACTTTTATTAGGTGTGGCATTTTTACGTATCTTGCAAGTCCATTTGTCCTCTTTTAAACCCCATCCAAGAACATACTGTATATAACTGCTCTAACAAAAAGTAAAAAGTGAGTGACGTACGGTTTTCTTACAAAATTATTTCAGTGTCAGCCAGTACGCACGCTCCTGGTGAATCTGTCCACACATACTTAACGCTAAAATATGTACTATTTTAAGTACTCTTCACTACCCAAAATTTATTTAAATTGCTAAAGTCTTTTCGGAGATAATACCCAAATAGTTTCTATCAATTTTTTCGTTTTTTTTTATTATTACCCAAATAGTTTCTATCAATTTTTTCGTTTTTTTTTAATTCTTTGGGTGAGGCATCTTCCCATAAGCCAGGGGCGGATTTCAAATTTCGTCTAGAGGGGGGGGGGGGGCAACGTCACCTCGAGCTACACAAAAGTATAGACAAAAAAACGGGCAAGTTCGAGTGCGACATTTTTTTATTTAGTGTAAGAAATATGCACTGTTTCATAATGGACGGAATATCTAAACCTCTCTTCTTGCGAAAACAGAAAGGTTTGTCATCTTAACTTACCAAAATTCTATAATTTTTTTTTATTTATACCTTCTGTCCATTTGGACTTATATTTGAAAATTTTTCGAAAACATGTTTTTTTTTAATTTTTCGAAAATATATTTGAAAACTAGGAATGTTTTCAAAACTTTTTCTTCGGAAGCCCCCTTTTCAAGTTTTTTTAACCAGTTTTCAAAATTACAGTTTTTAAATAAAACATGTTTTTAGAATGTACATTTTTTCATACATTGCTTCGAAAAAGACTTTAAATATTCATATTAAAAAAAAACACTTTTTTAAAAGTAATTTACTACAGACACAGTTTAAAAAACGGGCTTAAACGGGCTTTTCAGCCCGAATTAGTTGGGTATCTTAGCAAGATCGTTGAGGCCAAGAATTTGGACCAATAGCAGCAGGCCTGCCTAGTCGACGCTTGCGCATTTTTCAATTTATTCTAGGCGGCCAACATTGTTGCCACGACGAACGTTTGTTTAAGCAGTAGGTGTAGGAAAACATGTAAATGCTATTCAGGTGCAACATCTTGCAATATACCCAGGTAACAATTTTCTGAAAGGCTTCCATCATAAATTCTATAAGTTAGTTGCCTTCCCAAAACTAATTATGTAATTCTAATCAAAGGATTATAGTCAAATTTAATACAGAAGACATATCTGTTAACCCTGACTGAACCAACTGGTTCGGTTAATATATTGATGGGTTACGCTTCCGCTTGGTTAACTTAGGCTGTAAAAAGGTAGTTTTATTGTAACAAGAATAGTAATACATTAGTTTATAGTCTAAAAAATCCTAAAAATATAATTTTTACTCTGATTGTGTTATTTCTCCAATATTACTAACAAAATTCTTCGGGTTTAGGGTTATTATCGAGAATTGGCAGCGCTGCAAGAAATGCTTACGATACGGATACGACGTACGTGAAACATTTTTCTTGCTCTAACTGTAGTAATCCGGTTCTGCCTAATCGTAGCACATATGTCGTAAATTGAACCATTTGCCGATATTTCGGCTCTCACTTGGCTCTTACTGCGCACACTCGAGATAGGCAGACAGCTATAAAAAACAATTTTGTGCTTGACGTTTATGAATGAAATTCGCAGGAGTTGACAAACTGATTCGCGTTTACGCGTTTTCTCAACTTTGCTACAGAGTAACATAGCAGACACAAGGAAACATAAACCTGACCGAACACAAAAGCGGTTCGTTTAGGTTAGTTTAGGATTTTTTTGTCATTTTTTCGTTGACATTTTCTAAGCCAGTATAGTTCATAATTTAAATTTAGAAAAACTATGTTTTCTAAAAAATATATTTTCAGAAAATGTATGTTTGAAAGATTCTTTATTAAAAAATATATTTTCGAGAAAATTTTGTAGATCCATTTCCGATAAAGCATCTTTCGAAGAACCTGTTTTTCCAAAAAATTCACCAAATTTAACATCAAAAAAGATGTTAGCTTCCACGCGACAGGAAAAATAGTTTGATTAATATGAAAATATAAATATTGTAGCATTTTTTAATTTATGCCTTCTGCTCATTTGGGGGGATATATACGAGTACTTACGAAAGTACCTACAATTTTTCTAAAACTATTTTTTTAACTTTTTTTAAGGCACTTTTCAAAAATAGGTACATTTTTTCAGAGAACATCTTTTTCGAAATTAAATTTTTTCGGATATTACCTTTTTCAAGCAACGACTTTTTGAAAAAGTAATTTACGACAAAGTAACATACTAAACTTAACTAAAACCTGATCAAACGCAAAAAAGGTGCGTTTAGGTTTGTTCAGGATCTTTTTCGTCTTTTTTTTAATAACATTTTCCAAGCTACTAGAGTTCATAATTTAATTTTCGAAACACGGGTTTCGGAAAAATATATTTTCGGAAAATGTACCTATTTTTAAAAAATTATTTTTTAAGATATTTTTGAAAAAATGTATTTTCGGAATACTTGTTTTCGAAAAAATATTTCATAAATCCGTTTTCAAAAAAGCATCTTTGAAAAATCTGTCAGGACATTTTTGAAAAAATGTTCGAAATCTGTGTATTCGAGAAAATATTTTTGAAAAGTTTCATTAATCCGTTTATGAAAAAGCTGTTTTTCGAAAAAATTCACTTTCAAAAGAATGTTTTTTTGGTTATTTGTCTCCTTTAGAAGTCAAAACGATACGGCGTAAATTTTGTGAGACATGTAAGCAATATTTTTCAGATTTTCAGAAACAATTAAAGAGCATGTTAATCAAAAATTTTAAAAAAAGGCTTGCATTTTTTTATAACATATTAGTATTGATCTATATTCATATTTTTGTGGTATAATTCATTTCAAAGACCTAACATAGACCGCAAATGTTTGTTTTTGTTTATAATATATCGTAGAATATAGGAATGGTTATTGTTTATGTTACAATATTTATTTTTATAAAATTCTCTATTGAAATCCTTTTTGTACAAGGCTTCAGAGGGGGCGCCCCCTGCGGTCCCCCTATATCCGCCACTGCCATAAGCTAGCACACGCATTTTGAAATAAATAATCCTGGCTTTTTTAAAATTTACTAATGATATATTTTTAGGTAATAACCGTTACAAGCTGTATGTTATCTTGGAAAGATTTCGGTGACATCCATGGATTTCCTTATTCAAGTTTTCATATTTTGCTACATATTGTATGTTTATGTTTGATTTGTTTTGTAGTTTCCATTCTAACTTACCTAATATTTTATGTAAGTAATAATAATGTTGTAGATAAATATATTTTGGAAGAATATTGATAAAATTTTAATTTCATTTTGTTTTTTCTTATTTATGTAATACTCTGTAATATACAAAGTAACTAGAAATACCAAGGGTACTCTATTTGGCTCGGGAAGAGTGCGTAGATGAAAATCTCAATTAAAATTTTATATTTCCTATTTTTGATTTTTGTTGACTAAAAACATCATCCAGCAACGATTTTTAAATTGTTCTAGTTTCATTCACAATTTCATTCATTTTTAAACAATGGCCCAGTTAAAATAATACGATAGCCCATCCAGGGCGTTGCCTCAAGTTGAATTAATTAATTACAAAACTAGTTAATATTTTATTTTTCTTTCCAGAAGGATAATGTAAACGGACCTTTTTCAACGCTAGGATTTTTTGTCTATATAGTGATAGAAATTATACTAATTGCTAACGTTTTCTCTATGCAGCGTGCTAACAAGAGAAACATGTACATAGAATGTGGTTTAATTTTTGGTAAGTATAGGTAATTTTTGCCTAACCGTGTCCATGGATTCCTGAGAAAATGAGAAAATATTGTTATATTTTTGTGTGTTTCAAACAGAGCTGGAAAGACAACAAAAAAGGAATCACTGATTACAGTTATTTTGTTAAAAAAAATCGATTCATTGTTGCTGATTACAAATAGGAATTGTAATCAACTCCCGATTAGTACCTATGTAATCGTAAAATAATCACTATACATGATTACAATTAATTGTTGGTACTTTTTTGCTTGGCCAAACGAAAAGCAGACTTAATAGTATACAATAATTTACTTGAAACCAGAAATACAGTTCTAATAGTTATAGTCTGAAAACGATACTTCATAGGTACGTAAGATTTTTTTTTGCACTTTCGGGAATAAGGTATGGTCTTTTGTCCCTTCAAACAGGGACTAAAGTGGTTCATTTATTCCATAGAAACTAAAGTATCTCCTAGCAATGCATAATTGAAAAACGTCATATGTGACAAAATTATATTTACTTGTTTATATTTAAATGTTTAAACTTAAAATATAATTAAAAAAAATCAAATGACTATAACTTTCTACTAACACATTTGTTTCTCTTAAAATAAAAATTTTCGACAAAATGATGTAAAAGTTGTTAAAAAAATAATAAATGAAATATCTAAACGTGTTCATTTTTTTTCCCAGGGGGCAGAGATCAACATTCTAGACACAAAAAAATTTAAAAAGTTCACTACTAATCGAAGAAATCCACCGAATTGCATTGTTCAGCCCCCCCCAAAGACAAATCAGCCCCCAAGACAAAATCCTGGGTGCGCCCATGGCTCTCATTATGGTTAAAATTATTAATGCAAAATATTTATATCAAGTATATTATTATATTTACAGACTCGTACAATAGGTATTTAACTTATTTCGACATCAATCTTTAACGTAAGTTTCGAAAATTAATGAAAGTATGATACATTTCAGTTAGAAATTTCAAAATAAGCATTTGTTTTTGATAGAATATAAAACTAAAGCATTGGAGTATTCACATTTTGTTTTATCCTCTATTACATATCAAATAACAAATTTCATATTAAAATGGACATTTTATAGGTATTGTTGAATTGAATTTTAATTTTTGTAAAGTGTCAGCGTTAAAAATCATTTTAGTTAGAACAAATCATTAGGACAGGTGGCGGTGCAGAGCCTTCAGAAATTAGGGTTGAACAGGAAAAAATTTATCATGTAACGCAATAAACATGTAAGTAAATAAAAATCCTGATTTCTCTTATAATCATGCTTGCTTAATAAATCGCAACTCTTTCAATTCTTGTAGGTAATTACGATTACAATAAGAAATTACTATTAGTGAAAGCAATCACGGATACTTTTTCGGTAGTAATTTTGATGATGATTACAAATTCCTCAAAAATTTGATCCATTACCAATTATTACTCTTAAAAAAAAGTAATCAGCCGCGATTCCTAATTGCAGTCAATGTAATTAATTACAGTCTCCGAATACAATACAAAAGTAAATAGATTTCTTTCCAGCTCTGGTTCCAAATTGGCAAACGGGTGATACTTTTTTAAATAATGCACACAAAAAAGAAACTCTTGAGTTAAAGAAAATTACTTTAAAATAAGTAAATTTTATCTTTGACATAATTCAAAGAAATATTCCTTTAAAATGGGAAATTCATGTCTTTGTCCATATTTCCTCCTAATGAGAGAACAGTGTTTTAAAAATAAAACCTTTTTCATTCGTTACTTCAGTTTTCAGTTCACCATATTTTCATATAAATAAACTGGTCATCGATTTAAAGAGAAGCATCTATCTTGCCACAATCTCGCCGGTAAATTTTAAAACAGCGCAAGTACCTACCTAGAATTTCAGTATTTTATTCCTATGTGTAATATTTGTGGATAATTCTCAGTAATAAGAGACGATTTTTGTAATTTTATAGACATCGTACCATACTGATTGGAACTGATTTTTAGCACTTCTGCAAATAATTACCTACTCGAAAAACAGAACTTTGTTATAAAGAATCAGGGTTTAAAACAAAATCTTCTGGAATAATCTTGTTCTTTCAGCTTTCCATGAATATGTTACAAGAGCTGTATTTTTTCATCGTAACAAATTGTACCGCTCAATTTAATTACATTTTTTCAATCCAAACAACATTTTCGATAAAGTAAATTTCTTGTGTTATAGTTGGAATTGGAGGAGGTCTAACAGTTTTTTTTAATAACACCAATGTGTTATGCCTATTAAAACTGGTCTAGGAGACCAACCATCAATAATTTTCATCTGAATATCTTAAAACTAGGTTCTTATCGCTAAATGACATCCTTTAGTTTGTTCTGTTGTTCTTAAGACCAACTACACTGTCACTCACACAATGCTCTGAATTAAATCATAACCCTATACGAGTTCAAATGGTTATGTCCTCTTCACTCTTCGGAAGAATTGGTGGTTGGCCAGCAGTTAAGGTATTTCTGCGTTCTCATGGAGGTGAAGCCGATTTGCAGGCTTCTTCGCAAATCTTTTAGTTTCATTTTTAACCATTGGGATGCCAAGATCTCTGTGTATGTCGGTGTTCCTCACGACCTCACGTACCACGGTGCATCCACCATTGAAATTTTTGGATTATTTTGATGTTACTATCCTTTGCACACTCCCAGAGTTGTATACCATACAGCCAGGTAGGTTTTAAAACTTGATTGTGGATCAGAGTTTTATTGAATAGGGACAGGCTGGAATGTCTTCCGATGAGCCTTTGTACTGTCGGAATTTTATGTTCAGTTCTTTTTTTTTGACATGTTTCTTCCATCTTAATTTGGTATCCAGCGTCATATCAAGGTATTTGCCTTTGTTTTCATAGGAGTTGTTCAATCTTTTACTTGTAAAGTTAATGTGGATTGATTTCGTTTCATTAAGATTAATTTTCTAATTTTTAGTCCACTCATATATTGTATTACTAGCTGTCTGTAGTTCTTGGGTGGAGGTTATTTCATCCTGTCCTGTTGCAAGTGACGCTGTGCCATCTGCAAAGGTGGCTAGACTCACTTGGTCCACATTTGGAATGTCACTGGTGTACAATACATATAAGACAGGTCCAAGGGCACCTCCCTGTGGCACCCCTGCCTGTATACCTTTCAGATCTGAATATGCTTCTTGTTTATCTCTAAAAAGTCTGGTAGATATGGCGGATGTTAAGATTTTTACATACAGTTTGGGCAGCATTTTGTTTAGCTTATAAATTAATCATGTCAAACCTTGTCGAACCTTGTCGAAGGCCTGCGCGATATCGAGGAATAAGGCTGAGCAGATTTGTTTCTCTTCTAGAGCTTTCTCTATATCATCCGTGATCCGATGGATTTGGTCTATTGTCAAGTATTTTTGTCTAAATCCGAACTGATGGTGAGGAATTATTTCCGTTCTTTGGATAATTAGTTTTAATCTTTTAATAACAGTTTTTTCCAATAATTTAGAAATTACTGGTAGTAGTGAGATTGGCCCGTAGGATTTCACTTCATGAGGTGGTTTCCCTGGCTTTGGTAGCATAATGACTTCTGCTGCTTTCCAGCTTGCATCAGGCACATATTTTAATCTAAAGGTTGCGTTGAATATATATGTCAGCATGACAATACCTTTCCTTGACAACTGCTATAACATTTGTCGGGTGATTAAATCAAAGCCCGGTGCCTTTTATGGAGTTAGGTTCGATTTTATTTCTTCTGCAACTTCTTTTGGAGTAACAGCAGTAATTTCCTCTGATGTAAAATTGTCTATATCTTCAAGGTTATTATTATTCTTTATTAAATTTGGTGCAATAACTTCTGTCAGGTGTTCTGCAAATAGATCCGTTTTTTACTTATTTTCTTTTGCCCAGTTTCCTTGTCCTTTTTAAATAGGAGGAATTGACATAATCGGCGTTTTAATTCGTTTAGTGGCTTTCCACAACGAATAATCCATTTCTTCATCTGCTGTTAAATTTGTTAAAAAACTATTTCATAGATTTATCTGTTAATTTGCGTATTTTACGTTTTCATGTTTGTGTTGTGTTAATTAAAATATTCTTATCGTCTGGGTTACGTGTTTTATTTCAGCTTCATAATTGTTTATTTTTGTCACCGTCTTTTGTTATGCTATGTCTAGTTATTCCTTTGTTTTTAGGTTATTTATTTAAGTTAATTTCTTTTTGCAATTCCATTTTGAAACTTTTACAATCTGTAGTTTGGTTTACGAGAGCAGGTCTAGTTTTTCTTGATTATTTTTTCACTTAATGTTAAAATAACAGCTGAATGGTCAGAATCCAAGTCAAAATTCTCTTCCGTATCTATGAAATTTGGTGATATTTTGCTTGAGGTGAAGTAATCTAGTAAGTCTGGAATTTTATTTTGTATCAGTTGGTCAATATCTTGGCTTCCCCGTACAATAAAAAATATCTCTTGTTTCTCTGATGGATTTTCTCAATTCACACTCTTCAGTAGTAATTAGCCTTGCTCCCCAATCTGTGTAATATTTGATGTTAAAGTCTCCTTCCACTATGAATCTTTCACCCATGTGTTGTATGAGCCTATTGTAGTCCTCTTATTTCAAATTGTGTCTTGGTGGAAAGTAAGCCGCACCTATATTAACTTCTTGTTTAATCGATTCAATTACTATTTTAGTAAGCTGTGTTTCTTTATTTTGTTTTCGATGGTCTTCATAATGATTGATAAAATCAGTGCCACAGCTAGGCTAAATTTGACTTAAGGCAAGCCAGGATTTTTGCGCCCCTATAACTAGACCTAATTAGCTTACAGACTCTACAGTTTTACTATTTGGCGCCCCTTGCCTCCGACCCCCCTAGGCAAGGGCCTTCTCTGCCTACATCTAGCTACGGCACTGGATAGAATCCTTGATAATAGTACTTCCTCCCGTTGCTTGCTTGGTTGTCCGGATGGATAGCGTGATAAACTTTAAAATCCTTTTAATTTGATATATGATTGATTCGTTAGATGTGTTTTTGATATCAGGCACACATCAATATGTTGCGTGTTTAGAATTAATTCTACTATTCGTGTTTTCTGTTTAGAATGCCATTGGCATTCCATGTTGCAATTCTCAGGTCTTGCTTATCCATTAATTTCTTTTTTGAATTGTGCCAGTGGCTCTAGCTTCTAAGCGATCTACTTTCTCTCCAGCCTGGTACATCACTTGCATCAACTGTCGCATCATCTGGTGTGTCTGGTGTGTCTTCCTTTGGTTTGAATTGTTGTGGGAAATTATTTTGTGTGATTTCCCTGTATAGCATTAGCAATCCGTTTGTTCTTTTGGATGTGAACGTTCTTGGTTTGGGTGTTTGTTTGGCTTGTCTTTGTTGTTGCCTTCTTTTTTGTAATTCCGTAGCTATAACGCATCCTCTATAGTTTGCTGGGCGAGCTTCAGCACATTTTGAACATTGCAGAAGAATTTGCAGCTTAATTTAACTTTACGTGTATAGGGGAGTAATCAGCTGCAATCCCTACAATTTTTTAACACTATTCATCAAACAAATCAAAATTGTATTTAGACTTTTTCTTTAAAGCCGCGCCCTGCAAAAATTCGATCGGCATGTACATTTTTTGCGGTTTGCGGCTTGTGGTCTGAAAGCAAAAGCACAAAATAAAGTATTAAGTTCATTCGTGAATTATATGCCTTTTTATGAATCTACATCGGAAATTCATTGGTTTTTCATAGCAAAAAAATATAATAATAGAGATGGGAGCTGGTTACTGCTCTTCAAGCTTGCATGTTATTTTTAGGGTTACTATGTTTTTATACTCAGTGTGTGTCTTGGCATAGCAACCATTTAACAGAAGAACAGAGACAGAAACATGAAGAGTATGTTAACCAACATATCAGTCAATCTAGATTTGGCAGAGGTATGTACACGTGACCAAGGAACAGCATTAATAATTTGTATATTTTAATAAACATCATGCGAAGTGATAGCGGTATGAATTAGATGTACATAAATATTTGCTTAGATTTTTTCTAGGAGTGTCTAGGAGAGCCTAGGGGTAGCGTTTTCGTTTTTTTACAGATTGGGCCATTTGCATCTTAAGTCGACGATATAAGTTGTCTAATATAACAAAAGCACACGCCTCTAGAAAAAAATAGAATACCGACTAGGTTTTAAAATAACGTTTTGAAATAGCGTTTGAAAATTTGAAGTATTTAGCTTTATAGGTTCGTTTACGGGAAATTGTATTGGAAGCATACTTTTAACGGCCTTGTCACTAACTTCGTGGAAATCCATGGACGGTAATTTTGTAAAAAAAAGGACATGTATGTATGCTACAATATGCTCACGTAATATTGTGTAAGTAATGCCTAACCACTAGCTCTGAAAAACGTCAAAGTAGCAAACACATCCATTTTAAGAACCCTAACTAAGATCCGTCATTCTGAAAATCCACTGCACAATACCAGTAATCACCTACAGCATTCACGGCTCGTCCATAAGGTCATTTGGACAATGACCCACCTAAATTTATTTTCAATGATCCACCTAATTATTTTTTTTTTAATTTTTTATAAAACCAATCTTTTCTTTCAAAAAAGTATATACGTCGAAAGCTTGCTCTGGGTTCGGTCATATTTTAAATTGACCTCATAGGTCTATATAAATGCATTAAAGCTAAGAGAGAAATGAACAGACGCGCTTTAAACAGAGACCAAATTTGTCGACAGCCCACCAATAATATCGCTTTCGACCAGCGCGTGGCCGTCGCCCATAGGTACGGGTATTTGTATCAAAAAGTTGGTCAAAATTAATTTTTGATTTGAAATGGCGTAGAGCTGGATTTTATTATTTAATTACGATGTAATATGTTACTTAAGTATGTTCTTTGAATAAACTACAAAATTCATATATATATATATATATATATATATATATATATATATATATATATATATATATATATATATATATATATATATATATATATATATATATATATATATATGTCAAAAGCTTGTAATTCTTTCGCTAGTGCAAAACACAAGACCGTAAAATGACAAATAAAATAAAGTAAGACTATTCTTTTTGATTCTGGTCTGGGTGTCCTCTTGCTATCGCGATTTCTGGGTCCTTACCCTTCATCAGGCAGGCTCACACCCAAGTGGCTGACGAACAGACCACACTTTGACCAGAATCAACAAGGGACCTTATATCCAAAACGTTCGAAAAGGATGGGTTAAGGTATGGTTTTGCTGAATGCGTCTGGCGGCAGCGTCCGACGGTAACCTCCGGCGGTAACGACTGGCGGTCGCGTCTGTGTGTTTTTGCTAAAAGCGTTGGCATTTTGGCGCTTGTTTAGAAACGACAGTTAAGTGCAGTATCTCGTACAGTAGATGGATAAAAAAGAACTCGCTGCTGTACTCTTAATTAAAGATGACGAAGAAGAAGAGGAACTGGCTTTACAGAGAAAAAAGCGTCAAAAAGTTGATCCCATTTTTAAAGCAAGACGAGCATCAAAAAGGGCGGGATACCTTCTAACTTCTTTAATTAGTAATTCGTCTTCATTTGCAGTAAATTGTGGAGCCATGATGTAAAAATAAAAGCAGTGAACACCGAAAAATGCGTTTACAGACTTAAAACAATTACCTAAACTGTACCGATCGCGCGACCGTCGGCGGCTAGACTGCTACTATGAGCAGTCGAGACAGGGACGCGCGCGTTCGGACGTCGGGCCGCGCGGCTCAGACGCATAAATGAAAATAGCGCCATATAAAATATAGTAAAGCAGTACGCTACCGCTAGCGGTTACCGCCGGACGCTACCGCCAGACGCACAAGTAAAAATATACCTTAAGATGTAGTGGCTCGCGCCAAACTACTTTTACGTATGTTGCTGCAGTTGGGTTTGATTTTTGGTTGCCAACATGAATAAGTAAAATAACGTCGAATTTCTTCGACAGTACAAGTGCATGACTGTACGATAATATAAGAAGGTTAAATCAGTAGGCTGGTTTAGGGATGTTGATATCGGAAAAAAATATCGATATTTATTATATCGTTATTTTAAAAATATATTATATCGGGTATTCGATATATCGGTAAAAAATATCGATATTTCGATATATCGATATTTCGTTCTCACAAAAACTGTCCATGTTAGGTACACTAAAACTGTATCAAATTTTTAACTAAATTATCATTAAGTTTTCAATAACGATTAGCCAGTGCAGGACTTGTAAGTCGTACAGTCAGTCGGAACAATAAATTCGCTAGTGGCGCGATGCTGCCACACGCTTCATTTCAACTTTCGACGATCGAGATTATATATATATAAATATACATATATATATATATATATATATATATATATATATATATATATATATATATATATATATATATATATATATATATCTTTTAATTTTTAATGGTGTCATGAAATACAAAGAGATGTAAACACACAGATCAAATGAAGTTTAGTATTCCATGGTACTGTTGCGATCCGAGCTACGTTCCCAAACCCAAACTCAAATATTTTTAGATGCTACTTATTTTCGTTTGGTTGGGTTGGGTGATAAAAGTCCGAAATAGTCCGAATTTCTTCAAGGTACGAAAAAAGTCCATAGCTTCAAAAAAAGTCCGAAAATCGGACTAAAGTCCGCCGCTTGGCAACACTGGCTTGCGGCGTTGGAGCTTTGCAAAATGGCGTCCAACAAAGAGTCGAAACGAACCGAAATTCGTAAATCTTCTATTCTAAAATACAGTGGCGTCTCGTCGGCTAGCATTGAACTCCATTATGCAGTTCATAGCAACGTCCAGCCAGAAATTCGTATTGTAAATTGTCCGAATCCGAATTGCCAGTAAATTTCTTCTTCTTATCTTGCGATGGCCTCTTACTTTTCACCATCTAGCTACTAAAGCTAGCGAAAAATATCGGATCCGATAGTAAGATTTTAATATCGATATTCCGATATATCGGTATAAAAAATATCGTCTAAAAATATCGATATATCGAACAAAAAATATCATTTATTTGATATATCGATATTTTTTCAGCATCCCTAGGCTGGTTGACGCGCTGAGAGGAAGTCTCCTATTTCGGGAGGAATGGGTCTAATGAGGCCTAAGTGCCGTAGAGCTTCGGCTCACCCTCCCACCGCTTCAGATCAGATCAGATATAAGAAGGTTTTTCTATATATAAATATATAGAAAGTGGGTAATTTTCGTCGGTCGATATATTTAATATATGTCATCACATCATCATATGACATATATTAAATATGTCGACCGAAGAAAATTACCCATTTTCTATACAGTGAGGGCATAAAGTCTGAAAACACCTAATTTTTTACGAAATTATGCATTTTCGGAAGAAACGCCGAAACACGTCGATTTTGTTCTCATTTTCTACACATTCTAGAAATATTTGATTATATACAGAGTGTGCCATAAAAGTTGGGCATTTGTCAAATTTGATTTTTTAAATAGAACACCCTGTATATTATTCCATTTTTGAATTATGCGTTAGAAAATCAACATCTTTTGTATAAACCACCCTTCCTCTAAAGTCAATTGTCTGCGAGATATTGCAACTTGAAAATTGGCAGCCCGCAAAATTAAATAAAGTCAAATAATTCAACACATTTTTATTTTAACAACAATTTTAACGCAGCAAATGCTGAAATTGTTGACCGTTAACTTCCTGGCAATATCCTAGCCTATCCATAAACTCCTCTTGTACGTTACGGGAAGGTGAAATTTGCCGAATTTCATCCCTTATACGATTTTTTAGAGCTTCTATGTTAGGAGGTCTGTTAAAGTAAACTTTACTTTTTAAATAACCCCACAGGAAATAATCAAGGGGGGTCAAATCCGGTAACCTCGCAGGCCATTCTATGGGGACACGACGTCCTATCCACCTGTTAGGAAATATCTCGTTGAGATATATTGCCTAACAGCTAGCGCATAGTGAGGTGGGGCCCCATCTTGTTGAAACCACATTGTTAAGGCAGGTGTATCAGGCTCATCACCTGGATACCGCTGAGCTACGGCAGGAATGACCTCTACTTGCAAAAAGTCTAGATACATTTGGCCGGTCAAATTTTCGTCAAAAAAATAGGGACCTACAATCTGGTCTTGAAATATTCCTGCCCAAACGTTGACTTTTTCGGGATGTTGCGTATGAGCCACTTGAGCCCAATGGGGATTCTCTTTAGACCAATACCTACAGTTTTGCCGGTTGACAGTACCATTGAGAAAAAAGGTAGCTTCATCCGAAAATAAAACATTTGCACAAAACAAGGGATCCATGTTGCATCGTTCTTGCATATTTTCACAAAACTGTAGTCGGCAGTCATAGTCATCTTCGTTTAATTCATGTATTAGTCTTATTTTGTATGGATGATATTTCTCTTTATGCAGAATTTTTTTCACTGATGATTGACACATGTTTAAATCTAATGCCACTTGATGGGTTGACAAATGTGGATTCTCGTTGTAACTGAGTAAAACATCTAATTTAATATTATCATCGAATTTAGACCTACCTGTCCTGGGCAGATCTTTTACAGTCCCATGTTCATGAAATTTTTTGACAATTTTGCTGACCGTAGATTTTGTAATTGCTTGTCGCTCTGGATGCGTGTTATTAAAAAGTTCGCAAACTTCGTCAAGATGCCTACGACGATCTCCCCAGTCAAACATCATAAGGATTTCAATCCTTTGGATCTTGGAAAGCATATTTTAAGATACAAATTACTATCTTATTTAAATGTGTTTGATTTTTGACACAACTATCATAATGGGACATGCTGGTTTCCAGGGTAGTGCAACAATTCAAAGTGTAAAGGCGGCTACAGACGGCATGGCAAGCTTTGGCCAATGCCCGCTCGTTCCAACGTTGGCACATGGTGTGGACGCAAAACTTATGGCAAAGCAAAGCCAACGTTGGCGCTGGCCAGGGTTCGCCTAGTAAGCGGTAATTTCGACACACATCAAAGGGACTTATTGAAACTTTCAGATAAAACATGTCGTGTGTACGGTCGTCGGTGCGCGAATATCAAGCAAAGACCAACGTTTCTACAAACGCTGATTGAAACGCTGGCCAAGGCTTGCCATGCCGTCTGTAGCCGCCTTAAGAATTACCCATTTTCAAGTTGCAAAATTTTTCAAACAATTGACTTTAGAGGAAGGGTGGTTTATACAAAAGATGTTGATTTTCTAATGCACAATTCAAAAATGGAATAATATACAGGGTGTTCTATTTAAAAAATCTAATTTGACAAATGTCCAACTTTGATGGCACACCCTGTATATAATCAAATATTTTTAGAATGTGTAGAAAATGAGAACAAAATCGACGTGTTTCGGCGTTTCTTCCGAAAATGTATAGTTTCGTAAAAAACTAGGTGTTTCCAGACTTTATGCCCTCACTGTATATTTATATATAGCAAAACCTCGGTCCATTTTTCCTCTTCTAAATCTCATCCGCGGACATACTGTATACCATAAAACAGGAATACAGGCGATTGAAGACAGACCATCTCAATTGATTGAGTGAGAGACTGCTTTATAAGAGACTCCAAATTCAAATACCCAGAAAAAATCAAATTAGTAATATGAATTGATCCTAATGTTAGAAAATCCTGTATTTGAAATTTTTTTATGTACGTTATGCAATTCTACATAATATAATATTTTTTACAATAAATGTCACTATTTGACATTATCCTCATAATCAGTATGTAAACAAGTTTCGTAAACTTATGAAGAACTTCGGTCGATGGCCATTTGGGAATAAATATTTTTTAATATAGAATAATTTTGTAATTTTGGATACTTGGGTTTATTATTTTCGAGCTATTGTGTGCCATTTATAAAGAGTAATTCTAATAGAAAGAGGGGTTATCTATTTCTTTTTAGAGAGCGCTATTCTATACCTATCGTGAGCAATTTTACAGTTAATATCGTCTATAACTTTTTTCACTTCTTTCAATTTTAGGTGGTGGTTGCATCAGGATACCGCTAAGAGGAGGTGATAATGTTACATCGTCAGCAAGTCGTATTCCTAATACAAAACCAGGACCATCTTCTAGGAGATAGTATTTTATATAGTTTAAACGTAATTAATTACATAATTGGTAAAAAATAGCTTTTTAAGCTTTACAACAGGTGTTAATAAAGGTTTGTTTTAACATAAAATAAAATACATAGTGTTTTATCTACGGTTTTTCAGGATTAACAGGAGTCCGCCATTAATATCAGTTTCAAAACACACAACACGGTGAGCTCTAATTATTTTGGTATTAGGTATGAGAAACTGATGATCCTAGAGCGAGAGAATGTTAATTTTTTTGACAAGGTCCTAGCCGGGTCAAAAAGGTCATATGTACGCTCTAAACACTTCATGCTCAAATTCCTATCTTAATAAATTGAATAATGGTATATTGCATAACGGGCATGTTAAGCGGCACCAAATACGCAAATTTGATTATTATCACACGAGCGTGTTCAATAATTTTCCAGCCAGTCTTGTACGATATTTACCTCACAACTTAATATCCAAAAATAGAAAAATAACACTTTTTATAAATTGCTTTTAAAATAGTTCGTACTTACCTCTGTTGAGATTTTTAGGTAACAAATTCAAGGACGTGTTTTTTGCTGCATCTACGACACTTGGTGGAGTACATTCCATTTCCATAAAATCTTTGTCACTTTTATCAGTAGAGAGCGGATTTGAATATTACATTCCAGGAACGGACTCCGTTGAAAAGACAATGTACACAGAAAATACTAAAAATATTTTTGAAAAGACTATGTTGTTATTAAGTTCAGAAAATCTAATTTTGTCTAACAGATGGTAAAAAAATTAATGGGGAGGGGGATAAAAAGGGAGCAATTGACAATTTCCTTCAAAAATGCGAACTAATATGCCATTTTCGGGGTTATTTAGGTCAGAAAATTAATTTTGTGTAATAGATGTTAAAAAAATTAGCGGGGGGTAAAAGAAGCGACTGGCAATTTCATCAAAAATGTTTACTAATATGTCATTTTCGGCGTTATTCAGGTCAGAAAATCTAGTTTTGTCTAATAGATGTTTAAAAAAATAGCCGGGGGGGGGGGGGGGAGGATAGAAAGGAGCGACTGGGAATTTCCCCAGAAAGATTATATGTGAGATCCGAAAATCTAATTCTGTCTAACAGCTTGTAAAAAAATAAATGGGGAGGCTGGATAAAAAGGAGTGATTGGCTATCTCTTCTACAAATGTGAACGAATATGCTATTTTCGGGGTTATTAAGGTCAGAAAATCTAAATTTGTGTAATAAAGGTTAATTATGGGGGAGGGGGGATAAAAAGAAGCTACGGTCAATTTCATCAAAAACGTTAACTAGTGTGTCATTTTCGGGGTTGGAAAATCCAATTTTGTCTAACAGAGGTTAGAAAAGTTAGGGGGGATAAAAGGGAGCGGCTGAAAATTTCTTCAAAAATGTTAACTACCATATCAGTTTCGGGGATATTGAGGTAAGAAAATCTAATTTTGTGCAACATATGTTCAAATTAACAGAGGAGGGGGGGGGGGAGGATGTAAAAAGGAGCGATTGGCAATTTCTAAAAAAATGTTATGTCGATATTAAGGTCAAAAAATATAATTTTGTGTAATAGATGTAAAGAAAATTAACGGGGTGAGGGGAGGATAAAAAGGAGCGACTGGTAATTTCTCAAACAAAGTTAACCAATGTGACATTTTTGAGGTTATTAGAAGCTAATTTTGTGTGATGGATGTTACAAAAAATAACTGCGGGAGGGGCGAAAGGGGCGGGTGGGAATTTCTTCAGAAATGTTAACTAATATCATTTTTGGGGTTATTGAGTTTAGAAAATCTAATATCTTAGGGACATTAGAAATTTAAAAAGGGGGAGATAAGATGAAGGGGGGGGGGGGGGGGAGGAGAGAATAGGTGCACTAAAAAGATAGAACTATTTTTTTTCAGTCAAGAAAATTATGACCATTAACTGCAGTAATACATATTTATGTAACAATATTATTTCATACTTTTCAGTGCTTTTCCTTTTATGAAGTAAAAAATTCTTTTTTACTAGCAATAATTAATACAACCTGAAAAATTAATATTAATTTTATTTCATTTACCTTTTCTATCAGTTACCCGGGACCGACCGCAATTTTTGCGTCATATAATATTGAAATCCGGTCTCTAGCTATCAGTATCCATACCTTTTCTACATTAAAATTAAAATACTACTAAAACGCTTCCCGAAATATTTTCTTCTTAATGACATCTTGACACTTAAATAAATAATAATAAACGAAAAAGGCTTTAACCGCCTATCGACCAATCACGAGCAAGTTTTTAGAATCCTTTATTCCACAGCCTACTTGTTAATGATTTGGACATCGCACTAATAAATCAAAAGGATCTATGCTAATGATATAACAGACCTCCGCTTCTACTACCGCAAAAGCGAAAGTTCTGCATTATTTTCAACTTCTGTTTCCGCTTCTACTTTTGCATATTTACAACGTAAGCAAGGTTAACAGAACTTTTCTTAGTGCGGAGTTGCCGTGAGCAACTATTTAGCGGAGCAGCCTTAATATGACAAGAAATGAAATAGACTACTTACGTAGTAAAAAGGCTAATAAACTCCTATTCTTGTCATACACTTAACTTTAATAAATTGTGATTATTAATCTCAGATTTGTTCAAAAATATAGTATAGCATAATTCTTAATTATGCATTTTTTTTTTCGTTCTGTTTCCGCTTCTTCTGATGACATTTATAATATCTGCTTCGGTTTCTGCTTCAGTTACAATACTTCTGTCCATCGCTAGTCAATACGTTTTCGAAATTATAAGCAAAAACAGCCAATTTTTAAAAAATGTTAATACCCGGTATCAATTTCAGAAGACTTTGTAGGTTTACTAAACTCATTTTTCAGATTTTTATTTTTCTTTATTTTTGTTTAAGTCCTAACAGGTTGATAGCCCCTATCTCTATTTCCAAAAACTAATAATAATTAGAGAGAAAAAGAGTTCATCTGAGCTTTCAGAGTCTCTTAGAAGTTTAAAAATAAGCGCCAATAGGGCAAGAATGTTGAAAACACAAATAAGAACATTAGTGTAGTGCTCATTTATAAATAAGGTATGTTTTTTTCATTGTTGCAATAAACTTTTAATTAATTTTATAAAAACAATTTACAAATCTGAAGATGGTTGTACACCGAAACGTCAACATAAAATAGCTTTTTAATTTTAACAAAATCGCTAGGCAAACCCAGGATAACTTAATAATATTTACCAAAGTCGAGAACTAATATGTAAAATTAAATATAAAGATTTACTTATACATATTTTACAGGAATTAAAGATGTTTTTGAAGTATTCTAATTGGACGTTACTAGGCTATCATTGTAGAATCACCTTATCTAAGAAATAATAATTGTATTAAGTGTAAGAAACTAAGGATATCTTTTCTAGAGGTAAGTGAATTTCAGCAAACCCTGGTATATCTTTATTTTCGTCTTTTGTGCTCCAAATATCCCACGCCTGCCTAATGCGACGGCGCAGCGTTTCTGGGGCGAATTGCGTATTTCTGATTTCTGCCTCTATTTTACTTTCACGGACTTCAAATCTGCCTTATAAAGACAATAATTATAGCATTTAAAACAGCCTTCACTTAATATGTTTGCTAATAACACCGTAGATGTGATGCCCAACAAAAAAGTTAATGGAAAATGTGGTTTGAGCTTAAGAACATGGGCTTGGTTAATGGCCTTTGGAAATTTGGTAAGTTTTATAAATAAAAGCATTTTGGAATTATACAGGGTGCAGCATTTAAACTGAGACATCGATCACTATTGAAAACATTGCATTTAAAAGTATGTTGCAGACAATAGGTACTCTTTGTCAAGGGGGAAATAATTTGTTATATTTACATTAATTTGAAGACATTGAGGTCACTTGAAGGTCAACTTTATTTTTTAATGGATACTTTTTTTAATACGCGATTTTATTCAACGAAAATAAGAAATTTAGCCATGACAATGACGTTATGAATGGCATTGTTAACGCGACTTGGTAAAGTTTTTGTTTATTTCTTCACGTATAAATAGCTTAAGCTAAATTTTCAAAATTGACGTTTATACAAAATAATTAACGTCACTTCCCAAATTTTCACATAATGCTTGTGGTGGATAAAGATTAAAAATTCTGTATGGAAAATTGAGTAATCATTTTAACATCACATCAACATCTAAACAGCACCTATTCGATTTAAGGCCATTTAAATTTTATTTATTTTTAGGTAATATTTTTAATTATAGGAGGAGTCTTATTGATAAAACCTAACTATGTATTGAATGATAATAAGTTGTACGCCGTATTTGCTATTATTGTTGGAGTATTAAATATTTTTGCAGGTTCTATGTTAGTAGTTGCTATAATTCGAGTAAGTATAATGTTTTTTATAATTATTTTGGCCTACATAGATTAAAATCCAATAGTTTATTCAAGATGCAAAATTTCTAAATCTATATGCTAGTTCTTCTTCAGATATATTATATTAATTTGCTTCCTTGGTTTAGCCAGATATAAATGTATTTAAAATTAAGGTATTAATAATTTCTAATGATAAAATTATTTATAACTGTGCCCAAATACTCAAGTTAAAATAATTCATAATAGTATAATTGTTGAAGCAGTAATTATAAATAAAGTATACTTGCATTAAAATTAATGCTTGGAGGTTAATATCTTCCTGGGCTAGCGTTTATTTATTAAAGGTATATTTTAGTTTTCACTCTATTAGAACAATTTGAACAATAACTTTTTTCTTGACCCAGTAAAAAACAGTAAACGGTGTATTATATTTTGTTCTATTATGTTAAATAAAAATATAAAATTTGAAGACTTCTGAGCGATTCCCTGTATATATTAGACATCACAACTGACAGACATGTTCTCTTTTAAGGCAATGAAAACATCATGGTTCTTGACCTTTAGCTGAAGTTATTTTATAATGGTTTTCTAAAAGAAAAAATAAACCTGGTATCATACCATGCAAAGTATATACGGAATTTTAAATAAAGATGCAACATTTTAAAGATTTACAAAAAATTCTGTATACCAACAACTAATAGACGTCTATTGGTTATTTTTTTTATTTATCATGACAAAGTAAAAAAGAACTTTTGTTTTAAAATTTTACAAAAAGGGGAACGGTATATCATACCTCTTACTATTGTTAAATAACAAAAAAATAGTAGTAATGGTAATTCTATTTTTTGTTTTTCAAACTTTTCCATATTTATATTCATATGTTGTGTTTTAGGGTGAAGAAGATCTCTTACTTATTTACATGTTGGTGGAATATCTCATCCTACTTGTATTAACAATATTCTCAATCGTTGATATTTTTAACGCAACAGGAATATTTGCAATTCTGGCCCTATGTCGTAAGTAAACTCTACCCAGAAATTAACTTTTTTTATTGTTTTGCGATACTATCTAGATTTTAAACAAAATGTTTTTTTGGAAGGTTTCTAACCTATTTCTTTATTCGTACATATTTTCGATTGAGATACCCGTGTCACCGTAGAAAACTAAAAAAAAATACAGGTAACCAGAGTTTATTTGACTGTCTAATTTTTGCTCGCTAAATCACATGTATAAGTTCTATACAAAATTTCTTTCTATGTATAAAAAAGAACCAAATTTAAGTAATTAATAGTTAGTATATTAGATTTTATTTTGTTTTGTCTGGCTTTACTGAGAAGTGTGGTAGCGATCCCACTACTTTTTACAGACGGTCAGTCCGTTTTAGAGTAATGTTTTTGTTGGGGTTTTACTTCTTTTTATACGGCAGTAATTTCGTTTTGAAGGTGTAATTTATCGCGCAAGTAGTTTATAAACTTACAGTTTTGTTATGTGTATTTATTTTATTATGACTGTTCATGTATTTTTATTGGTGAATTATGTTTATTTACATACTGAAATTGAGAAACAAATTTTACCATGACCACTAATCACGTCACAATACATACAATTATGATCTACCTATTCTCTTACTCTCGATCAAAGCAAGAAAGTCTCGGTTTTGGATGTTTTCCTTTGTTTATGTAAGGCCACGGGAATTTTAATGATCAGTGAGTAAAAAAGTGAGTAAGTGTCAACATAACAAATCTTTGGATTTGATTAACGTGGAATTCACACACGCATACTACTAAAAGTACTCCGCATTATTGTAGTAAACGATGATGTTATGTTCTACAATTTTTAGTTTGGAGTATAGCATACATAATAGCCCAAAAACACATCGAAATCCTCACAAATAAACAAAAATTTAAATAAAGTTATTACAGAACATTTTTTGTTAAAACTGTACTAACTAGACCATGATTTAAAAAATTGTTTTTGATTTTCTTATATTTTAGCGTTTTTGTGGATAGGACTATACAACATATATGGATTTTACCTTGAACTTCACAATTATAATAACGACACAGTTCACGCTGGTGTTCAGGAAATTGCTTACAATACGGACACAAATCCTTCGGAAGCTATTAACGAAAATGCTGTAGGCACAGCAACAGTGTAAAACTGACTCAAATAGCTTTTGTTACTTATATGATAAAATGAAGATTTAAAATTTTTTAAAGTTGTATTCATTACAATAAGTAGTAAATTGTAATATAAGTCTCTAAGATTGCCAAAATGTGTATTTTAAAATAATGCTTGATACTTCTTTATACTCGTTTGTTGTATATTATTGGTAATATTTAAAGACGTTGTTGTAAACGAAGAGAATTTAAGAAGCATTGTAATGTTTACCTCTAAATTCTCTAAAATATAAGACATTTAAATAATTATGACATTTTTTCATAAGTCTCTTTCATTATAACCAGGGACGTATTATCCAACAAGCCTAGGAAGCCCACACTTGGGACGTAGAATATGTAGAAGCAACGTCGTTTAAAAATAAAAATAAAATTAAGAAAAAAAAGAAAAGCAAAAGACTTAATAAAAATGAAGAAATATAAATTTCAAAATTTCTCCTAGCAAACACGAACGGTTCCTTTTTTTCATATATATATATATATATATATATATATATATATATATATATATATATATATATATATATATATACGTAAGAAAGATGAGAGTAAATTTGACAATAAATTGACAATTTGAAAAGTGCGCAAAATTGAGATCCAACTTAGGGCACCTGTATGACTTAATACGTCGCTGATTATAACTGAATTTCCTGCAGTGTCCTATGTAAAAATTTTATCGTATTCATTCGTATTTTAAGCTTTTCTCATAACTTTTAGGGGATATTTTTGTGACAAAGACAATACAAACTTACTCCAGCTTACTCATTATATAAAATTCCATCCTTTAGAATGAGAGTAGGGAACTCTTAACTGTACTGAATTTTGATGTAAGTTGGAGTATCTTATTTAAGTAATTCTTTCTTAGGTACTGTCCTTCGAAAATTTAACATTATAGAGTTAGCACATGCCCAGAACATAAGCAATTTGTTTGGCTTAAACACTTTTTGCAACATTGTCAAATATTTATTAAAATATGACCCGTTAAAATGTTTCTTATAATATACTTACTTTCCCGAAAAAACAAGAAAATAAAGAATTTCTTATTAATGCTGCGTCCAGTGATGATACAATAATAGGTAGACATACAGACCTGTTAATGAAGTGCAATTCTTTTTCTATTGTAAAGTAAAAGTAGAAGCTCGTCGTCTTTTGAAGATCCCAGATGACCTGGGAAAATTTGAAATTCCCTAAAATTCTGTTGGTCAGTTATTGAGAATATTTATGCTCACAAAGTGAGCGATTTTGTCCCTTCCTAGAGTATTTTTCACAAACGTGTCAGCACTCAGTCATCTTTTTCAGCGAAAATGAACATTTGTGCTATTAGTATTTTTAAAAGACAAAAATAATTACAGCTTTTAATAAGATTTAATGCATAGTGTATATTGTGTGTAACTGTGTACTATTGTTCAAATTAGAACAACACCTTATGGCATGGGAAATATTTCTTGTAGGTACTGCTTATTTCCTAGACAAAATTTTGGTAGAGATACATAAACAAGAGCATTCGTGAATTCTCTTTTTTCCTCTTGAGCTATGAATAAGCCAAACAAACTCGTTTGTGGATAAATCTATTTACAAGATTCGGATAAAGAAATCCCTTTAATGTTTAAATTTATAATCTTTTTTAATAGGTAGCCTAAAATTATAGTCAATTTCTATTTATATAAGAAATTTAGTTTATTCTGTTACTTTATATTGTATTTATAATTTATAATTGTATTTTATTTATCCATAAATTCTGTTATTAGTTAAATAACTACTATATAGTTTTTTATATTAGGTATATGTTGTGAAGGAAAAAAATCTCTTCAGGAAGCTTTTAAGTTTCTGGGGATCAATAAAGTTTTAATAAATAAAATTAACTCGTTCTATTCATTTCTTTTTCGAAATTTTGAGTCCTAGAAGACGATTGGTGTGAGTTAGAGTTCTCACATTTTCTCACAGATGTGAGAAGTTGATGGTGTTTATTTTGAACAACTTTTAAAATAAATAAGAGAAATAAAGGTACTTAAATTTTTACCTTTTTTCACGATTTTTAGTTTTTAAAGGCTTGCCGTTTAAAAACGAATTAAGATAGAGACCTCGGGGTTGCCTTAAAATGTTTCCTTTTTGAAGACCTTTAAAATCAGGTACCACACGGCATAGGGTTGGTTTTGAAATTTTTCCCTCCACTCCCTAGCATCGCCCCCGAAGGGGGTGGAAAAAGTTAAATTACCTAAAAAAGTAGACCTAAGTCTCTATCTTTACTAATAGAAAAGATATTTGCCCATACTAAGACTTTTCGGACACCCTGTATACAGGGTGTTACAAAAAGATGTTAAGAAATTTTAAGGGCAGATTCTATATATAAAAATATGAAAATAAGTTTATACAAACATGGATCCTTAAACGCTTCTTTTTCGAGATACAGGGTGTTTAATATTTCCTTTTCTAAATGTTTCTTTTTAATTTCTCGAAAATGCGTTCAGATATTGATATCAATTTTGGTACACGCCAATATGTAATCAAAAGGTACCTTTATGTTTATTTTCTAGTGTATTTGCATCAGTGGCGTACGTGCGGGCAAGCTTTTATTTTTAGCGTTAAAAATGGCACGCCATTGATTTTTGCGAAATTGATAGCGTTCTCCGAAATTTTTTGTTCAGGAAACTTTGATTTAAATTTATAGTAGATGCCGAAAATGGCTTCTCCATGCTTCAATACATTCTGTAACTCGTCTTCGCATATTTCTCCTAAATGTTCGGAATACTTGAGGTCTGAAAATATTAAACACTCTGTATCTCGCAAAAGAAGCGTCTGAGGATCCATGTTTATATAAACAATTTTTTAAAATCCTTTTAGATGTAGAATCTGCCCTTAAAATTTCTTAACATCTTTTTATAACACCCTGTATAATGACACGGAATACCGTTTGTTTGCCATTGGGGCATGACAACCCCTATTTATCTCAATATTTCTGTACCAAAACAAGAATTCAAAAATCGGTTCTCATCAATAAATTTATGACTAGAGAACGACAATGCACTTCACTTACATTGGCGTGGTTTTTGATATTTCTTATTTACTATTTTTTAATATTTAAAAAAATAGTTTTTCCACTTGGTAAACTGTGGTAGAATTACTTAACTGTGTTATATTGGATTTGTTTCTGCAGCAGTATCAAATCAATCAGAGCCAATGAGATTGCCCGGCTTCGATCAGCAAACTGTTTTCCTTGAAGATGATTGATTGGCTCTGACTAGTTTCAAACTGCTGATTTAGCAATTTTGTAAAAGTTGTATATCTTTGTTGCCATGCCAAGTTTAGGATTTTTAATAGTGAGCCTACTATACGAATGTTTTGGTAAAGAAAAAAACTTTAATTTGCGAAAAGAAGTTGAATTTTTGCGTCACACAATTTTTTAAACCTAAAATATATTTTTAAAAAAACACATTTTTTTCTCTTAAAATTTAAGAATTGTCGACAAAATGATGTAAAATTTATTTAGAAAAAATAATAAATAAATACCTCAACGTGTTCATTCAAATTCAACTTTTTTACGCAAATTATAATTTTTTTTTCTTTACCAAAACATTCCTAGTAGGCTCACTATTAAAAACCCTAAACTTGGCATAGGTCCCGTGGCAACAGAGCTATACAACTTTTACAAAATTGCTAAATCCGCTCTTGGGGCGATGACTAGTCAAAACCGAACTGATCAACTAGGTCTAAATTTAAAGTAGTACTTAGGTTAAAACCTTTTTATAAATTTCGGATAAGATTTTCTTGAAATTAGTGAATTTCAGTAAACCCTCGTATATCCCTATTTTGGTCTTTGGGCGTCCAGACGTCTGGCGTCTGTTTTGTACCGAGGCAAATAGCGTATTTCTGGCTTTATTCTTCTTTCTCAGACTCTTCGGACTTCGCTTTATGTAGACAATTATTATATCGTTTAATAAAACTACGTTTATTTATTATTAACAGCTACTTTTTAAAACGCAAGAATGACAGGCAACACTGGCACAGGTATCGTAAAATTGTTGCTCAAATTAACTCGAATTTGCTTAAAATGTGGCTTGAGCACAAAAATTTGGGCTATGATAATGGCCTTTGGAAACTTGGTAAGTTTTATTTTGTCAGCAATTTTTCAAAAAAGTTGTAATTTAGTAGTTATATCGAAATATTTTCCATTGGTGTTATTTTTAGGACGTTGTGGCGTTAAATTGTTTGCATGTCGCGCAAGTATAAAAATTTATTTTTTAGAAGAGTATACATTTAAAATCAGGTTTAGTTTTTTTATATCGTTTATATACGGACTCGCAAAAAAAATTAGTTGGTTGAATGGGTTGTTTGATTTAGTTCGAAGTTTATTGACGTTTAGCCATCTATTTTCAAAATAATTGTATTCTACTAATGAACTATGATTTATTGTCGTTTAATATACAGAAGAAAATCAAGATATGATTTTTTTCATTTTTTCGACAGCCTGTAGAATGATTTACCTGCAATATTAAATTCATACAGACCGTATTTTGTAGCCGGATCCATATAAATCTTTTTGGTTTTTGACTCTCTGTTGCATCTCGCCTTTTATAGGAAATACAGCAATAAGTAAAGTAAGGGAAGTTTTTCGACATGCCATTATAATGGGTGAGTTTTTTAGTGTTATAAGGCGATATCCCAAAAACGGTTTAAAATATTTCCATAAAATTTTGATGAGTTCATAGGGAGATGGGGGATGGATATTTAGACATATTTTTGACATTTACCCCCTCTCTCTATTTTGAGGGGTGGGGGTAACTTTAGAATTTTAAGTGGTATGATGTACTTTTAATTATAAAATTCGAATCTATGTAAATGCAAGCCGTCTGGTACCTACATGCGGGTCAATAGCTACCGCTCCTAAAGCACCAACTTGCCCTATTTTCGTCCATTCTAGTTCGCTTCCGAACTCGTGGTTTCGTCTTCAGACTGTCAGTAGTACGACTTCTGGTGTTCAGCCTTTTAAATGCCATGTGAGATTTCAGATTATTAGGAAACCTCTCCGCCCACACTAGTACAGCTTCTCTGTAGATTTTTCTGCACTCGCCAAAATTAACAACATATTAACTTGAACATTAAAATTCGCTTCCAAGCCTAGGAATTCTTGGGATAGCCCTTGTTGAAAGAATCGAATAATATTCTGTATGGGTACAAACATAGTGAAAGCAGGTTTTAAAGTTTAATATAAAGTCCTTCCCCAAAGACTTTTAATGCAAGCTTGTTCTGATACACACTATATATTCACAGTCGCAAAAATCTAGGCTACAAAATTATACCTACCCACTGACGTAAAATAGTATCTCCTGTGGAGGTCACAAAATTTATCTTAACGCATAATTTAATCCCTTGAGTTGGGGTAAATAAAATGTTAAACTTTCTTTAAGGAAATTTACTTACACATTTTTAAAATGGTATACCGAATCTATCGAAAGCTATACGAATCATCTTGCTGTTTTTCTATTTTTAGGGTCTTGGAATATTTCTTATTATAGGAGGAAGCATTTGGATGGCTAACAAAGGCGTGTCAGATAATTATGGAACTGGATTATACTTTCTATGTGGTGTTATCGTTGGTGTCATAAGTATTGCTGCTGGTTGTATTTTAATAACCGCATTAGTACAAGTAAGTATAACAATTCCGATGGGATTCGAACCCGTATCTCTTAATATTATCTTGTAGATAATAATAATATATTCGCAGGCATTCTGAATTCTCGGCAATCTCTATATTCAGTGTGTAACAAAAATATGAAAACCTCGAAGTATATTGCAGACCGTTCATCTGGTTTTTATGAACTTTTGTACACTTAGGTACGAAAATACGCGCAATCCAATGGCGAGTTCCGCATTGTCAAATTTACCGTTTTCCTGAAATCGACAGGATCTTTTTTTTTATTCGATTTTCGAATTCAGCTTAAAATTCTAAATACTCCTTAATTAATATATACGTTGACGTATAGGCAGCTTTCAACGGAGTCACTTATTCGACTAAAGGGTTGGCGCTATCGGTACTGCTAGCGCGACACCACAGTAACGCCTCACGTCACGAATCAACAGAACCACTTCCTTTTGCATTTCACTGGTACTCTATATACAGGGTGTTACAAAAAAGACGTTACGAAATTTCAAGAACAAATTCTTCGTCTAAAAATATGAAAATAAGTTCATATAAACATAGATCCTCAAACGCTTCTTTTTCGAGATACAGGTTGGGTTGGGTTTAATATTTCCTTTTATTATTTTTTAAATTTCTATTTAGATTTAGAGCATGTAATGAAGCACGAGGAAGCCATTTCCAGTATCTACTATACTGGTTCCTGGACAAAAAATATGTAAAAAAATAATTTGGATTATTTGTTTTTATTGGAAAATATAAATTAATTTTTATCTCGCAAATGGCGCGTCAGAGCGAAAAAGGTCATGAAACACTTCACGCAGAATTAATTGGGCTTTAAGAGAACGATTCAATTTTGCAAAAAACAGTGGCATGCCATTTTTCTCGCTAAAAATAAAGACTTACCAGCACGCACACCGCTGATGAAAGTACATTAGAAAATACATTTTTGCACGTAAATGTACCCCTTGATTACACACTGGCGTGTACCAAAATTGATTTCAATATATTAATTAACGCATTTTCGAGAAATTAAAAAAAAATCATTTAAAAAAATCAATATTAAACACCCACCCTGTATCTCGAAAAAGAAGCGTTTAAGGACCAATGTTTATATAAACTTATTTCCATATTTTTAGATGTAGAATCAGCTCTTAAAATTTCTTAACATCTTTTTGTAACACCCTGTATATGAATCCCTCAAGAACAGTTTATACAAACACCATAAACTGTTTGGGGTTCATAAAATGATTGCGACACCAACGATATGCAATAATTGTACGATGTAGAGTCACAGATTACTCCTACCAGATGCGAATCTCTTAATAAATTTCCTATATCAAGATTCCGCGGTCTTGGCGATACGGACAGTGCGGCCGGGCGCTTCGAGCGTCGATGCCGAGAATGGAATTTTCTAGTGTTGGGATCACTCGAGTGAAAAATAACCTATCACCCGGTTTTTTCAATAACCTGAATCATCCGGTTATCATCGGCTATAATTCGAGTGACGAAAAATCGGTTTTTATTTTCCAACACGTCTACAATTAGTTGCTGATTTACCTACTACCGAGTTAAATCACTCGATTCTCGATCGTCGCGTCCTTCAAGGTCGCGTCGCAAGTAGTGTTGGGATCACTCGAGTGAAAAATAACCTATCATCCGGTTTTTCAATAACCTGAATCATCGGTTATAATTCGAGTGACGAAAATTCGGTTTTTACTAAACTACATAATATACATTTATCAATATAAAAGAACCATTGTTCGGCTCGCCACAAAGCACAACGGAGACTAGACTGAAGATAAAGATAAATAAAAATATTGAATTCTAAGAACTTTTATCCCTTTGCTTCAACACCGATGTATGTAAACATTCGCATTCGAATTCGTGTGAAAAACCGACGAGTGATAAATTAGTTTTTAAAATAAAATCATTTGAATTCTCAGTAGTCAGTAATTCTCAATACAAATGCTGTAGATGAACGATGAACCGTCAGTATTAATATTAGTAGTCAAGTGAAAAACCGGTTATCATCCGGTTTTTAAAATCACTTGAATACTCAGTAGTCGGTTATTAAAATAAGTCGGTTATTCCCAACACTAGAATTTTCCACGCGTTGGGTAGGTTTTAATTCAGAGACATTATGGATTATATTTTAAAATATTAAAACATGATATTGTGTGGCGTTTTATATAAAATTATATCATTAACAGATACAAAAACGTATATCGTTTATTAAAATTACACTACAACCTAGTACAACCATAATTTAAACCATAAAATCAACGCAACAAAACTGATGTAATAACATTTGCCTGCTGTCTATTCCACCAAGCCGTTCGCACAGGCTCGCACCGACAAATTCAACGTTTGGCAACAGATTAAATACGGAGGTGGTAGGCACCTTACAAGTTCTCTAAATCGGGTCACCGTCGAAAGCGTAAGATTCGCATCTGGAGGAGTAATCTGTGGTAGAGTGGTTTCCGAAACATAAAATAAATAATATGATAAAATGTATGGGAATTTCCAAAAAAATACGGAAAATATGAAACTTGCCAATATGAAAAATTAATTAAAAAATAATTGAAGAAAATATATTTATTTTGTGTCATGTCATAAAATAAGTATTGTAAATTTCCCCAAAAAATATCTTAAAGTCGAAAAAATTACTATGATTTTATTTAGCCCGAATCTATGGGATGGGGGGATATATCCGATATATCCCCTTATCCCCTCCGTATGTACGCCACTGTATAACTAACAGACCTCTACCATTTTTAGGGTAAGGAAACTACTGTACTTCTTTACATTTTGGTGGAGTCTATCATTGTAGTTACATTAACAGTGTTCTCAGCTATGAATGTTTTTGAAAATGGAACAGCAATCATATTTGCACTTTTTTGTTTATGCCGTAAGTATATTGGGAAAAAAATTCCGCATATTTTTGGTACTGTAAATACTAATTATACGTTAGGTCAATAAAACAGTCATTGCAGTATATTTTTAGTTCGTATTTGGCACTTATAAAAAAAAGTCACTAACGGAGGTGTTGCTAGTAGGTATACACACATATTCATGTAATACACCAAATATCAAATGGGGGAGCTCACAAGCCAAGAGGTTCAAGTTTTTTTTAACTTTGGGTGAAATATAAAAATGAAAATTATATAAATCGTTGTTCTTGGCACAACAAACTTAAGCAAAGACTACTTTCAAGTTTTCTTTATTTAAACGTTGATTACGATAATTTCATTGAAATTTTTGTTTACTTCTTTAGCCCAATTATGACTGTGAGAGTGTGAGAGTGGGTGTTTAGTAACGAATGGGCCATACCTTAGCAGTGCAGGCTCAATTTAGGTCGATTTAAGCCACCTTATCTTAGTATACAATTTGATAATACTTAAATGGTGTTAAAGTTAAAATTTTATTTTAAATCTTTATCGATATTTTTTTTTTGTGTTTCAGTGTACATAATTTCTAAATAGAAATTCTAATTTCGCCACCTTTTTTACTTAAAATAAATTATAGTTTAAAAATCTAAAAAAACACGCTTTTATGAGTAGCGCACTAAAAGGTAAAAATAAATTATAGTTTAAAAAACTAAAAAACACGCTTTTATGAGAAGTGCACTAAAAAATTAAAAATAATTATTTTCTATTTATAGCTGTACAAGTTAACAGAAAACCGGGGTGTGCAGTACTCGCAGCGTGCGGGAAGTAATGCAACTGACAAACTGCGCCTCCCTTTACTCCACACACATGCATACCCCGGTTTTCTGTTAACTTGTAGAGCTATAAAACATTGGATCTTTTAATAGGTAATTAAATTTAAAAGCGTGGGGCGCACTTACATATATAGCAGTCAGCTGTCTAGGCATAATAAACTAAATGTAATGTAGTTACCTACCTACATTACCCAACCCAACCACTATAAGGGTGCGCCCTACGCTTTAAAATTTAATTACCTGTACAGTACAGGGCTTGGGGGGACTGTCCCCCCCCCCTAAATCCGCGCCTGCCTACTATGACCACATACTTTCTAAGAAAATGAAAGTAATTTGGCGCCCCCCAAATCATTGTACCCTCTCGGCCCCTAAAAGCACGGCATGCCACTGCCGTTCTGCATGCATTTTATTTAAATTTGAATACGTCTGAAAACCAGCCAGAAGATCAGAAGAATCTGATGGAGTTTTGCTAAAATTTTGTTAACACGCGGATTTTGATTTTTATACTTTTATATGTATCTATTATCATGTTTGTAATAAAATTAAAAATTCGTTTCCCTGTTTATTTCTAAACATTACTTTACTTCATATCCATTTCTTAATATAAAGGACTATCCAACAAAATTTTATCGCATTGTTAAAATTAAAAGTGGCTTAACCCACATGTTTTCTAAAATAAAAAATTAAAAATATTATTAATAGAACTACTAGATAGAACCTCCTAAAATATATAACAAAGCCTTAAATTAATAATGTCAATCCCAATCAATAATAATGTAACAACAGTTCATATTTTTAATACAACTTCAAGGATCTTTTTCTCAAAACTGTAATTTTGGGCTTAGGCCACTGTTGCGCTGATAGCCTCATTTATTCTGTGAAAAAAACGAATTAAAATGCATTTTTCTCAAAAACAGTTGCTTCTGGAGGCATTAATGAAGTATACATTTTTTAAATAAAAAAGGTAGGGAAATATGAATTTCTATTCTGAAATTGTGTACAATGAAGCAAAAAAATAGTTGGGACGTTTTAAAATGATATTTAATATCGTGCGTGCTTTTCTCGAGCTTTAGAGTATTTTGATGGATGTAAAGTCCGTTGCACGAGTCTTTCTTCACCTGTTATTGGCTCTCGTCCATGGGACAGGTTGGCCAGCTCTCCACCCGGCCCGGCGCTTAACCAGAGCTCTAGCTACCCTTAGGGATGGCTTACACGTTACCCAGTTTGGGTGGTAATTCCCTTAGAATCTCCGATTTGTCGGGTATGTACCCTCGGAGATTCCGAATACAAACAATAACAATGATAAAAAATGACAAAACGTCAATGTTTTCGGTTTGGCACAGTTGAGGTTATGGAGTTTCCCGCCTCTGGTAGAGTCTATTGCGCATGACCTTTTCTTTAAGCCACACTTCCGCCCTACGCTCCTCCCACAACAAGACATGGCCGTCACATGTCCACCTTGTGTGGATGAAAAAACGCAGCACGAACAGGGATTTTAGGCCTCATCACTCACCCCCCTTGGATTTGGTAAAGACTCCCCTCAACAGGCCGTGGAGCGTCCCTTCGTATTCCGTCACAAAACACTCTACTCACCGCTTCTAGGCGATCTAACCCGAAATCTAACTATGTAGTCGACCGAGAGATGTTAACGCAACGGAAGCCAAAGGCAAACTCTGCACGAGTCTAGAGCTGGCGGAAAAATGCGGACAAAAAACTTACACTGTTGTCATAATTATTTATAGAAATTGAAATAAAATAATTGTAAACAGTTTTTCATTTTAATTTATCTTATATAGGTAAATTTATCTCTTTGTAATTTGTATACCAATTAGATTTTTAACTTTTCAATAAAACATAAAGCAGTCGTAAACAAAACAACGTTTCAATCAGCGTAAGTCACCAGGCCTAATATTTTTAAAAATCTTAGTTGACCCTTTCTTCTGTTAAATCTGGCAACGGCATTGCATTCGACCAATTCAAGGCACCGACTAAAAATAACGTTCGTTTGATGAATACTCCGTCTCTTTTCATTATACATGTTTTCTTTAAGAATGTTTCTTTGTCCCACTTAAGTGTAACAGACACTCTTATCATCTGAAGGTTTAACGAGCGACTGGCAGTGGCGGAGAAGCGGTTGATTGAAATTTGTTGTTTATTGTTGTGATTTTTATTAAAATGAACGAGTACACGCGGGGGAAAACCTTGCATAGCCGAGCCCGGGAAGTAATTGGCCATGTTTATAGGGTATGCAATGAAGAAGCTACAAATAATCAATTTAAATTGCGACTAAAACAAAAAGTTGAACGAACCGCCTTATATACGGGAGTACGTAAATTCGATAAAAATAATTCGGAGAGAAGATGAGGAGAGACGGAGAGAGCACCCGGAGCAACCACTATGTCGTACTGCATAAGCAGTAGGTTTGTTCCAACCTACAATTTTTGTATCGTCCCAGAACGGATATTGGGATAATTCGTAATGATGTTGTGCGCAGGCGTGTATTTTTCACAGTTCCGTGACATTGCAAAATAAACACGGGTTGGAACGCTTTGTGAACTGATTTAGTTATCGAATTAATAACATAACCTTATTTTATGTAATGAATTGTCAATTGACGATTTAAGGATCATAAAACATAAATCTTTATCTATATCTATGGATATAAACAAAATAATGACCGAAAATACAGTATTAGGAGGTAAGGGGGTAGGATTCTGCATTTTTTTCGGTTCAATCAGCATTAGCTCCAAATGGTCCTCGCTCGTTGATATGTCCGATAGAACATCGCTATCTCCTCCTTCACTCATGGTAAAAGAATAAAATTAAACAAAAATAAACGCTGTGAAAATCTCAAACCCTTCGACTAAAAATGTCCATTGACAAAAACCATAAATACATAGAAAAAGATTTAAAAATAAATGGAAATTTCAACTGTCAAGTGTCAGCCCCAGCTGACTAAAAGCTTAGTGCGCAGGTCATCCCAAACGATTCCGATGTTTGGGCAAGGATCGAAATGACGGTACGAGAACCGGTTCAAGAACGGTCACAAATTTGGTTGGAACACTTACAGAACCGTCCTATAAATCGTCAGTTTAAGGTTGGAACGCATTTTGTTTGATACGCATGCGCCTGACCGTACTAAGTACGGTTTTTGGTTGGGTTTGAACAAACCTAGTGAGACACAGGCAGCGCCTGTAGTTTCTTGCATTCGAAACATTAGTATTTTCTTATCTAACTGTGTTGGAAGAAAATACGGTAAATTTTGATATGTAATTCAGCGCTCGGAGGGGCATATAGCGTGGAGAATAGCTGTCTTACCATTATTTGTTGAAATCCTTATTGTATAAGGAATTTTCAGGTGGTTAGAGTATTGATTCTCAATTTTTGCATAATAAAATTATTGTAAAAAATCTTAGATCAGAGAAATCCTATGTTTTGGTGTAGATAATTTTTTTTTGTAACATTTATTTTATGAATCCGTTTTTAGATTTTTTTATTTCGATAATATTATTTTTATGAAAATATTTTTTGTTGTAATCATATACATTCCTTTGTTTTTTAATATGATGGTACAAACCTTTCTACACAAATATACTTTTATTTATTTCTTATCTAATTAACTTAATATATAGAATTGAAACTGAGTATTACGCACGCCTATGCCTCCACAGCTAAAACGCCCCTTTTTACGTCTTTTACCCCCTTGCCACCTCAGGCGTTGTAGCTCTAGACTCGTGCAACGGACTTTAATTTATATATTGTCCCTGTCCTGGCAAAGTATCGTAAGCGCCGTTTCTGTCGAAATGAGTTTTTAGGATCGTTGGAACGTCTCTGGGGAGACATATCGATTAAGTAAAAGATCATAAGCCCCAAAGATTATTTAATAATGAAAATCCTTCAAAAGTATTTTGATTCGTATGCGCCCCGATCACATTTTATGAATTAATGTAAACCTTTAGTGATCCTCTATAATTTTAATTATCGTAACCGTCATATCTAAGCCTGCAAAGGCGCTGGCAGATCTTGCAATTTTAAATATCATAAGTGACAGCAAAAATATCGTAACCTCCAAAGGAACTTAAAAGACTTTATTTTATTTTAGCTTGCATTAAAAAATATTACATAATTGAAGTTAGAATTAAGTATTAGTACTTTACCTAACATAAAACTCACAGCGATTAATAGAAAAATATGAAAAATCAGTTTTTTGCATATCCTGTAAATTTGCATAAATGGCGCATACGGTACTTTGCCTGGATAGGGATGATATGCAAAAGAGATGCACAGATAGAGAATTTGGTAAACCCAGTAAATCTGCTAGTGCTCATATTACAAAAAACTTAGGAAAAGTTGAAATAGCTATCTACCCAAGAAGTGCGGGAAGAGATACTTCTCCGCACGCGACTTCAGTTGACCGAACGACGCGAAGCGGAGTTCGGTCAGCAGTCGAGTGCGGAAAAGACCCTTTCCGCACGTGTTCGACGTTCACATTCTTGGCTTCTTTGAGAATGTCTTCCGGTATTCCATCAATAATATTTTCGTCAATTTCTTCCTCGATCTCCATTTTCTACTCAAAAGTTTGATTAAAAGTCGAATAACCTTTGTATTTTCACTATGGCGTCTATACTGACAATCAGCGAATAGGTAAATAACACAAACTTAATTGCATAGAAACAAAAATAAGTAGAGAGACCCTGTATAATTATTCTGTGGATTCATAATTTTTGGATTGTTATTTTTTGGGCATTTCCCACCAATATTTTACTAAATATGTTAAATTGGACCTTTTCGGTCCAGGTCCAGTGACGTTAATTAGCAAACGAAGTCTAATTAAGTGGCGATATGTTGTTGATGTAGTGTTTCTCGCGTCAGTGCTATATATTTTAGCACTCGTGTGGAAAAGTGCAACTTTCAGCACGCATATAATTCCGGAAAGTAGTTACTTCCCGCACGCTCATAGAAAAATCATTTTTGCTATAGTCTGATAAATGGGTCATGTTAAAATTTAATATTATTTTTGTTATATTTTAGCATTAATGTGGATAGGAATTTTCAACGTATATGGATTTTACCTAGAACTGCATAAATATAATAATGAAACTGTTCAAGCGGGAGTTGAGGAGATTGCTTGTAATACTCACACAAATCCTTTGGCACCATTTCCTGAAAAAGCTGTGGACACAACGTCAGTGTGAAAAGAAGTTTTTAAGCGATTATTTATTATTATCAGTTATTATTAGTTATATATTGCAATAGTCTTTTATATAGCCAAAATGTAAATTATGAAATTTTATGTAATGTTTTTTTAATTTATCCCTTGTTTGTAACACAATAAATATTTTTTTGTTGTTAAAGAAAATAATTTAATAAGTGTAATATACACCTCACCTCTTTCTTCTTATGATATAACATTTTTTTGAATATAAATAATAAATGCCTTTATTTAGACAATTAGTATACATACATTTTAGATCATAATGGATTATAGAAAAAACAAATTCAATAACACTTAGATGTGTACATATATGAAAAAAATTTAAAAAATACATTACATTCCCTAATGAAGCAAAGGGAGAAAGTTTCGACTAAACCTTAAGAGAACATAGGCTTCCGAACTAGAACTTCTCTTCTTAAACATGATGTCACAATTATAAAATAATGTTAGCCTATAGTTAGAATACTTAAACTGTCTTAAACAAGAAAAAATTAGTAAAAAATTAGTTTATGGAAGGATAAACAAATACGCATGGTTACCTTTTTCTGCAATAACCCTAGGATATTAAAACGGGTCTAGAAAGACCACCCATTAACTTTAGAGCAAAATGAAACTACAAAATGTTGCTTAGAATTAAAAATTATACCTAAGCTTAAATCCACTGCTTTCTATTAAAAAATAACATTAAAAATTTAAATATGTTAATTATTTTCAAATAACTAGAAAATAGTGAAAATACATGTAAATATACAACTCAAGTTAATAATCATTAATCACTTATTAATTATCGACAAATAAGGAAATTTTTCTGATATCTAGGTGGCAAGATATTGGTGATGCCATTAAGAATTAACATATTTAAATTTTTAAAATTATTTTTTAATGCGAAGCAAAGGACCTACCAGTAGATATAATTTTTAATTCTAAGTAACATTTTTTTATTTCATTTTGCTCTAAAATAAAAATTAAGGGTACTTCTCTCTTGGGTCAATTATAAATTTTTCTTATCTAAGAAATGTAAATATATAAAATACAAAATTAGATTTTCAGACCTCAATAACGCCAGGAAGGATACATTCAACATTTTTGGAGAAATTCCCAGCCGCGCCTTTTAATACACCCCCCCCCCCCCCCTGCCCGTTATATTTTTTAACAGCTCTTAGACAAAATTAAATTTTCTGAGCTAATAATAACAATAATTAATAACCCCGAAAATGAAATATTAGTTAAGATCTAGGAAAAATTTCCAGCCACTTTTTTTATACCCTCCTCCCGCCACACGTTAATTTTCTTAACATTTATTACTCAAAATCAGATTTTCACAAAAGTTATAAGACATGTGTTTATTTTTTAGAGTATTTTTACGTAGTTTCAAGGTAATATTATTATTATTTAAAAAAAAAAAAAAAAAAAAAAAAACAGTGAGCGGATAAACCGATGAAACTGTTTATATTACAGTCTTTTAAGCAGTTGGTTATAGATACTGAGTAACACTATCCATATATATATATGGCCCAATCATTTAACTGCTGTAATGAACCATTGTGCTATTCCATCTCTGTAGGTTACTATCTACTCTGTTTTTAAAGGAATTTACTGATGGAGCGGAGACTGTTTCCTTAGACAGTCCATTCCACATGTATACTATCCTATTTGTCAAGAAGTTTTTACGTGGCAGCTTGCTACATCGTTCTTTTCCGATCTTCTTACTGTGACCCCTTAGGTTGACATTTTCATTAACTTTGAAGACGTTCGTATCCACCGAGTAATAATTGGTAAGGATTTTGTAAGTTTGTATAAGGTCACCACGTTGTCTTCTCTCTCTCAATGATGTCAGATTAAGTCGCTTGAGAACCGTATTTTACTCCATTACAAACATTGAACCCCCATTTCACCCCCTTAGGGGTTTATTTATTAAAAACTGGTAAACACGCGTTTAAACATTTATTTTTTAGAGTACTTTTATGAAGATTGGAGTTAATAGGACAATCTAGTATTTTTTCTCCATATAAAGTTTGAACTCCTATTTCACCCCCTTAGGGGTTGAGCTTTGAAAAACCCTTTCTTAGTGCACGCCCACGATATATAAGAAACCTCTGTGCAAAATTTCAAGTTTCTAGACCCAGCGGTGTAGGCTGTGCGTTGCAGTGGCGGTTCCTCAAATTTTAGATGTGTCGTATATCAGATCTTACGCATGGGACCCACACCAAATTATAGGATGTTACTACTGGGTATTCTAGAAACATTTTCGTCAAAAAATATTTAATTTTGAAATTTGCGAAATAAAAGTTAATTTGTGGACCGCTTCACCTGAGATCTGAGAAAGATTTTTTTTCGCAAATTTCAAAATTAAATATTTTTTCACGAAAATGATTGTAGAGTAATCAACAGTAACATTTTATAATTTGGTGTGGGTCCCATGCGTAGGAACTGAGATACGACAATCTGAAATTCCAGGAACCGCCACTGTGCGTTGATACCTCAATCAGTCAGTCAGTCAGCTTCCTCTTTTATATATAGAGATTATTTCCTAAATAAAACAGTTTTGTAAGGTGAACAACGTAATTTATTGGCACATTATTGGTATAAAAATGTGTCGACAGCATCAGGACTTTTTAAAAACTAGTTTGTAATTAAGCTGAATAGTGTATACAACGATTACGGCAAGCGACACCGACTGCGCGGCTAATAGTTAAATCTTTTATAAGTTCAATGTTCGATGGCTAACGATGTAACGGTAAAATATCAAATATCTCATATGGAACAAAAAACGTAGGTTGCAAACATTGTACTGCTTATCAGCTTATCTGTAGAAGAGTACTCATGACAAGTACATCATTACGGCGATCCTAATTCTTGTTATCGTATATAAGATGAAATAGAAAATATACAGACGTGTGCTGTAGTGGTTGGTTAGTTTTTAAAATCGGCGTTGAATGTTTATCTTTTCTATTACAAATAATTATGGTAAGTCGATTTCATTTAGAACATCACGTTCTGAATTAGACGCTTGCGAGGACATAATAATCCAATATAATATGTTTTATGCGTCTTGCCCCCAACATGGAACACCGGCGTACCAGCTTTAATCCTGCGCAACACACAAAGTTTTGTTTTTACAATAAAGATCAGGCAAGGTCCGGATCTAGAATTATTTGACTATTTTACACAAATTTATTAATGAACGTTATTTGTCCGATATTATGAACAAAAATATTTGAGTGTTTTCCAAGCACTCACACGCGGGGTTATCTAACGATCTTACAGACAGTTGCTTAAATCTGTTAATTACGTAATAAATTTAATTGACGTTTAGACTCACCTTTGACAGCGACATTAACCACGAGTGCTGTCACATTACAAGTGTCCAGTTGGCCGTTAAGATTGATAATTTTGGAATACCTACGAATAAAGCATTCGAACTTTTCTATGTTGATTACAATTACAGTACCGTAACGTAACTTTCGAACGTCAAATGACAAAGACAGCAGCTGTACTGTAACGTAACTGTCCAACGGGCAGACAACAAATGAGGCAAATGACGTACTGTAACGTACAGCTTTTCCAATATAGCTTTGCCTTTAAAAAATTTCATACTTGCTCGGACGAGCAAGTGTGATAGCATCTGGATAACCGATATGGCAATATTAAGCGTAAATAAAATTACATAATTACTTTACAATATTCGGTTTCGTTTAAATAAGATTATCATCCCTAGTCATTAATTTAGCGTAAATAAGTTTAAGGTAGTAGCCAACAGCGATTTTGTACCTGGATTCTGCTTGCTTAATTCTGATAAAGGATAAAGACAAATAATTTTGTGTTAAAGGGGTTAAATTGTGATTATGAGTGGTATCTATCATACATACTTTCCAGAAATTTTGGTAATTATATTTATGGCGGGTACTAATTACACCTCTACATTCGATAAGTTACCTGATACATATAATAAATTGCTACCAAATAGTATTATTGTTAGTATCTTGTTCGGAAAAGATACCGAAAATTTTACTATAATAATTTTCAATATTATTTAAATTAAAATTAACAACGAACTGTTTTAAAGGGGCCCCAACAAACTCAATGAGATTTAGATCCGCCTGGTATGGAAGTAATCTCAAAACATCATATCCATATTCTTCCAGGATTTTATCTATCTCATATTATTATGTTTTATCCAACGGTTTTCTCATTTTAATTAAACTTATAAATCCATTTCGTCGTCTTAACCATGCCTTCATTTCCACCCTTCTGTAACTAAAATTGGAATTTTTTTCTGTTTGCACGTTGTGTTCAAAAACAAAAATACTTAGGCAGGTTAGGAATAAGTTTTTCTTGGACCCACTTTTATAGTTAGCGTAATTCATTTCACTGTAATAATCATCCGATTTTTTCACAATTTTCCTTAGACTCTCAAAAGAACCGGTGTAATTGTTATCGTCTTTAAATGTTCTGTAAGTTTTACGCAAGGTTGGCACTTTTTTTTAGTCACTTTAAAGCTGACAATATATCGTCTTCTAAGGACTCCTTCATTACAACTGTCCAATTCAGTTTTAACGCTCGATTTTCTTCTTTTTTATTAGGAGTTGGCGCAAAATATCGGTTGTACAAGGTGCACAATCCAGTATTTAATAACAGGATATGAAATGCTTCTTAATGCTAATTATTTCTATGGTGTTGGTCACAGGTCCACCATGATATGTGTAAAGAATTTGAAGTAGAGATAGAGGTAAAAGAAAAGGGTATGACATAAGCGATAAAAAATTGTAGGAACATACATAAAGGAAGATTAATGTTGCACAACCCTTCCCAACAATTCGAAACATAATAAATTACTGGCCACATTATTAAAAAGCTTCCTATCTATATAAAGAATTATGGTTAAAAGGCAATTTGTTTAATGACCATTAAGGTAACGAAAATAAACAAAAATATAATCCATATTCCACTTACACCCACATCCTTTGAAATATTCGTTTTACTTACAATTTTTGTGATAAATACAAACAGGTAAGACCTGAAATACGTAAGATAATAAAAAAAGAATAAGAAATTAAGATGAGGTAAGATTATATTATTAAATTTTATAATTTGTGTAAAATTGATAATAATTTATTATTCGCTGATAACACATTTGCTTTTTCCTGTCGGTTTCAGGTTAAATACTATTTTAATGAAAATACTCAATTCTTTTTGTAATGAATTTTACGGTAACATGAACAATTGAACATATTGGCTGGCTTTGCTAGCAAGTTAGTTATTTCTCTCAGTTCTGAGTAGCTACGCTTCTTGTTCAATTCTAAAATGCCTCTGAATAAATAACATTCGCACATAAGCTAAACAGTTCGGAAATTTGTTTTGGAAAGAAAAATATCCAGCATCATTTGAAAAGATTGTTATTTTTTTTTCCTCTAGTTATCTTTATATATAAAAGAAGAAACTGATTGAATGACTGACTGACGTATCAACGCACAGAACACACCGCTGGATCTAGACACTTGAAATTTTGCACAGAGGTTCCTCATATAACGTCGGCGTGCACTAAGGAAGGGTAGGGATGCTAACGATACTTCGATACCTCAAAAGTATCGATACTTTTGCCATAGTATCGAGTATTTTTGGCATCGATACTTTTATAACGATACAAGTAGGTATCGATACTTTTCTTGCAGTATCGGTATCGAAACCAATTAGTTACTTTACTACCACCGCCATCTATTATACCTTAGTTAAAGTGATATTTAATTCCAGTTTTATTTGCATAGGAATCATTTGGCTGTTGTTTCTTGAGGTAATTCGATCCGTGGCTCATTAGCGGCATTGGCCCCTTAACCAGAATAGAATATTTATTTTATTAGCGCCAACTTTTAGGTTCCCAGATGTTGCCAAAAATATAAGTATATGATGCACTAGTAACACGTTTACCGGTTTTCTTGCCTTAGCAATGTGGTCCAGAGGTAGAGTATCCGCTATTGAACCGATAGTTTGTGGGTTCTATGTCGGGCTCGGGTGAATTTTTTGAAAAGCTTTGGTCATTTAAAAAATTAGATCGGCACTAAAAGGTGTATCGGCAACGATTTTAGCACTTGTTCAGGTGCAATTTTTTTTATATTATTGGTTATCTCGTATGTACTACTTAAAATCTCAAGCATGGACAAATATATTTGGCTGGCGCTCCTTTTATTTTTAGATATAACGTAACCTCTATACTCTTCTACTAATTGCGCATGGTCAAGTAATTAATTAGTAACTATATTTTGTTTAAATTGCAAATATGCAACCGGCTAAAAGTAAAAGCACTTTAGTGAGTGTTATTCCCAAAAAAATGTTGTGTAAACCTTTCGATACCGATACATGAGAGTATCGATACTTTTTCGGTAAGTATCGGTAGGTATCGATACTTAGCAAAAAAGTATCGATTTGGTATCGGTATCGATACTTTTTGTTATTTTCGCATCCCTAAGGAAGGGGTTTTTCCAAATTCAGACCCTAAGGGGGTGAAACAGGGGTTCAAACTCTGTATGGAGAAAAAACATTAGATGGTCCTATTAACTCGAAACTACATAGAAGTACTCTAAAAAATAAGTTTAAACACGTGTTTTACAGTTTTTAATAAATCAGCCCCTTAAGGGGGTGAAATGGAGGTTCAAAGTTTTTAATGGAACAAAGTTGTTAGACGGTTCTGTAACCTTGAAATTACGTAAAAGTACTCTAAAAAATACCCACATATTTTATAACTTTTTAGACATCAACCTCTAAGGGGTGAAATGGGGGTTCGAAGTTTGTAATTTAATTATGGATATAATTGCAGACTGGATTAGATTATTACATTCCAGGAACGGACTCCGTTGGATTTAAGACAATGTACACAGAAAATATAAAAAATATTTCTGATAGGTTGGGTTGGGATTACTGAGGTTCGAAAATCTAATTTTGTCCAACAAATGGTACAAATATTACGACTGGGGGGGGGGGGGGGCTAAAAAGGGAGCGATTGGCAATTTCTTCCAAAGATGTAAACTAATATGCCAGTTTCGGGGTTATTAAGGTCTGAGGTAAGAAAATCGAAATTTTATCTAACAGATGTTAACAAGGATATCGGGGAGGGGGGATAAAAGGGAATAGCTGAAAATTTCTTCAAAAATTATAACGAATATGTCATTTTCGGGGTTATTAAGGTCAGAAAATCTAATTTCGTCTATATATGTTAAAATAATTAACCGAGGAGGGGGAAATAAAAAGGAGCAGCGGAGAAAAAATATTAGATGGTCCTATTAACTCGAAACCTCATACAATTGCTCTAAAAATTTCAGACACATGGTTTACAGTTTTTAATAAATCAACCCCTAAGGGGGCGAACTGTGGGCTCAAAGTTTGTAATGGAGTAAAATGGTTATATCGCGGACGAAGTCGACAGCGGACACTAGTTTTTTATATTTATTATTCTGTGTTCTTGATCAACTGTAAACGGTTTCTAAAATAATTTTTTTACAAAATATAAAAATGAAGAACAGTAGATAATAATAACTTAATGCAATAGAAGACAGCTATAACTTCCTTTTTTGGAGTAATATTTCTCTAGTGTTAGGTAAGAGGGGCTTAAGTCAGAAATGCCTGTTTTCCAGAAAATGACGTTAAAGATTGCATTATTGTTTGTAAATCTAATTATTACTTTCAGAAATCAATATTTGGACATAATTATTAACAATAAACTGACTTTCAGCCCCAATACATATTTTGCAAAAGAATGAGTACTTACCTGGATTTTGCTAACTCAAGACTTTGGGACCAATTAATTAGTATTTACCTTTAATAAACCCTTTAATCTAAATAAAGAAACAACAGTGGATACTAACACAATTAAATTGTATTAAGTTTCTAAACGTAATAATCAGATTTACAAATTACAGTGCAATCTTTAACTTTATTTTCTCGAAAACAAGAATTTCTGACTTAAGTTCCTCTTACCTAACTCTAGAGATTTAGGTTCGGCATTTAGAAAATTCGTTTTTGAGTAACTGAATAAAAATATGGCACTTTATATACTACTAGCTCCCGCCCGCGACTTCGTCCGCGGTATAACAATTTTACTCCATTACAAACTTTGAATTCCCATTTCACCCCCTTAGGAGTTGATTTATTGAAACCTGTAAAACATGTGTTTAAACATTTATTTTTTAGAGTACTTCTATGAAGTTTCGAGTTAATAGTACCATCTAATATTTTTTCTCTATACAAAGTTTGAACCCCTGTTTCACCCCCCTACTGGTAGAATTTTGAAAATCCCTTCCTTAATAGATGACTACGTTATGTAAGAAACCTTTGTGCAAAATTTCAAGTTCCTAGACCTAGCGGTGTAGGCTGTGCGTTGATATGTCAGTCAGTCAGGTTTTTCTTTTATATACATTTTATATAGAGATAATATACTAATGACAGACGATAGGGACGTCAAACCTTCGTAATTCTCCCAGGAAAATTTTGAATTCCTTTGTGTAAACCGGTCTCAGTCTTTAATATCAATAGGTTGGTCACAAATCTGAAATTGTTTTATCAATCAGTTTATCAGAATGTCAGTATTATGAAATTCGTGCATCCCCTAAAATAGAATTAATCGATATTAGAATCGTGTAAAGTTGAATAGCATACAGGGGACAAACAAAAATTTTAAAACCGCTTAAGAGTAAAATACCCTACATTTTCAAGATAGCAAGCCATAAATTCATATTTGATATTAACTCTAATTCTAAACAACTTCTAACTCTCTTCTCTTTGTCGTATTTAATAAAGGTACTTTAATTCTTGAGCGATTTTCGAATTTTTGGTTCTTCTCTATATGCTGTTTGGCTTTTCACAATTCTGATGATAACGATTAAGTTTATGTTTAGGTATGACCTTTCCATCATACTTATATTTAGATAATCTAAATACTTAAATTATTTTTACATTGGTCTGAAATTTCTTAGACCACATAGTATAGGGCGGTCCGTCAAGGGGGGGGGGGGGGTGGCAGGGGTGCAATTCCCGGGGCCCGCATCTCAAAATTTAATCATAAAATAATTAATCAACAAATAACTCATCTTTTGGGGGACCAGAAAAACTTTACTGCCTCAGGGCCCGTCCCGGCTCTCGACGGCCATGTTTACAATACATAACCGAGGGGCTCGAACTTTTTATGAAAAAATTATGTAAGTTTGTCACATTGCTATTCCTTAGTCTATTAGGATACGTTATTAAAAATATAATTTAATGCAGAATTAGATCGGTTTATGTCTCCATAAAACTTATATTAAAAAGTATCAGAACTCGTTTTTTATATCATTTTCACGATTTTATTTTGTAAATCTCATAAAAAAATCGATTTACAATGTTTTCAATTTAAGCACTTACGTGCTCTGTAAAGCAGATAAGATTTTACTTTGTACTTGAATCTAAAAAATGTATAAGATGTTTTATGGGGACGAGGACTTTTGCTCTTATGACGGTAAAATATTGAGAATAAGTAGCTTTTAGCACCTGGGTGTATTATATATATTATTTTTTATCATTATTGTTTTAGAAATATGATTAAAATAAACAAAATTAAACCTAGGCTGGATACTAAGTTATACTTTATACACGAGGACACGTGAGATAATTACTATTGTTTTAATCAGTCCCATTGAATGTGATTCATAGAAAGCACGATGCGCTTTTCTATTAACTGGTTATTCGAACAATGCAGCAAAGTATGCATTATTGCAATCATACATCTGGTAAGTAATTAATTTCGTATTACCCTTTTTAAATTAATTACTTCGAAGCTTACTACTTTAAGACGACCTACCAGCTCACATCCCTACTATTTTGGGGTTATTTTTCATATTGTCTTTGCTTACATATTTGCTTTTAAAAACCAATGAATTTCCCATATAGACTCATATTTTAAGAGATATTGGAGATATTTTTAAATAAAAAATGGAATGTTGCATTTTAGAAAACCTTTTTTAACTTCTTTATTTATGACAATTTTTAAAATTCAAAGCAACTTTTTAGGTAGAATACGCTTACCTAGTCTTTTAATTAAAATGCATCGATTTTCTGAAATCATCATCAACTTTCTCTTTTTATTAAGGCCGCCATATTCGATATTACCTGCATTATAAAGGATTTTTTTAGCTTTTCAATGATGTATCACACTTAGCAATGAAAGTTTATTTAATCATAAAAACAAAAAAATACATATTTTTTGAAGAAACTCGGCTACATCTCACAATAAAACAATACAAAATATTATTTATTTAGCAAATAAATACATTTGTTGCATATCTATTCTCTATTAATGAATACTGAGATAAATACAACGAAATGCAAAATTTCAAAGTGGAACTAATCTATATTAGGTATATATGTTACCGGCAAAGTCCGTTTCTTCGTCATACTTAAGTTTGCCTAGGTAAACCGCACATGGCGGGAACGTTTTAGGCAAAGTCCGAAATTGTTCTCCATTTCGGAGTTTGCCTATAATGTAATCCGGCAAACTTAGGTTTGCCAAACGGGTTTTAGGAAAAGTCCGAAATATGTTCTCACATTTGTGTTGTATCATGATAACTGGTATACTAGTGATGGCAAGCCTGTAAATAATATGATTCAATCGTATTTCAGTACCTATACCTAAGTTAAAAATACCCTCATATACTTATTAAACTTTTTTATTGAAAAATAAAAAACATATTCTTAAAAGTAATAAAAACTGTATATTACATTAGGTAATACACACATATAACACATATAACATTTATAACATGGTTGGGAATAATGCATTATTTATTGGCACATGAAGACGAATGGTGGCATTTTGAATTACAAAGAATCTTCTCTTTCTTGCATTTACAGAAATTTGTGACACATTTTTTAGTACAGTTACATTTTAAGAATCCCTGTCCTCCAAATATAGAATTCCTATTACTAATCTCTCGAAGCGATAATTCTTTATCGGGAATATCGTCGATTTTTAAAAATTCGTTCTTATTCACTAGTATACCAGTTATCATGATACAACACAAATGTGAGAACATATTTCGGACTTTTCCTAAAACCTGTTTGGCAAACCTAAGTTTGCCGGATTACATTATAGGCAAACTCCGAAATGGAGAACAATTTCGGACTTTGCCTAAAACGTTCCCGCAATGTGCGGTTTACCTAGGCAAACTTAAGGATGACGAAGAAACGGACTTTGCCGGTAACATATACATAAAAATAGAAACTGATTGACTGATTGGCATATCAACGCACAGTCCACACTGCTGGGTCTAGAAACTTGAAATTTTGCACAGAGGTTTCTTACATAATATAAGCATCTACTAAGGATGGGGTTTTCAAAATTAAGGGGGTGAAGCCGGGGTTCAAACATTGTATGGAAAAAAATATTTAATGGCCCTATTAACTCGAAACGTCATAGAAGTACTCTAAAAAATAACGGCCAGATTCTCCAACGCTAGTCCGGTCTAATTTGACAACCAAAAGATTTAAATTGCAAGTGTATAAATAAGACAACTTAGGTTTATACTTTGAAGTTTTTCCGCAAATTTATAAAGAAAAGGGAAATTTTAGTACGTACTTTCGACAATAATAGAACTAAATTCATTCTAGCAGCCCGTTTCAAGATGAAAATTATTTTAAAACCAAGCAAATCGCTGAAATATCAAAATAAATCAGTTTTTAATGACGACTTATTAACAATGACAGAACAATAACCTGTCAAAACATAATTAATCAACTAGATCTTAATTTAAACCAGTAGGTACTAAGTCTTAAACCTTCTTAGTGAATCTGAACGTAAATGTTTAAACACGTGCTTTACAGTTTTAAATAAATCAACCCCTAAAGGGATGAAATGGGGGTTCAAAATGTGTAATGGAATAAAATTGTAATACCGCGAACGAAGCCGCGGGCGAAAGCTAGTAACTAATAATGATTCCAAAAAAGTTATTTTTAATGCTTAGAAATAAAAGCAATAATCATTTAACTTATAATTTCATAAAACTTATTAAATAATTTTTAATAATAGTCCAGTTCTTTGGCCGGCTCGGTCCTCCGACATTACCCCCTTAGATTTGTATCTATGGGGGTCAAAAACGAGGTGTACGAATTTGAACCGCCTGAAACACGACTAATTCTTGAAGACCAAACAAAAGAACAAATCGAAATACATTAAGAAGGGTAGTTTTGATTGGGTTCAAAAATGTTTCGACGAAACGGACGACATTTTGAAGTTTAAACAGTTAAACCTATTTCAATTGTATTTAAAATTTTAAAAAAATAGTTCTGGAATATTTAAATACATCTAAATTTAAAGTTCTAATTGCTTTTAAACTCAAAATTCCATATTTTCTCATAATAATAATGCCCTTTTTTTTTTGGATAAATTTAGTTTGTACTGTTTTGAGTGTCTTTTTACCTTTTTCTATCATTGACCATGGATTTATTAAGAAAGGATTCGATGTCCGTATACTATGAGCGTATCGAACGAGAAGTCGTATATTTGTTGTTTGTTATGAAAACAGTTCCCCCAGGAGATTAGTTTACGAACTACGTAATTGAATCAAGAATGGTAGTAGAAAGAGATAAAATAGCATTGGAGTGTTGGAGCTCAGAAGTGTGGCTGTTTGTGCTGGTTGCTTAGGAAAACGGCTGAACCTCGGTCTGAACACTCGGTTACACGTACGTCTTTGTCTATATAATGAACTAGGAAAGAAAAAGTGCGATTTATAGATTTATAAATGACTCGGAGCGACTTTAAATAAACACCTTTAGAAATAACATAACCTATAAATAATAAAACCTTTTTAACTTAAATTTATTATTATTTAGCAGAAAAATAAAATATTTTAGGGCTTTTATTACTTCTAGTAAATCTTGTGATGCTTCTAACGTATTTTTTGTACAAAAATACAAGGTAAAATAAGATGTGGTCAATGTTTACAAATTGTTTTTACAGTGTCCTTTAGAATGGATTGTTTTGGCTTCAAAGAATGTTAAATCATCCCGTATCCATTCTTAATAAATCCACGTCATTGACTATCCAACAATTATATGGCTAGTAATTATTTCTGCTGCGATTTAAATAAGTAGGTAGGTAAGCCCAACCGGCAAAAAAATTACTCGGGTGGTATAATAATTTTCTGTCAATACTTTAAATAAACTGCCTGTGAAACAATGATGGGCAAAATATAGTTCATGTGGTCGGCATAATAAAACTTTAAGTAACAAATAACTATCCCGTTGGGCACTCCGAAATCTATTCGAGCAGTAAAATTATTAATTGGGCGGTGAAATTATTAGTCGGCTGGTGACAAAATAAATTAGGCTGTGAATAAAATGTGCTCGGTATTTAAATATCGTTCAGCAGTTTTGATTGGGCTGCGCGATTGGGAGCGTTTCGTTTTCTGCAAAATATTTACTTTAGAAGTCAGAAAGTCAAATGACCTGTATTTAATATTTTTAGTTGGCAAGGGTTTGAAGATGGCGGCGAGTTTCGTTAGTTCGATCGGTTTCTTTAATTCGTCTGTTGAACTTTTGATCATCACTAAGATTGGCCACTTTTGATCTGTTACCAGAGGCGTCGATGCCGAAAATTAAGTACGTATGTATATTCACGTGAAATAAAAAAGACGGTCAGGTGCGAGTTCAACTCGCTCGTAGGGGGTACTGGACGGCGTGCCGCGTGGCCCGGCGGCGTACCGTAATTTTAAAGAATTCCAAAATTGGGCTGCTGCTGCGGCCGAGTTCCCCGCGATGTAATGCTACTGGAGCGGCACTAACTGTGGGCAGCATGGGCGCCCACAGGAATTTGAAAGTTGTATATCTCTGTTGCTACATATGGGACCCATACCAAATTCAGGTGAGCCTACTAGGAATGTTTAGGTAAAGAAAAACAATATTTTGTAATTTGCGAAAAAAAGTTAAATTTTTGCTTGGCCCCCCCTGGGAAAAAAATGAACACGTTTAGGTATTTTATTTATTATTTTTTCTAAACAAATTTTACACCATTTCGTCGAAAATTTTTAAATTTTAAGAGAAAAAATGTGTTAGTTGAAAGTTAGTCATTTGAATTTTTTTAAACTTAAAACGTAATTTAAAAAAAATCAAATGACTATAACTTTCTACTAACACATTTTTTTCTCTTAAAATTTAAAAATTGTCGACGAAATGATGTAAAATTTGTTTAGAAAAATTAATGAATAAAATACCTAAACGTGTTCATTTCTTTCTCAGGGGGGGCCAAGCAAAAATTTAACTTTTTTCTTTACCAAAACATTCCTAGTAGGCTCACCTGAATTTGGTATGGGTCCCGTATGTAGCAACAGAGATATACAACTTTAAAATTCCTGCGGACGCTCATGGTGGGCAGCCTTACTAATAATACCATGAAATGTATGTGCTTTTACATTAATCAATATTTGGAGTTTTCTAATTAAATGCTTTATTTTGTACGTAATTAATTACCCCTTATTACACGCTAAGTTAATTTTAGAGCAGTCAGAACAGTATTAGATTACCCATCAATTTGTAATGTTACAATATTTTTTCAGCAGTCAACTTGATTTTGGAGCAGGCAAAAAAAAATAAAATGTAATTTATTTCGCACCACCCAACCTGATCAAGCTCCACCGCCCAATCCATCATTTCGCCGGCCAATCGTATATTACGATGTGTCAAAATTGTAAAATTTCGCTGCCCGTTTAAATCAAACCCCAATTATATTGTTTGGTTCTTTTCTTAATGTATTATGTTATTAATTAGAGTATGTTGATTCTTCTTTCATCATGACATTAGTAGTCATTATTAAAAAGTATATTTGCTTGTTAAATAAATAGTATTTTTTAGTGATTTATTATGCAATGTTGCCAAGTTTATCAAAGAAGCACAATGCTCATTTTTTATGACTAAATTTTCTTTTGCTATGTGTTACACATTATTGAAAAGTTAAAAAATTATTTTTTTAAAGAAGGTAAAATCAAATGTGGCGACTATAAGACAAAAGAAAGTTAGTGATGGTTCCAAAGAAACAAAACGGTGTAACTGAAATTTGACTAAATTTCTTGACTGTCGGAGTACCTATTTTTACATAATATTTTCAATAGTCTCACAAATAAAGAAGTTACAAAACATTTTTTGAACCAATCAGGAAGTAACTTCAACAAAATTTCTAAAACACCAAAGCAAGCTTATAAAAATAATCGTGTCAAAAGTATACTGTTAAATTTTAAATTTTCAATAATTTTAATAATTTCATTTTCTAACTTTTTGATAAAATAGCCGTAGGAAAAGTATAACATTCTACTCGCTGAAATCCTTATTGTGGGGATGATTTACGACACTCGCTTGCAGCTCGTATCGCAAATTTCATTCTAAAGGATTAAAGCTCGTTTCAAGCTCTTTCGTTGACCTATTGCCTGCAATAAACTATTATCGACACCAGCTGTCATAAAATCCGGTAAATTTGCAAGAACTCTAAAAAGGGCCTGCCCTTATAAAATATCAGGTAAAGATAACTCAGGTCAACATGGTTTTGTTCTAAGAAAGTGAAGGGTCATGTAATTTTTCATGTAGAATCCGAATCCGGGGTCCGAATTGCTCTATCACGCCAGGATTTTCAGATATCCTAACCTAAAAGTGCAAAAATCGCGATTTTTGGCTATATTTGGGGTTATGTAGCATCATCATATTCTTTTTTCTCAAAAAAACAACCAATGGCACCTTAAAGTGTAAGTCTTTTTCTTTCAAATGCCGTTGAGTTTGCTCAAATAGCTTATGTCTGCATTGAGATATTTCATTTTGAAGTTTTCGAGTTTCGTCAATTTCGTTATTCTCAAAATTCACATGATTCTGTAGTCTTTGACGTCCAAATTCGACACTTATCTTCAATTTTTAGTTTTCACATTTGTATCAAGTTTTTTTTGCGACAATAGGTTCTTTAAAACTAACATTTAATGTGCATCAAGTTTTACGACCCAAAACCAAGCCCCCTTCAAAGTACTTAGGGCTTGGTTTTGGGTCGTAAAACTTGATGCACATTAAATTTTAGTTTTAAAGAACCTATTGTCGCAAAAAAAAACTTGATACAAATGTGAAAACTAAAAATGGAAGATAAGTGTCGAATTTGGACGTCAAAGACTACAGAATCATGTGAATTTTGAGAATAACGAAATTGATGAAACTCAAAAACTTCAAAACGGAATATCTCAATGCAGACATAAGCTATTTTAGCAAACTCAACGGCAGTTAATAGAACAAGACTTACACTTTAAGGTGCCGTTGGTTGTTTTTTGAGAAAAAAGAATATGATGATGCTACATAACTTCAAATATAGCCAAAAATCGCAATTTTTGCACTTTTAGGTTAGGATATCTCAAAATCCTGACGTGATAGAGCAATTCGGACCCCGGATTCGGATTCTAAGTACATGAACAATTACTTCGGAAATGACCCTTCACTTTCTTAGAACAATTCAAACATCTTTTTTTGCAGACCTGTGTAATTTTAATATAATCAGTAAAGAGTGTGAATAAAGTATTTTTTACCTGATTTAATAATTTATAAATATTTTAGTTTAGTTCCTATCCATATGGTAAACCGTGCAGATGTTATGCGATTTCGATCGTATTTTTTTGTTATTCCTAACGTGCTAAAAATGTAGAGAGAGAGGAAAGACGTTGATCATAGTGCCTCCTGTAGTGCCAGTGGCGGAATTAGGGTGTGGGCCAAAGGATTACACATCTCACTGCGATCTTATCAAAATTTGCGCCGGATAGTTTGGCTCCTAAAAGAGACAAATATCCAAATAATTTTTTTTAAAGAACATCTCTTTGGAAAGTATTTTGTTTCGAAAAACAGCTTTTTAGAAAATGGACTAACGAAATTTAAAAAGAAAATTATCGAAAACATATTTCGAACCTTCATTTTTCAAAATGTCCTGATCGCTTTTTCAAAGATTAGAAAACGGATTTATAAAATATTTTGAAAATATTTTTTCCGTATTTCAAAAGTACATTTTTGCAAAAATATCTCCAAACAAATAATTTTTAAAACGTACATTTTTCGAAAATATATTTTTTCGAAAACAATATTTAGAAAATTAAACTATGAACTCTAGTAGCTTGGAAAATGTTAATGAAAAAAGAGGAAAAAAGATCCTGAACAAACCCAAACGAAACTTTTTTGGGTTTGATCAGGTTTCCTTAGGTTTGGTACTTTACTTTCTCGTAAAGTACTTTTTCAAAAAGCCGTTGCTTGAAAAAATTCATACTATCCGAAAAAATTGAATATCGAAAAAGATGTATTTTTGAAAAGTGCTTTAAAGGAAATTTGAAAAATTGGTTTTAGACAAATTGTACTTTTGTAAGTACTCGTATGTCCCCGCAAATGAGCTGAAAGCACAAATAAACAAAATGCTACAATATTTACACTTTTATATTAATCTAGAAATTTGTCCTGTCGCGTGTAAGCTAAGATGACCAACTCTTCTAGCTGTTTCTTTATTCAACCAATAATATCTTTTTGATATTAAGTTAAGTAATTTTTTTCGAAAAACAGCTTCTTGGGAAATATATTTTTTTAAAAGAACCTTTTAAAAATAAATTTGTCGGAAACATATTTTTCAGAAAACATAGGTTTTCTAAATTTAATTAACAAATTTTACACTAACCACTAACTAGTCACAATATATAAGATTATGATCTACCTATTCCTTTATTCTGTGTCATCTCCCACTTCTGAGGTTGAAAGGAAGGGGTCCGTTTTTTGTTCTAAACTCTTTTTTGTACCGAATTTCAATGTTCTGAGGAGACAGGAAGTATCCTAGAATTTTAATGATCAGTGAGTCAGTGTCAAAATAGCTAATCTTTAGATTTGATTAAACAGAAACACGAAGTAAGAGGTTTATTTAAGCTTGCAAGGGGGACCCAAAAGTTCAACGAAATGCTTCCAGAAAATCTTGTCTGGTAGTGTGACGCTCAAATGCAGGGAAGACTACCGTGCCCCCAGATAATACTAATTTTTTTGTTTTAGGTATTAATTTTATATGGGCTGTATTTAACAATATCGGATATGATTAACGAAGAATATCCTTTAAGTTCACACGAAGCTACCTATGTGAGCTGTTACTATTTGATCCACTTTTTGTTAATTTTTCTATTGATGGCTGGAACCCGAAAAGTAAGCACCATCCTCATATTTAAAATGCCTAAACATAAATTACCTGAAATATATTTTTTTTGAATTCAGTATTTCCTTTTCTATTTAGTAGTGCATTCTTTTATGTTGCTTATGAATAATAGCCATTGATAAGAATTTGTAATATTTTAGACAATGCCGCTACTCTACCTACCATGGTTGGTTGTCCTGTTCGCGATATTAATAGGAGCTACCTGTTTTTATATAGAATCGATGATTAACGCCAGTACTGTTTATGTAATACCGTCCATCACAAACATTACTCTATTAGGTAAGAATATAACGTTTCCCCGTTTAGTCTAAAACCCATCAACTGCATTTCAAAGTACTATTTGTCGGTACTATCAACGATATATGTACACATATATCGTTGGTACTATACATATATGTATTTAATTAAACAGGATTATGTTATAGAATTGTAATACTATATTGTCTACAACACTACAACCAGCGACTATTTTGACTAAAGGCAATTTCTTGCGGCTGAATTTTTCTGTACTGATTGGATGGAGGGGGGGAGGGAGGGAGGGAGGGAGAGAGAGAGAGAGAGGGGGAGAGGAAGAGGGGGGGGAGAGAGAGATTGAAGTTCATATTTTGAATAAATGCCAAGTTATTGGGTTCCGGGCCCCACTGAGCGATGGCGCGCGAAGTCGGAATTTTAGCGTTCTCTATCTCCTCTTTCTTCCTCTTCTTCCCCCTTTTAAATCTATGGTTTAATCGCATTGAAAATTTTAAAAATAAAGATACATTCATGTTAGAAAGTAACAAATGAGGTATTCAAAATGACGATCTAACCAAAATAAGTAAAATATATGAAATATGAAGGGTGTGACATTTAAAATTTAAAACCAAGATCTCCGCAATAGATTTGGCAACACTATTACAATAAAGAAATGCCGAGCCATGCCCTGTCTGACTACCTAAAATTTTGTTTTAATATATTGCGTAGGAAAAAGTTATAAAGAAGTAGCGGCAAGTGCCTTATATATGAGGGAGGGCGGGCGCAAAGAATTAGATGCAAATTGTTAAAAACTTCACAAAATAAATTAAAGCATCCTGGATAATTTTTAATGAATATGGCTATTAAAGGCACTATCAGCGTTTGCTAAAAATTTTGCCAGGAAGGGGGGCCCCAAGCAAACCCAAGCAATCCCCCGCGCACCAGTCGCCACAGATTATATGAGTCAGCCTCTTTTTTTGGGGCACTCTGTATAGTGAACTGCATTTTAAATATTTTACTTTTGTAGGGCTGGGATGGTTTGGATGGTTCACTGTATTCAGAAATTATACTTTTCTTCGTTGGATATCCAAGAATAGTTACAAGATCATTTCGAAGGAGTAACCGAATTGTGCATACGTAATTAGCATTAGATTCTCAGTCAAAAAATGGACAATATCAAGTATTACAAGAGTGTAATGTGTTATTAAAATTAATTTGTGTTAAGTCTTAAAGAATGTCACAATGTGCACAAATCAATACCATTATTTGTAGAATTTAGTTAGTCTAATAAAATACCAGTTATTTTTTTATTAAAATTGTGTTTATTTTTGTATAAGACTTTTATTTATTATTTTATGTAGTCTTGTGCCGTTAATATATTTTTACTCTTCACATGAGACTAAGGCCGATATTTGAACCCTCAGAAAGCTTATTACTTCATCATAGAAATATCTATATATATATATATATATTGTATAAAAATAATTTAAATATATTGCTAATTTTCCTCTTGTGGTTTATTAAATCTAGATTGTTTTCTTATACCTGGTCCTATGTAGTTCAAAAGACAATCTACATACAAAGTCCGATTTTGAAAAACCCAGAGAAAATACCCACCTTTTCCATTTACTCATCTTGACAGTTTTACGAACTTTTAGCTAAAAGAGGAATGAAGGCTCACCATAAATTTTACTCCTTTCGCAACAAAGCGGAATTAAACGGAACAGAAAGTTTTGTCGTCTCAGCAGTAACGTCTCGTCCCAGATTAGACATTTCTAACAAAGACAGATACCAAAACCGATTGTTTGTCCCAAGAATAAACAAGACTTCGTGGTGAGAAGGCGCTGTAAGACCACCAAACACGTTGGTAGTTATAAACAGTACAGGTCACTCGACAAGATAGGCTACCAATAGAACATTGCATTAGAAACTTAGAAACCTTCGGTGAGCTAGAGGGATCGCTAAAAGGTTGTTCTGGGGCGCATTCAGAATCGACGCCGGGTGTTCCCGGGTAAACAGCCTGCCGTTGTTTCTTATGGCCGTGACGTCATTGACAAGTTAAGTTTTACCCACCCGGCGTCGATTCTGAATGCGCCCCTGAAGTTCAATCAATCGGTCGTCGTGGGATAGTAAACAGTATTTCCATTTCACGGACATCTTCCTTGTTCATGTTTTATGTCTTCGTTAGAAATATTTAATCTGAGGATTACGTATAATTTTCATCCACCAATAAGACTGTAAGATTTGTCAGATATGAAATATTAGTTCTTACAATGTCTCACATCTCCAGACACTTTGATAGAAGTAGGACTTAGGAACTAGATCTGATATGCAGAGTGTTACAAATTCGATGTTCACCACTCAGGCGCGGATCTAGAACTTCGTTTTGGGAGGGTCATTCAGGGACCTGTAATATATTTTTAACTTTTTTATATTTTCAATTTTATATGTATTACTAATGGTTTTGGGGGAGGTCATGACCCCAATGACCACCACCCCCTAGATCCGCGCTTGTCACCACTGGGCTCTCGTAAACGATAAGACATACAGCAAAGGTTTTAGTCCAAAGATGCACAATTTAATGTCGAATAATATGCCGTCGAGAAATATGGAAAATCCCAAGTTGTTTCGAAGATATTCGTAAAAAATTTGCATTTAAATTTTTATTTTTTCCAGATTTATTTAAAAAGATAATGTAAAATAAATTTTGCATTTGAGCTGCCACTTTTTCTTCTCTACGATACGATGTTCTCAGATTTTAGGTCTGAAGTTTTATCTTCGGGTAACAACCATCATATATTTTTTACATGCTTTAATTTTTTACCTTTACCTGTTAGTTTCTATGTTAGTCTGTTTAGGTCAAATATTGCAATCAAAATTTCGACTAGTTCTAACTAAGCTAGAGCTTTGAAATTTTGTACACGTGTATAAAAACCGGATATTTTTTCTACACAAGTTTTACACCATTTTGTAAAAAATGTGTTATTAGAAAGTTATAGTCATTTGATTTTTTTTTTAAATTATATTTTAGGTTTAAATAAGTTCAGATGACTATAACTTTCTACTAGCACTAACACATAACAAAATAATGTAAAATTTGTTAAGAAAAAAATAATAAATAAAGTACCTAAACGTGTTCATTTTTCCCAACGGGGGCGGGGTGGGGTTGTCGCAAAAATTCAACTTTTTTTCGCAAACTATAATTTTTTTTCACCAAAACATTCCTAATAAGTTCACTATTAAAAAACCTGAACTTGACAACGGTCCTGTAGATACATTGTATACATACATATTTATGTAATGGTAGACAAAAAAACTTTTAAACCATAAACCAGTAAATCCACCAAATGTCTCAAGGGAGACCCACTTTTCGTTGTACGGCAGTGTTCGTCTAGGTATTATTTAGTCTATGCTAATAGCAAAGATTTTTGGCCATACTAAGACTTTTCGGACATCCTGTATAATATGTTAAAGAAGGCTCATTAAGCTAAAGATATTCTTTTTTATACGATAACTACATAATATTATTTTAAACAAGTAAAAACAAAAATAAACATGCGAATATTCTTCAGAAAAACGTATGCAATTTAATTCTAAATTGCACCAGGTTGGGTTCTGGGTTTGCTTTTTGTACCTTTCTGGGGAAAGAATAATTATCCCCCCCCCCCTCCATATCTACGCCCTTGAATACAACTGTAAAATTTATTTTACGATATTTCTTCAAATAAAGTCTTAAAAAATAAATACTAAAATGCCCATTTTAGTTTTTTTACGAATATCTTCCGAAATACTTAGATTTCTTCGGATTATTCAACGGCATATTATTTGGCACTAAATTATGCAACTTTGTCCGAATTCACCATTTGCTGTAGTATCTCTTACCGTTTACGAGTTCTCAATAGTGAACTGTGAATTTGTAACACCATGTAGCTCTAATAATATGATCAAGAAAGAAGTGTAGAGATAAATAAATTAACAGCCAAAAAAAAACTATGTTTCTTTCCTCATTCCTGAAAGATGACGGGGCACTAGATTCTCTTTATACATTTCATGCATGATCTAACACAAGAAATTTGCGCTTCAAAGTTCAAAATCTTAATGATGTAACATATAATTAGTATATCTTGTTTGTTAGTGTTTTGATTTCACAGTCAAAGATTAGTTTTTTGTATACTTTCCAAGTATGAGAACACTATTTAAAGTAAACTATAAGTTAATATAATTACCTAATCAGTCAAAAATAGTTTAACAAACTAGATAAAAATATTCTAATTAATATTTTAGATCGCAGATATCGGGTAATGTTATTGACTCCGTACCATCCTTTAATTTTATTGTTCATTTTTCCGCCAAAAAGTAGCCCAAAATTAAAAATTATTTTTTTTGTGGGTGTATGCACATAACATCTAAAATATAAAGGTCTCATACAGCCAGATATACAAACAGTGAGGAGGTTTAACAGTGAAGGCGCAAATATTAATGTTGGCAATTTTAACAGCATCAGATGGCAGTGGATAAAAGAAAACGTATTATTATATACGCAGGGTTGCCTGGTATATCGATGTATATAATCTACCCTTTTCCTTTCGGCCCAGCATCCAATTTTTCCTTCTTTATTATATTATAGGCGAAAGTAAAACAATCAAATAAATCTCACTTTTTTACAACTTTTACTAAGTGTCTTGCTAGAGATATTATCCCAAGCCGGCAACACTATACTGAATCTAGTGTGAAATATCAGCTCTTTGTACATATTGTTTTTTCCTACGACCACCTATGAAAGTGAGTAAAAAAGCACGGTTAACTTGGCGAGAAAGTGCCTTATATCACACGCGTGTTGAAAAGTACTTTTCAACACGTGTGTTGAAACGTACTTGTCAACATGACATTTAAATAGATGGTGCCAATTTCATTTGTTTTACTTTCAGCACACTTGATGAAAATATTAGTGTTGAAAGTGAGGGTTTTAAAAGACAGAAATTGACGTTTTTTTGTAAACATTTTTGTGGTCGTAGGAAAAATATTGTACATTACTCGTGTGAAAGTAATTTTCGCACACTCGTGGGATTATCGCACTCGGCTGTTGCCTCGTGCGACAACATTCCCACTCGTGTGAAAAATGTCACTTTCAACACTTGATATGTAATATACTATTATCCTACCATCGTTTTACGAAGCGAGATAACCACAGAAAAAAGAGTTTGTTAGAGATAACGTTAAATATTAGATTCAACCTCTACAACGCAATGAGATGGTTGCAAACGATTTGGCAGAAATATGTTTACAGCACTTGCGTTAATGGACTTGAGCCAAAACTAGCTCAATAATTAACCCATTTTATTTCTGAAAGCGATAAAGGCCGGTAAAGTATTGAATAGTAATGATTATAATTCTCACTTTCAGGAAGAAATTTAATAAACTTTTTTTTCACGAAGTAGAAATGACCATCATTTGAATCTGAACGCAATAAAAGCTTTATACACAATGACAAATAAGCCTGCAAGAATCTAGGTGCTTTTTTATATCAGTAAGCTAACTCTGGGTTATTCCTCTGGTACTATTTATATCGCTACGATATATTTATATCACAAAAATACGATAATTAATTTGTATCAACTCATGTATTAAGGTTAACTACTTTACTTACAATAAACGATGTTACAAGCACTATAAATATAACTAACCCATGTAATACTAGTGCTAAGCCGGCATTTCTAATATTCCAGTAATATTTAAATACTACGATATACGATATATATAAGTTTATTAAGAACGCTGGGAAAAGGTAAAAGGCAAAAGGCAGACTATATATGTGAGGGAGCCGAAAATGGGCTAGGATTCATTTACAAGGATGCAGTTCATCGCCTATTATTTTTATTTTGTATACAGAAAAGGCAGTAGGGGTAAAGGAAACTAATAATGCGGGAATCAAAAAATTTATGGATGGTATAGCCATCCCAGCATTCCCAGCAGAAAAGGAAAATAATCTACAAAATACCGTAAATCAGATTAAAGAAGTGATGTTGAGATAAAGTAATGACATGCCTTCAAACAAATAATAGAAGAATAATAAATATACACCTGCAACTAATTTAATAAGATTATAAAAGGTTGACGAGTCTGCTAGATGGGTAGTATGAAAAAAGATAATCGAAGTATGCGGGTCGTGAAGAGCAGGATAGCACAAGCACATGCAGACAAAAGAGAACCACTGACCGGTAGCATTAACCAACCAATTTGCCCTGTCGCTTGTAAGCTAAGATGACTACCTGTTCTGCTTTTTTTTTCAACAAACATCATTTTTGATGTTAAATTAAGTACATTTTTTCGAAAGATGCTATTTCGGAAATTAATCTACAAAATTTTTTCAAAAATATATTTTTTAAAAGAATCTTTCAAAAATATATTTTCTGAAAATATATTTTTAAATTTGTTCTAAATTTAAATTATGACCTCTATATACTGGCTTAGAAAATGTAAATGACAAACTAATGACTGAACTAACCTAAACGAACCGTTTTTGTGTTCGGTTAGGTATACGCTTCGTCGTGCCTACTCATGATACAATAAAAGGAAGATATGATACCAAACCGTGTCAAATCTGTCCAGGTTCGCGCATGACGTCACGCTGTGAGTTATTTTTAAAATTTATAACGCGAAATATAGAGTTTACGTTAGGCGATAGGCGATTTTATATAACTTCTATTGACAATATACTTTGCCTCCTGCTTATAATGCAAATTATAAAGTATATGATTTAGAATAATCATGTAAATAAAGGGATAAATTAATTTAAAATAATAGATGTTGGTAAATTGTCTGCCAATTGCCTTCTATGTATTTATTTACATGAAAAGAAAAGGTATACAAAATGAAACTATGCTTAATAATTAAGATAATAATTTTTATTTAGAGGCATATTCTTATCAAAATATGTACCTACAGAGTCTTCCGAAAATATGTTATTAATAAGAATTTTGTTTGTTCCTATAATGTGTCAAATATTTTTTGGGGTGAATAACATCTGTATGTTTGCGACGGCAACATGTTTTTAGGAAGTTTTTTTCTTGTTTTTTACACCTTAAATAGTAAATTATTAAAAACTCTTGTATTTTTGTATTCTTTGATTTTCAGTAAAATGCATTAATTAAAACAGAATATAACGATAATATTTTAATTAGAAATGCTAAAATAGGAATTTATTATTAAATGTTTTTCAAGTTTTCTAATAAAAATGTTTCGGTAAAAATATGTTTGGCTATAGAAAAACTCCTTTCAACGTCTACTGATGTAGGTAGTAGGACAATACTTTAGTTTGGGAGCAATGAATAGGGCCAAGGCATAAATTCATTGAATAATTTACCCCCAAAAATTTTCATTACTTACTTCCTTTAAGAATTTAAAACCAACATTCTTTTCTATAGTAGAGTCTACTTTTTTACAATTTTAACACCTATTTCGCCGGGAGCTTTTTACATCTGGCTGAAAATATTTCAATAAAGTTGATTGAATCATTTAAACCTAAATTTCTCTTTAATAATGAAACCATTACATCTGGTATAAAGCTAAAATTAACCTTTATAAAAACAAGTTGCTTAGCGACATCCGGATTTTTCAAAAGTTCCTGAGTTTACACTACACACTGTGAGTCGTCTTATTGTATATCTAGGATTAAATCCTTAAAGGTTTAAAAATGTTCTGCATAGAATATAGCTGCTTTAATCCATGTTCCCCATCGAGTAATAACGGTTTCTCGAGGCAAGCTTACTCCTGGCCAGAGGCGCAGCCAGGGGGGGGCCGGGCCCCCCCCCGAGATTCTGTACATCCAGCCTAATTACGTAACTAGGTAGATTTTTTTTGTATTTTACATATTTTTATGTGTCGGGTTGGAACTTAATATACACAGTTTATAGTTATTGAATGTACCTCTAATTCCTAACCCATTCTTACTCATTTAAAACTCAACGTCTTAAAAAAAATTGTAGAGACATTTAGTCCGGAGACCCCCCCCCCCCCCCCCCCCGAACCAAATTTCTGGCTGCACCACTGCTCCTGGCAATCTTTCCGAATAAAGTTGCACTCTTTAAGGTGCTTTGAGAAATACTTTTTTCAAATTTGAAATCAATTAATTTGTCAAAGGATATTGTTTTCTGACAGTTTCTGCTACTAGATTTGGACCATGCAGAAGGCAAGTGATATGGACCGTACTGGGATAAAATATTTTAAAGTTTTGTCCCACTTTTACTGCATCAGATAGAAACACTAAGAATTTTTCTGTTAGAACTTGATTTGGTAAGAAGAATCCTGATGGAGACTTTTGAACAAATCGGGTAACAATCATCTTGATAGTTTTGTCTGACTCTTTTAAAGCTATTAAATACGGTTTTCCTGGTTCACCCTTTTTTAGGGTTCCAATTATAAGATGTAGGATATATCGACCACAAGCATTCGTATAATTCGTCAACAATGATATAGAAATTGTTATCGCCTAGTGAAAGTTTAATTTCCTCTATTACAGTCTCATATACCGCACTCACATTCTTCTTTCTTAATGTGGACTCGTCTGAGATATTGTAGTTACAATGTTTTTGTAAAAATTCTCTTAGGTGTGAATTTTGTAATTTTTTAAAAGGAATGTTTGCTGCTACAAAAGATCTGCACAAATCTTGGTTAAACACTTCCTTTTCGCTTTTTGTTTTATCACCAGCATTTTGAAATGAGATTTTCACAAACTGTTGAACTAGTCCCGATTTTATTTTATGAAACTTGGCTTGTAGGCCAAGCAACATATTAGCGATATTTTGACATTAATATTATTAGAAAACCGCCTGTGCCATCATCTGAAAGACGATCCGTAGATGATTCCTGTTATATTTCCAACTCTGAAATTTTTTCCATTAATTTGTTATAAACATTTTTAAGCAAAAAAACGCATTTTTTTAGTTTTTTGCTTATAAAATGGAAAGTAATGAAGCAATCTTAATGATCTGAATGGACGATTTGTAGAGAATAAAAATACGAACAAAATGAGAGGCCGAACGTCCCGATAGGATAAGTAGCAACGGAGAAAATCCGGAAAAACCGGAAAATTAAGAGTTTTGTTTTTTAATTCATGAATGGATCATTTTTAAAAGCAGAGGGTTCAAACTTTGGGAAAAAGTAGCAATTTATAGCTACTTTATGTGTGCAGAACCCCGACGCTGTCCGACGATTAGGTTTGCCACAATCGTCATTTTCATTTTTCAACACACTATTTTGCAACAGGTCTGGATGCTCTATGGATCGTTCGATTTTAATTATTGAAACGGATTTGAAAAGTACAAGTTTAATTGAACAATATGTATATTTTAGTTTTTTCATAAAATGCTACGAAACCGGTTGAAAATGCACGTAAAAATGCGTGAAAATGACCGACCGCGCGAATATTGGCTCCCCTTCGCTCCGCTTCTCTCCCGCTACTCGATCGATTTCGCGCGCTCGGCCATTTTCACGCATCTTTCCGTACATTTTAAACCGGTTTCGTAGCATTTTATGGAAAAACTAAAATATACGTATTGTTCAATTAAACTTGTACTTTTCAAATCCGTTTCAATAATTAAAATCGGACGATCCACAGAGCATCCAGACCTGTTGCAAAATAGTGTGTTGAAAAATTAAAATTACGATTTTGGCAAAACTAATCGTCGGACAGCGTCGGGGTTTTGCACACATAAAGTAGCTATAAATTACTACTTTTTCCCAAAGTTTGAACCCTCTGCTTTTAAAAATGGTCCATTTATGAATTAAAAAACAAAACTTAATTTTCCGGTTTTTCCGGATTTTCTCCGTTGCTACTTATCCTATCGGGACGTCCGGCCTCTCATTTTGTTCGTATTTTTATTCTCTACAAATCGTCCATTTAGACTTTTAGGCCATTAAGATTGCTTCATTACTTTCCATTTTATAAGCAAAAAACTAAAAAAATCGCGTTTTTTTGCTTAAAAATGTTTATAACAAATTAATGGAAAAAATTTCAGACTTGGAAATATAACAGGAATCATCTACGGATCGTCTTTCAGATGATGGCACAGGCGGTTTTCTAATAGTATTAATGTCACGACAAATTTCTCTATTGCTTGGCCTATTGATGCATTGCTGTGTTCACGTGTTAATCCACCTGGAACTTTTATTCACAGAAAACAATTTTGGCGCAAACTTTGCAAAACACTTTATCCCCGCTAAGCTCCCACTCAGAATAATTTTTAATTCACGAAGAAGTTTTCATTTTGGACATTCTGAACAACAGAAGAATATTAGCGACTTCACTTACGATACTTTCATGCACGGCTCTATCTCTAAACTAAACTATATAGTACACACTAACTGCATCAAACAAAATATTTACGAATTATTACGGTAGTTCAGGTACCTACCTAACTTCTAAGAAATTAATCAGGAATATCACTTAAACCTTTTTATGACCTTTTTTCAGAGATATGCGAAATGGCAGAAATATGCAAAAAGTGCATATATATATATATATATATATATATATATATATATATATATATATATATATATATATATATATATACAGTGTCACACATAAAGTCCGCATCATATGGGAAATTTTTTTCCTTACAGGTTAAAGGAAATTCTGATTTTACTATTAGTTTTTGCTTTAAAACTGACGCCCAATGGCATGCACATGAGCAGTCACGTGACTTTGTTTAACTGTCAAATTTGACATTTTTTTCAAAAAATGTCCAAAAAGGCGGTTATTTCTTACAATTTCGAAAAATGTTAAAGGAAAAAGTTGTTTGTTTTTTAATTTTCTACCCATGTACCAACTTTTTCAACTGTTTCAAATTTCTAGTACAAATTTCATTTTTTTCCAATTTTTTTAAAACTCGACATTTCTGGGTTTTTTAAATTTTACCAAACCAGTACAAAAATATTCCTTTATACCAAACTTATCTTTTTAATGTATTTTTATCACCAATTGTTGTTCTAAATACTGTTTTTTATTAGAAAAATAGGAAACGCCAGCAAAAACTATGTCAAAGTTGATGCAAAGTTGACATAATTTGTACAAATATCTGAACATTTAACTTTATTTCGGTTTTTTTTAATAAGATGTTAGATGCATAAAACCGAATTAAAAAACAATTCCAACGAAAAATGTTTAATTTACCTTTTACTGCACTTTTTAAAAAATGAAACCTTGTCTTAATAATAACGAATAATTACAACGCAAAAGGAACTAAGAGCAGAGGGCAACCAATAGAGGCTGCAGCCCTAGGGCGCCGGACGCCCTGCGCCCTAGGGCTGCAGCCCCTATTGGTCCAATGGTTAGTGGGCCTGCTCTTAGTTCCTTTTGCGTTGTAATTATTCGTTATTATTAAGACAAGGTTTTATTGTTTAAAAAGTACAGTAAAAGGTAAATTAAAGATTTTTCGTTGGAATTGTTTTTTAATTCGGTTTTATGCATCTAACATCTTAGTAAAAAACCGAAATAAAGTCAGATGTTCAGTTATTTGTACAAATTATGTCAACTTTGCATCAACTTTGACATAGTTTTTGCTGGCGTTTCCTATTTTTCTAATAAAAAACAGTATTTAGAACAACAATTGGTGATAAAAATACATTAAAAAGATAAGTTTGGTATAAAGGAATATTTTTGTACAGGTTTGGTAAAATTTGAAAAACCCAGAAACGTCGCGTTTAAAAAAAATTGGAAAAAAATGAAATTTGTACTAGAAAGTTAAAAATTGGCACACGGGTAGAAAATTAAAAAACAAACAACTTTTTCCTTTAACATTTTTCGAAATTTTAAGAAATAACCGCCCTTTTTGGACATTTTTTGAAAAAAATGTCAAATTTGACAGTTAAACAAAGTCACGTGACTGCTCATGTGCTCAGAGCGTGGAGCTACTCAGACCATGAGTAGGTAATCCCCGATCTCACAGCGGCATGGACTTACACAAGGTAAGCGCATGGTGTGGGTGAACCGTTTCCGCATCCCGTTTACTTGTTTTGACCATGGAGTAGCTCCACGCTCTCAGAGGAGCACAGGAGATTGAGTTTCTACTCTTTCCTGGCAAGATTTACCTCCTCGACCTCAACATCGAGTACAAAGCAGATACTTGGCATACCATCGCCTTGAGCTATAAACCTAGTTTCTACTTTGGTTTATTTGCTTGTCGGTTCACGCCTTACAGCATAGCTCTAACTTTCGGCTAGCGCAAGTATTTTGCTGATGTTTAAAGTAGACAGGGTGTCTAAAATCGTTTCGCTGTTCCTTCAGCTCTTCGGACGGGTGGTGACAACCCGTGACGACTCTAATATAACATATAGTTGTCAAAACCTGATTCCTTAGCCCTGAGACTGAATGTGATTTCAGTGACGGGAGGTGCAACAGATAAATTTCTGTGCCCTGAATCTAGGTCATGTGGAGACAGTCCACAGAATCCACTTTGTGATATATATATATATATATATATATATATATATATATATATATATATATATATATATATATATATATATATATATATATATAAGTTATGTATTCACTACCCCATTATCTTATATAAGTATAATTTCCTACCATAAGAAGATACTAGAACAACGACCCGAGCGATGACCGCAATAGCGACCTAGCACCGTCAGCAAATTACGTGTCATCAATTTACGTTACATTTGTTTTATTTAATTTTATAGAAAGCAGTCTTGTATTAGAATCAATTGTAACAACTTGTAATTTTGAAATAAAAATTTTTTGTTTTTAAAAAGGACTTTTTGACAAAAGTATTTTTAACTGGCGCAGTCGTTGTAGGATGTCCAAACGGCTTTAAGCACATAAATCCGGTTCGTGTCAACGATTTATTGGGCATAAGAACTTTTTCGGGAGTTTCGCGAAATTTCGGACTTTTACGTCACGTTACGCAACCCCCGTGAACAGTGATCCAGTTAGGTGAACTGAGTAGCCTAACAAGAAGATTCTTCAAGGTATATGAAGAAAACTTGTTGCTGAACAGCTCAAACTTCTTCGAAGCACATCGAAGGACGTTCACCGCAGATCCAAGCATATGGAAAAGATACTGGTTTTACTGTAAGTACTTTTATGTCATTTAGAGGTTCTTTAAACATTTCAAAAACAAGTATATCTGAAAACTCAGACGAAAATACAGATTCTGATTCAGGCTCACCCACTCACTTGTATCGCACAAGATCTCCTTTAAAGAAAAAACCAACGCCAAAAAGGCGAAATTCCTTAAATATTACTAATAGTAATTTAAATTTAAATTTAAAAATGTCTTTAAAATCAGAATATTTGGGAATGATCCCAGAGTTTTATGGTGAAACAGAGCTTTTACCTAGATTTATTACCATTTGCGAAAAATTAGTAGCAAAATTTTATAATACGACTGATTTGACAGATTTTCAAAATGAATACTTAATGTCAAGTATTCTAGCTAAAGTAAAAGGTGAAGCCGCAGTAAATATATCTTCCTGTCTCATAAATACATGGGATGATCTAAAACAGGCGCTTCTCAATGCTTACGCGGACAAACGCGATATTTATACCTTAAATATAGAAATGGCAGGGTTGAAACAAAATAACGAGAGCCACTTCGATTTTTATAACAGAGTACAACAACTTTTAAACTTGCAAATTTCTTTTATTTCTACACATTCTAATGCAAATGAGGCTCCGATATTGTCTCAATACTGTCGTAATTTAGCACTAAGGGTATTATTACGAGGATTAAAAGATCCCGTCGGATCGCTGATGCGTACAAAAAATCCAGGTGATCTTAATACAGCATTAGGCATGTTAACCAACGATTTCCAAATTGAAACGGTTTCTGCAAACTTGCAGAAAACAAAAATTTCTCAAAATATGAAACACAATAGGGCATTAAACCAATTTAAGCCAAAATCTACTATGCCGCCTCAATTAACAAACTTTCCAAATAATTCACAAATGTTTTCAAACAACAATCAACCCCACTTTAGTGGCAGTTTAGGCCCAAGACCCAATGTTTTTAGACCTAACCAAAATCAAAATTTTCAAAAGCCAACGCCCATGACTGTATCAACAAAAAACACCTTTAATACTGTTAAACCACAGGGCAATATATTCCAAAATTATCGACAAAATTTTAGTGGTCCTAACCAACAAAAGTATATTGTCGAAGAACTTTATAACATTAATGACCCACATAATGTAGACAACCAATACGAAACTGATAACAAATATGACGAAATCAATGCTCAACCTATAGTCGAGCATCCGGAAGAATATGATCTCGTCGATGACGAACAATTTTTTCGAGAGCCAGCCTCGGACACGGATTACCAAACTTAGAACTTATGAACCTAACAAACAATGAGAGTAAACTACCGTATATTATCCATCCTGAATATAATCTTAAAATTTTGATTGACACCGGTAGTACTAAATCATTCGTTAAACCAGAAATTGCCAATAAATATTTTAAGAACTTTGTAAAACAAGATCCTTTTCAAATTTCAACTGCACACGGCAGTTCTATCGAAAATTTTAGCACTACTATCCCGTGCCCAAAAAATTTTAAAATAAAATGTAAACCGTTAAAATTTTATTTATTTAACTTTCATAAATATTTTGATTGTTTGTTAGGCATAGATAACCTCAAGTTTCTCGATGCTAATATTAATTTACAGAAAAATCTTTTAATAACACGTAATGCCGAAATACCACTATTATTTCATGACGTAGGGACTTCTGCGAATTGCATCACGGTGCAGCCGAGATGCGAACAAATTATAAAAATATCTGTGAAAAACATCCGAAACGGCGACGTACTAATCCCATACAGAAAATTCGCTGAATTAGAAATGCCTGAGTGTATCGCTACGGTTCGCGATAATCAAGTTATTTGTTCAATTTTAAATCCATTAGAAACGGCAAAAATCATAGATATTTCGGAACCATTAGAAGTCATAGACTTAAACAATTACGAATTTCAAAAGGAAAACTCCGGTAACTATAATAATTTCAACGTGGAAAAAGTAAAATTTGACAAAATCAAATTGTTATACGAACAACTAAACAATGACATTCAAAACCAAAAAGAACGCGTTATAAATAAAACTAACGAAAATAAGAAAAGTATACCGAATAAACCAGAACAAGAAGTATTTGTCCACAATAAACAAAAACAAAACAAAACATCTAATAAATACAAACCAGGAAAAATTAAAACTATCGACAAAAATCTTAAAATTGCACAAATCAATACTATACATGGCAACACTGCCAACAAAAGATACCTATTTTATATCAAAAAACCGAAAAAGAAAAAAGGAACTTCCAAATTTCAAAATATTTCGGGTTCCTCGCCATCGGACAAAAAAAAAATAAATAAAAATAAAAGCACATAACCCAAAATCTAAGGAGCTTGACAAGTAACCTCGGTACCGCCAAACTTCAGGGGACAAGCATATATTATTATAACCTAGAATCTATCTAGCGCTTAGTAATCTGAATAAGCAATTTAGTAACCTTAAGCTTATTTTTAGCAACAATACACTAATAGATATACCTACAGATCTTATTGATTATTATAGAATTTCTAATTTCAATCAAAAATTGATTTCGGAAAAAATAGAACATAATATAGGAATCATACAAAAATAGGGTTGATTAACGGACTAGAGTATATTATAAAAAGGGTTACAGGTAATCTAAATGCTAACGACAGAAAGAAATCTATAAAAATTATAATCAAGTACTAGATAACGAAAAAGCATTGAGGACCGGCTAAAAATGTAATATTTTGTCAATGACGCAATTTTGAAAAAAAAACCAACAAAACTATTAAAGTTTACAACATAATGAATATGTTTTAAACTGAAGAATACTACAACTTAATCAGATTGTTGAAGATGGTGCAACCCATCAAGATTTGCTTTTTGCTAAGGGTTTGTTGAATCGGCTTATTATACGAGGCCAAGTGAAATTTTTGTCAGTCACAAAAAAAAAAAAAAAAAAAAAAAAAAAAAAAAATCTACACCCCAGCGTAATAAAAAACAAAAGACCTGTTTCACAAACTACAAAAAAAATTCAACAACACTTTAAAAGTAAATTTCCTTTATAGCGAAAATTTAAAACTATAATTAATTTTGGAAAAAAAAAACGTTACTAAATTAATTATAATCGAAATTCTTAATTTATGTCATTACAATTTCGAAATATATTTTAACCTGTACCATTTTATATTTATTCCCAGTAAAATATGGATCAGAATTTGTAACAATTATTTCCAATGTAAGATATTTTCTTAAATCACAATCTGGTAACCTAATTAAACCTCTAAGTGATATATGTACCAAGGTAAACCTTATCACTGTCCCAGCGTTTTACAAACAACTAGCAACACCAGCTGTGAAAACGAAGTCCTGCTAAAAGACAACCCGAACGAGTGCACCTTGACAAAATTAAAGATCCTAGAGAATCACGTAGAAACTGTTCCGGAATTAAACCAGTTTTTAGCAGTTTTCCCAACTGAAGAAAAATTCAAACACACTGCGAAAATCAAGTTGAAACCAAGGAATTGCAAGGAATATTTCCTAAAAGAAAAAGTCAATGTACATTATTATTTAGGAACCAAGAACTGTTCTTTCATGAATCAAGTTTTGGAAGCCCGCTGGTGATAAATACACCAAACCTGAGGATTAAGCCAGAAAACATATTTAAATTCCAAATCGAGTTAAGGAAACTAAATTTTGCATCTCCTCACTTAAACCAAAGTTTACAGAATATATATTCTTTAAGCTGTGCTTAAACCCAGTCAGTCTCATCTATGATGAAGCTGCAGAGAAAATATACACATCCAACTTATGGACCATGGCACTATACTTAGTTCCAAGAAATGCAATAGGCATTTATCGTATTGTACGGCGAAGAAGTATTCAAAAATTCCTTATAGCCAGAAGGAATTCTAAGAAAATACACCAAGCTCCCGCAGACATCAAGATCAATCTTCCCAACGATGCCTCATTCTAAGAGGGGAGGAGTTATGTATTCACTACCCCATTATCTTATATAAGTATAATTTCCTACCATAAGAAGATACCAGAACAACGACCCGAGCGATGACCGCAATAGCGACCTAGCACCGTCAGCAAATTACGTGTCATCAATTTACGTTACATTTGTTTTATTTAATTTTATAGAAAGCAGTCTTGTATTAGAATCAATTGTAACAACTTGTAATTTTGAAATAAAAATTTTTTGTTTTTAAAAAGGACTTTTTGACAAAAGTATTTTTAACTTATATATATATATATAAACACCTAGTTTTTTACGATTTTTATACATTTTCGGAAGAAACGCCGAAACACGTCGATTTTGTTCTCATTTTCTACACATTCTAAAAATATTTGATTATATACAGGGTGTGCCATAAAAGTTGGGCATTTGTCAAATTTGATTTTTTAAATAGAACACCCTGTATATTATTCCATTTTTGAATTGTGCGTTAGAAAATCAACATCTTTTGTATAAACCACCCTTCCTCTAAAGTTAATTGTTTGCGAGATATTGTAACTTGAAAATTGGCAGCCCGCAAAATTAAATAAAGTCAAATAATTCAACATATTTTTATTTTAACAACAACAATCCAACTGAGACAATTTTAACGCAGCAAATGCTGAAATTGTTGACCGTTAACTTCCTGGCAATATCCTAGCCTATCCATAAACTCCTCTTGTACGTTACGGATGAAAGAAGGTGAAATTTGCCGAATTTCATCCCTTATACGATTTTTTAAAGCTTCTACGTTAGGAGGTCTGTTAAAGTAAACTTTAGTTTTTAAATAACCCCACAGGAAATAATCAAGGGGGTCAAATCCGGTGACCTCGCAGGCCATTCTATGGGACCACGACGTCCTATCCACCTGTTAGGAAATATCTCGTTGAGATATTGCCTAACAGCTAGCGCATAGTGAGGTGGGGCCCCATCTTGTTGAAACCACATTGTTAAGGCAGGTGTATCAGGCTCATCACCTGGATACCGCTGAGCTAAGGCAGGAATTAACTCTACTTGCAAAAAGTCTAGATACATTTGTCCTGTCAAATTTTCATCAAAAAATAGGGACCTACAATCTGGTCTTGAAATATTCCTGCCCAAACGTTGACTTTTTCGGGATGTTGCGTATGAGCCACTTTAGCCCAATGGGGATTCTCTTTAGACCAATACCTACAGTTTTGCCGGTTGACCGTACCATTGAGAAAAAAGGTAGCTTCATCCTAAAATAAAACATTTGCACAAAACAAGGGATCCATGTTGCACCGTTCTTGCATATTTTCACAAAACTGGAGTCGGCGGTCATAGTCATCTTCGTTTAATTCATGTATTAGTCTTATTTTGTATGGATGATATTTCTCTTTATGCAGAATTGATTTCACTGATGATTGACACAGGTTTAAATCTAATGCCACTTGATGGGTTGACAAATGTGGATTCTCGTTGTAATTGAGTAAAGCATCTAATTTAATATTATCATCTAATTTAGGCCTACCTGTCCTGGGCAGATCTTTTACAGGCCCATGTTCATGAAATTTTTTGACAATTTTGCTGACCGTAGATTTTGTAATTGCTTGTCGCTCTGGATGTGTGTTATTAAAAAGTTCGCAAACTTTGTCAAGATGCCTACGACGATCTCCCCAGCCAAACAGCATAAGGATTTCAATCCTTTGGATCTCGGAAAGCATATTTTGAGATACAGATTACTATCTTATTTAAATGTGTTTGATTTTTGACACAACTATCATAATGGGACATGCTGATTTCCAGGGTAATGCAACAATTCAAGGTCTAAGAATTACCAATTTTCAAGATGCAATATCTCGCAAACAATTGACTTTAGAGGAAGGGTGGTTTATACAAAAGATGTTGATTTTCTAACGCACAATTCAAAAATGGAATAATATACAGGGTGTTCTATTTAAAAAATCAAATTTGACAAATGCCCAACTTTTATGGCACACCCTGTATATAATCAAATATTTTTAGAATGTGTAGAAAATGAGAACAAAATCGACGTGTTTCGGCGTTTCTTCCGAAAATGTATAGTTTCGTAAAAAACTACGTGTTTCCAGACTTTATGCCCTCACTGTATATATATATATATATATATATATATATATATATATATATATATATATATATATATATGAGTATATCCATTAGGCATATATTCCGCCCTCTATTTATTACGTTAAAATGTGTGAGTTTGCCTCCTTTATGCATTCTTAATTCATCGTTTCCTTTTTGTTCTTTTCTGCTCATCCAACACTAATGCAAGAGTTATGGCTACACACTCTTTTTTCTTATCCATTTTTAAAAGCACGCGTATTCAGGTCACGTTGAAATTCGGGTCTGTGCGATTGGCTGCAAACTCATATTTCTCAATTTTTATTGTCGCTAATCTTTCATTTATTTTGTCAATACTAGTTTGACAATAAAATTATATGTATGCGGCTAGCGTTTTTTACTGAATTTATACAATAAACTCAAAGTAAATAATATTTGTCAACTCCATTACAACAATGTTTTACGTTATCAATAGTTTTAATGAGTTCACGAGGTCGTTGATTTCGAGCCATCCCGAAGAAGTCACCAAGTTAAACATCTATTTTTAGAAAAGTAAAAACGCATGCACCAGACTGACTTGAGACATTGGATATTTTCATAGTACTTTTGCATACCTCCTCTATCTTTATTATTATTTCTATATTTATGCACAGACGATTTTTTAAAGAGATATTTCATTACGAAGTGAGACTAAATGCAATCATTTTTTGTTGTAATACAATAATCTTAAAATACACTAAGAAAAAAAAGTGGAAATTTTCAAGAAAATAGAGTTTTCTTGGAGATGTCAGAGACACTGGAGGATCGTAATACTACATGAGCGGCAACTATTGGAAACTGTGACTTAGAAAGATACACAGGCGGTCCTTCCTCGTAACAAATTGGTGTGACCTAAAACCCGATTAATTTATTGAAGCTTATGTTTGTAAAAATGAAGGTGAAGTGTATCTCAAAAGATGGGCCCACGTCACGTAAATTAATTGGTTGTAAATAAATTTGTCGTATCTCAATTTTAATTAATATATTTCTTTAAAAATATTTACATATTTTTAATACAATAATTGTAAACATGAACATTGAAACCATTAACGAAAAATCTGCAAAAGTCTTTGCACGGAACTTCCCTCGCGAAATGAGGGTAAGTATAATACAATTTGAAATTGCATACCTACTATTTCACTTTTCGTGAGCAGTAATTCACTAGTCAGCTTTTCTATCTAACAAGTCAAATTGCAGATACTATTTTAATAAACAAACACATCCACAGCAAACTTGACAAGATTTTATTTGTTTAATTTCCCACCGTGCATAAAAATTTAATTTTCTCCTAAAATCCTCGGCTCCCCATGTTTCGTATTTTAAACTAAATTTCTAAAGTTGCAGCAAAATTTAACGGATTTTTTTTACTCTGTATTGCATGACAAATCTAAAATTTAACTGAATGCTTTATAGGTAGAACCATGGATGAATTAGAAAGGATTCGGTGTTCCGTTTACTGTGAGCGTATCGGACGTGAAGCCTGTTTATTTGTTGTTTGTTATGAAAACATTTACCATAGAGGTCTAGTTTACGAACTTTAAGGAAATACGTAATTGAATCAAGAATGGTAGTAGAAAGAGATAAAATAGCATTGGAGTGTTGGAGCTCAGAAGTGTTACTGTCTCTGGTGGCTGCTTAGGAAATATGTCTGAACACTCGGTTACACGTACGTCTTCGTCTAATGAACTAGAAAATAAAAAGTGCGACTTATAGATTTATAAATGATTCGGAGCGATTTTAAATAAACCTTTAGAAATAATATAACCTATAAATAATAAAACCTTTTTAACTTAAATTTATTATTATTTAGCAGAAAAATAAAATATTTTAGGCCTTTTATTACTTTTAGTAAATCTTGTGAGGCTTCTAACGTATTATTTGTACAAAAATACAAGGTAAAATAAGATGTGACCAATGTTTACAAATTGTGTTTACAGTGTCGCTTAGAATGGTTTGTTTTGGCTTCAAAGAATGTTCTTAATAAATCCATGGGTACAACCAAATATTTTTTTCAAACTTACAGTCCCGAGTAAAAGCGAAAATAAATAAATCTGTTTGAAATTGCATAGCCTGTGTAAAAGCATACCTTTTCATAAACGGCAATAACTTACATTATACTAAATACTCATGAATAAGTCATATTTGTCTGCGCTATAATGTTACAAGTAGAGGAAAACTCAACAAAATTTAATTGTTTAACTTGCCAAGCCTATATATGTATCTGAGGCATTTAACGTGCTTACTTTAACGACAGTCTTAGTTGTATAAAAATATATAATTTTCGAAAATGAATCGTTTTTAAGTTAAAGCAACAACAATATAACTTAATTTATGTTTAGGTTCTCACCATGTATATTGGACCGGAACCGGCCCAGAGCAGGGCCTGAAGCCTAAGTAATTTTTAAGTTTTAGCGCTGACAGACCAATCAACAGACAGACAGACGGAAATGGAAAAACTTGTTCTTCGTGATCTAGATATATCAAAAACTGACAGGATCTCGAGAGAACTTTTTCACAAATACAATATGGCCTAAGAGATAGCGTCTTTTTTTTCTTCGACAAGGTATATGGATGTATCACAGTTTATACGACAACACATGTAAGCTGTGGATGTATTATTACGAAAAATGTTCTAACCCCACCAACGATCGTATGGTGGAAAGTTTCCTGGAAAATGAAAGTGAGTGTGAGCGTTAAAAGTTGGAAAAATTTCAAGTTCCTTAAATCACTCGGTATAAGGCTGAAAAATTTATAGGTAGGTAGTATTAAATGCCCTTATGCCGCCTGCAAATCGGCGCGGCGGAAACCGCACTGGAAGAGAAGTGACTGGCGGAAAGCTTTAGGCCGGCGACATACTAGCGGCGAAGACGTGCGGCATGGTCGCAGCGGCGACACCGCAGAGATTTGTATATCTGTTCATACTGTGCGGCGAGGTCTCGACGGTGACTGTTTCACACTGATTTTACGCCTACCGTTGCGCTGACACTACGAAGAGTTTGTGTGGCGACTTCGCCGCAAGTATGAACAGGTCGGTATAAAACAACGATTCACTTTCTTTCCGGCGGAGCCGCTGTATGCGGCTTCGACGCAGCATGCTGCGACTAAGAGCGGCGAGCTGCGGCATGGTCGCAAGTATGTCTTCATACATAAAAATGTGTGTGGCACAAAACTTGCGGCGCCGCCGTTGCGAAATGCCGCACGTCTTCGCCGCTAGTATGTCGCCGGCCTTAACCTTAGGAAAAATTCTGAAAAGCTTATAGCATAAAGTTATACTTATATCCGGCGATTTGATTTACATTTTTTCTCGTTGTTTAAGATCATATACAAAAGGGCGGAAAAAGGTTCGGAAGATGACCCCTTAAAAATGTTAATCGAAAGTGCCTTGCGCGTATTGCGTTTTTACATTATCCGCGATTTAAACGCGTTAATCTGTCAATGAAAACGATTAGGATATATCCGCCGGTGAAGATACGCGTTTACTATCTAACTCGTAATCAATTTGCAAAATGGCGGATACCGGAAAAGAAATGAGGTTTGAAATATTGAAAAAATGAATGGTAATAAACATTTTGTGATTAAGAAATGTAGAATATATACATAAATGCATTTATATATTTTAACTTTTATTAATTATTATATTAAAGTATCTATTTCATTATTCGACGTTTCATCTAAACTTTCACACTCGTCATCCTCTCTCTGAGCAATCGCATCATCAGATAAATCATCCTCAATGTTGGCATTTTCGTTATCTAATATAACTTCCTTCACACTCGAAGGTATAATTGATCGCCTGCAAACCACCGGATCTCATAAGTAGGGGAGAGTGGGGCAAAGTAAAATATCTAATACAAAAAAGGCTTTAACACAGATTATAACAAACTCTGCTTGATGCGATTATGTAACAATAAAATATGTATATTTATCTAGTTTTTTTTGGCATTTACTCCAATTTATTATTTAAGAAAAAAGAAATTAAAAAAAAATCTCTATTGTGACAAAATTCCACTTTGCACCAATGCACGGGGTAAAGTGGAATTTGAAATGGGGCAAAGTGAAATAAAAGGAAAACAATATATTTAGGCTTTATTTATAAACACCAAATCCAAAAATAGGCGAAACATATTTTTAACAAACAAAACAAGGTATTTTTATAACATTTATAGGAATTGCATTTTTCCATGACGAAGAAATTTAAATTTTTTTAAGAGTCCTCTGATCTCCGATTTAAAAATCATACTCCGATCTTCAATTTCCGGAAATACAAAAATATCAAAATGGCCTCTATAGCTTCGCATAAATTTGGCACTATAACAGTCTTTCTGGGTTTCGGGGTCAGTTTCAATAATTTGGGCTATATATTCTTTAACTGACTTTGTTTTTTCCTCTTTCAATCCAACTAGTACAAAATCACCGACTTTTGGTTTTTTCTCAACCATAGTAAACTTTTTCTTTAGTCTTGTCATATTCTCATCATCAGACTCATTGCAAAAATCTGAATCATCGGACTCATCTTGGCAGATATGTTCCTCCCGAATATCACTATTGGTTTCTGAATCTGATGATTCTATGCTGGTTTTTCTTATTTTTTTGACAGGTTTGTGTTGCATATTTAATTTGAGAGTTATTCTTTTTGTTTGCTGTGGCGTTACTGGTTTTTGTGAATTTCGTTTTGCCTCCTTCAACTCTGCAAGATAGGGAGAAGATGTGATAATCGCTGATTTGCCTTTTCTTCTAGGGCCTTTTGCAATTTGTTTTGGAATTACCTTAGGAATGGGAATAATATCTTTTGGCGATATAACGGAGATCGAATCCTGTACAGAAGGTGTTTGTACTGGGGTACGTTCTCGTTCCCAGAACGAACATCCTGGCTGGTTGTTTTCTGCTGATAAGTCATTATTACGATTTCCGTCAGGTCGGGATTCTAAATCATCATTTTGTGGTTGGCTATTGAGAGGTGGTTCTTGACAGACGTCTCGTTCGGTTAATTCTGAGGGAGCAAACAAATCTTCTGGAAACCTATTTGAGTCAAATGGGTAGATACCGGCAGTTCTAAAGCCATTCTCTGCGTTTGATAAAGTAGCCGCCTTAGTATAGGCTTTTGCAAAAATTTGTCCCACGTCGGCTAGTTCCACAACTTTATTAGGTTTATTTCTTTGCCAAATTTTTAATTCTTGCGTATAATAATTACTTAAAGGGAACATACGTCTAACGGTTGGAGCCGATGTGAGGTGTGGGGCGGTATTGACAGTATAATAACATGATTTTTTCGAGCCTCCTCGATTAGTTTAATATTTTTAACATGTGTTGCATGTCCATCTAAAATAAGAAGAACCGGGCTATCTTCACTTGGTCGTGTATGATGGACAAAATGAGGAAACCAAATGTCACTAAAAATATCAGACTGCATCCATCCGGAGCTATGATAAGCTACCACTGTCTCAGCCGGTAATCCAATTTCATAAATAGCATTTCTTCTTACACGAGGAATCACTAAAAGCGGGGGAACATAGTGACCAGTAGGGTTAAAACAAATTTCAGCCGTGACCAAAGTTCCTCTTTCCCCGGAAGTGTAACATCCGACCTGTTTTTCCCTTTAAGAGAAAATATTTTTGTCGGTTTATTGGGAACAGTGGAAATTCCCGTCTCATCACAATTATAAATGCGACTGGGTGTAAATTTGTATTTATCTAGAAGAGAACCTAATAAATCAAAAAAGGCTTTAACTGAGACTCTGTTAAAACCAGAAGCACGTGCAGCTGATGTATTTTCAGGTGTACGGAGGGAAATTCGCGGATTGCGCCTTATAAACCCATACATCCAGTCGGTTCCTGCTAATTTGATTTCGTCATTAAAATTGTTTATAATTTTATTTTGCACAGCAAATTGGTAGGCAAGTGATCTAAGTTCATATGTAGAAACACCAAAAAACTTTTTTTCTAATTGCAAAACATGATTACATAGCTCGATTTCTTGCTCTCTTGTAAAAATGGTCGTGAACCTGCCAAGTTTTTTTCTGCACCCTTCTTCCTCGTCTTTTCCAGCCTTAATACGACGGTTTAATGTAGCTATTGGTACGCTAAATTGCCTAGCAGCAGCGTTTTGGGACAATTCTTGTGCTCTAACAGACCTTATTGCCGCTTTCATAGACGCTTCTGACCAAGCATTTTGATTTGACTTCCTTTTGTAATTTCTCATCTAAAAAAAATACATAATTCGTTTACGAACTAAAGATTTATCAAATGGGGCAAAGTGGAATAGTATTTCAGATTGCCCCATAAACAAAATTCCACTTTGCCCCGTCAGCCACCAACTTCTTTACGGCCCAGTCAAACTTTTTAAACTCAACCTGTCTAATATCAATATGTCGGAAAAGATAACCAAAATCCGTTGTATTTCAAGGTAAAAAATAAACAAAATAACAATAAACTATTTATATAAAAATTTCTTTATACATTACCTTAACAGTTTACACTTTGAAGCACGAAAATCGCAAAATCACTGATGAGAACAACATGCGCCTTGGCAGCAAGGCCAAACTATACTGGCGGTATAATAACTCCCCCACTTTGTATTTCAACACGAGGGCGTCAGCGTGTGAAAAGAACTGCGTTCAGAATTGTCATATTTCACTTTGCCCCACTATTTCACTTTGCCCCACTCTCCCCTACATTCATTTTTATTCAGACTCCATCCATAGTGTTGTGGTTCCAATTGTGGTGCGAATTCGGCCACACATTTGTGATGTAGTGAGCTCTAAAAATTCGTTGCTTCAACTAAGGCTAGCAAGGGGTAAGGTCGACGCTTCAAAATTTAGTATGTTTTTTTAGCAAATGGCTAATCAACATCATTTATTTCGAACCAAAATTTCAACTTTTCTTCGCAAATTACAAAATATTTTTTTCACAGCATTCCTAGTAGGCTCACTATAAAAAAACCTAAACTTGGCATGGGTCTCGTAAGGAGCAACAGAGATATAAAACTTTAAAATTTCACCCACAGCCACTGGATCTAGGGATCTTAAAATCTGGAAATCCAAAAAATTCCGAGAGGTGATTTTGTCACGAATACAATACTTCCGCTAGCGAAAGAAGTAACAATAAAGAGGCAACAAAACACCCTAAGCAAACCTAAACCAATCAGAGCACACCTTCACATTTTTCTTTTTAGATTTGCTCAAGTTCAAAAGATCAGATATGTTAAGAAAAAAACCCGCAAAAAGAAACCCGGCATTCAATTATTTTTTTATTAGATTTATTTTTAGCTTATTTCGCTTCACACACTGTAATTTCCAAATAATTCTTGTACATATGTAAATTACACAATATAGAGTAGAAGACAAAGTTCATGTCGCATCTAATAGGAAGATGTCTGTCCTTATAAGGGAGGCACAATACCTCATATTATGTGTGTGTCATTGAACGAAGACTGACAGCTATTTATAGAGTACATAAAAAATGTAATTACGCTAAAAATAAACTATTTTCATTTTCGCATGTTACATCATAATCTACAAACAGGGCCGGACTAAGAATAGGCGAGCTGAATAGAGGTAGGTTGTTCTGTTGTCACCATGGAACAAATATTTCTTCTATGACTAAGAGGCCGGTCGGTAGCTGGTGAATAAGAAATGCGAAGGCTCCACCGGCTCTGACCCATTAACCAAAAATTAATACTGCTTTAGCTTACTTAAACCCAAAGAAAGCGTAAAAAATCACAAGAAATATTACAATACATGCGAAAATAGTTTATTAATAACTGAAGTGGTAAAGAGCTTATTATAAACGAGTGGGACTATGCATCACGAACGAGTTGTGGTGACTCAAATTAAGGAAGCCAGCTGCAATCAGCTGATTTTTACGGGAAAGAAGGGCTCCTAGACGGTAAAATTGACAAAGATTCCAAATATCACGACAATGAAGACAAAGACGAAACAAAAATATTCCCCGTTATAGTATAGTTAGCAAATCGACTAAAGAGAACGCCACGTTCTTAATTTGAGTCACAAATGAGTTTTTTTACGAAAATAAATATCTACAGGGTGTCCCAAAAGAGCGTTCCCTAACGATATCTTGATACTGTGGTTAAAGGTAAGAAAAGTTTGAACACGAAAGTTTCTTATCTCAGGTGCACAGTTTATAAATATTTTCAAGTATACAAGGTTGCTCGAAAAGTCTGAGCTTATATCAAGTTTATTTTCAAAATTTTTGCGTTTTCAGTTAAGTTTTAAATAAATTCGACAAATCTGTCAAAGCGACGCGCGTCGCGCCTATATTTAAGTTGATCATGCACCGTAGTTGTCATGGAAACAACCTCTAATATGCTTTGGTTAATACCAACATAAAAAGGGGAAAACAAAATTTGCTGTAACTGTGATGTAATAATATTACGTAACAGTTTCAAATTTCATTACGTAACAGTAGTCGTAAAACACAATTTACCTATTGCAAATCGCCTAGATTTTGTTATAAGGATCATAAGAAGATATGAGTAGAAAACTCATGTTAACCGAATTGTAGAAACCTTCTATTTGGCTAGCATGTTTTTATACTTTATTAGCTTACTTATTTCGTGTACTATGTAGAATGTCTGCACGAACCTACTATAGTTTAAGAAATATTTGCTGTATAAAATGGTACAGTTGGTTTATAAATTTCTGCTTTTATACAGCCAATTAAGCCATCGTTATCATACATCACATTCTCAATACCAAAATACATTTATTTAAAACAAACATTTAAGAAAATTGTTAGGGGCAGCTAAACCGATCAAATTACACAGTTAACTGTGGAATTCACTAAGAAGGTTAAAAGCAATACTGGTTTAACTTTAGTTCCTTTAGTTGATCAGTTAGATTTTGACAAGTTTTGACCTTGTCATTATTAATCGTGGTCATTAACAATTTGTTACTACGATTTGTTGGAGCGTGTTGGTAAAAGAATTTTAGCTCTATTATCCAGAACAGTATATACTTGTAGACTAAGAGATCAAGAAGTCCACAGGATTTTGTAATGAAAATTTCTATTTACTTTGTGTTGTAAAACCGGAGTCAATCACTAATAGAGTCTGGCCCCGCTACGCGTCTACAGTGTAGTCCAAGAAGTTTGCAACCAATATGAAATTATTGTATTAATGCACTTATGAAAATGTAAGTATTACAAAATATTGATGCCTAATTAAACACAAAATTAACCGTTATCAGAATAATGAAAAGTCAATTAGCATACACGGGGCAAACAAAAATTTGCAAATCAGTAAGGACAAAATACCCTTAAATTTTTGAAACAGGAAACCATGAATTTATATTTTTACGCAGAGTTATGCTCAAAAAGTTATTTAGAATTAAGAGTTGTTAATTCTAAATAAATTTTGCGAAGGCTCCACCGGCTCTGACCCATTAACCAAAAATTAATACTGCTTTAGCTTACTTAAACCCAAAGAAAGCGTAAAAAATCACAAGAAATGTTACAATACATGCGAAAATAGTTTATTTAATAACTGAAGTGGTAAAGAGCTTATTATAAACGAGTGAGACTATGCATCACGAACGAGTTGTGGCGACTCAAATTAAGGAAGCCAGCTGCAATCAGCTGATTTTTACGGGAAAGAAGGGCCTCTAGACGGTAAAATTGACAAAGATTCCAAATAACACGACAATGAAGACAAAGACGAAACAAAAATATTCCCTTTATAGTATTTAGCAAATCGACTAAAGAGAACGCCACGTTCTTAATTTGAGTCACAAATGAGTTTTTTACGAAAATAAATATCTATAGGGTGTCCCAAAAGAGCGTTCCCTAACGATATCTTGAGACTGTGGTTAAAGGTAAGAAAAGTTTGAACACGAAAGTTTCTTATCTCAGGTGCACAGTTTAAAAATAGTTTCAAGTATACAAGGTTGCTCGAAAAGTCAGAGCTTATATCAAGTTTATTTTCAAAATTTTTGCGTTTTCAGTTAAGGTTTAAATAAATTCGACAAATCTGTCAAAGCGACGCGCGTCGCGCCTATATTTAAGTTGATCATGCACCGTAGTTGTCATGGAAACAAGCTCTAATATGCCTTGGTTAATACCAACATAAAAAGGGGAAAACAAAATTTCCTGTAACTGTTGTATAATAATATTACGTAACAGTAGTCGTAAAACACAATTTACCCTATTGTAAATCGCCTAAATTTTGTTATAAGGATCATAAGAAGATATGAGTAGGAAACTCATATTAACCGAATTGTAGAAACCTTCTGTTTGGCTAGCTTGTTTTTATACTTTCTTAGCTTACTTATTTCGTGTACTACGTAGAATGTCTGCACAAACCTACTATAGTTTAAGAAATATTGGGTTTGTTTCTGCAGCAGTTTCAAATCAATCAGAGCCAATGAGATTATCCGATTTCGATAAGCAAACTGTTTTCCTTCAAGATGATTGGCTCTGCCTAGTTTCAAACTGCTGCAGAAACAAAGCTATTGCTTTTTTACTGTATAAAATGTTACAGTTGGTTTATAAATTTCTGTTTTTATACAATCTATTAAGCCATCGTTATCAATGTTATCATACATCACATTCTCAATACCAAAATACATTTAAAACAAACATTTAAGAAAATTGTTAGGGGCAGCTTTCTATCTAAACCGGTCAAATTGCACAGTTAACTGTGGAATTCACTAAGAAAGTTAAAAGCAATAATGGTTTAAATTTACTTCCTTTAGTTGATCAGTTAGATTTTGACAAGTTTTGATCTTGTCATTATTAATCGTGGTCATTAACAACTTGTTACTGCTATTTGTTTGTCCTCCAAAAAAATTTTGTGGGAGCGTGTTGGTAAAAGAATTTTAGCTCTATTATCCAGAACAGTATATACTTATAGACTAAGAGATCAAGAAGTCTACAGGATTTTGTAATGAAAATTTCAATTTACTTTGTGTTGTAAATCCGGAGTCAGTCACTAATAGATTCTGACCCCGCTGCGCATCTACAATGTGGTTCAAGAAGTTTGCAACCAATGTGAAATTATTGTGTTAAGGAACTTATCAAAATGTAAGTATTACAAAATATTAATGCCTAATTAAAGACAAAATTAACCGTTATCAGAATAATGAAAAGTCAATTAGCGTAGCAAAAGTAAACCCAAGCAAACAAAAATTTGCAAATCAGCAAGGACAAAATACCCTTAAATTTTTGAAACAGGAAGCCATGAATTTATATTTTTAAGCAGAGATATGCTCAAAAAGTTATTTAGAATTAAGAGTTCTTTATTCTAAATAACTTTTCCTAATAACATTTTGTCATATTTTTTAAAGTAAGAGTACTTTACTCGTAAACAATTTTGCAAATTTTTGTTTCTACCCTGTATGCTGTTTGACTTTTTACAATTCCGATAACTATTAATTTTGTGTTTTAGGTATGCACTAACTTTTTGTAATACTTACATTTGGATAAACTTAATGATGAAACTATTTCACATTTGTTTGAAACTTCTTGGACCACTCTGCACATGTACAACTGGACTCACGAGCCAGACTCGGATTTTAGTGACTAAGGCCGGTTTTAAAACACAAAAATCCTTGAAATTTTAATGAAAATATGATGTACGTTTTGTCGTAGTATTTAAGTATGTTTTTTCTCACTAACGCGTACAATTAAACTAAAACGCAATAACAGTAGAATAAAACTAAATTTTCAATGACTCGCAATAAACAATATCAAAATCAAAATTTGTCAAAATTTAATTGATTCCAGACTTAGGTTTTGTGAATCACGTGGTTGATGTTTCTTCCTTCGGTCCTGCAATTTACAGGCTGCAAATTGTGCTGTTGTAAAAAGTCGGACTTTCAGCTATGTAAGAAAAACTTAGAAATTCGGCTCTGCATAAAAGTTTGGCAAAACTAATTAAAATTAACCCACTTTATAATCAATACAATCTAAAAATCAATGACGCAAATACACAATCTCAAAAATAAAATTGTTGCAAAAATAGCGCTGCAGAATATTTGTCGATTCACATGCCTCTCATCTAGGCGCCTTAAAACTGACAGCATCACTGCTACACCCGCCAAAAAATTTAAACGAAACATTCCAACCTTATCGGCCACTGCCATATCATTTATATATTAATTATAAATTAATACATCAATCGAGAGTTTAGTTCTTATATTCCTGCTAGCCAGATAAGAGGCAGGAGCTAAAAAAAAGGCAATAGTCAAACTCTGCTTTTGTTATTAAATCTAAAGAAAATCGATGATATAATATCTATCCGGTTGTTGTACCTCTATCATTTTGTTGATTCTGTGATGTCGAAAAGTGAACTGTCTTACTGTTGCAGTGGTGATTTCGAAAGGGACTTAAGACATTTTTATAGTGACTTTCTGTTTCATTTTTATCTTAAGAGGGTGTATTTACAAAGGTAAGTTTTGATTTTTTGCTGCTAAAAATGTTTCGTGTTGTGAATTCAATCATTCTTGGAAGTATCGTATATTTTAATGTTGTTTATATTAAAAAAAAAAACACCCAAATACGGAAATTGACTTGAATTGAGAAATTAATCATCTGCATGGGCTCAACCAGCGTTCCGGCTTGGAGGGACCAAACTATGTTCAGTGAAAATTGTTCACAGCATTTAGGTTTGGTAGGGGCTGAATAATAGTCACTGAAAAATTGATGACAGGGCGGTCAGGTAGAATCGTGTAATTTCTCAAAAATATATGTAGAAAAAATTTGAATCAATGGCATCTGCAACCTCATAACGGCCCTTATCATTTTCATACATTTGATTGTCTATTAAAAACAATGCCAATACAAACCAGAACAAACTCCAAAATGTTGGTATACAGTCTTTCGAAGTAACACAAAAAGGTTTTCATTGAAGCAATGAAATTCAACTAAATTTAACAGAAAGCGACGACAAAATCTACATAATTTTTCATGAAAATTTCGGGTCTCTTTGTGATGTTAAACCGATCTCAATCACTAATATCAGTCTGGATTAGTCAACATCGTTGCGCCTCTACATGGTGTAAAGCCAAAAAAGTGCCTACTAATGCAAAATTATTATTGTATTAATAACTTTGTCTAAATATAAGTAATAAGAAAACTTTGTGCATACCTAAGAACAAAATTAAATATTATTAGAATCGGGGAAACTCAAATAGCATACAGGGAAAAAACAAAAATTTACAAAATCGCTTAATACAAAATAAGGTATTCTTATTTCTAAAAATAGGCCAAAATGTTAAAAGGAAGCTTTCGTTTGAAGAAAAAGTTTGGTTATATGTTATGTTCAAAAGTAAGTTCAACTTTTTCCTTGTGTCATCCAACCAAAGCCCTTCTAGCATCTTTGGTTGTATATTTAGATCTTTTTATTTCAGGATGAGCTTCAGCGAAGTTAATCAAATAAATACAGTGTTCATTTCTGTGCTACTACAAATATAGGTACTGTTTGTTGTTTATTTAAAACTATTTAGTAAAAAATGTATTTCGATCTCAAAATTTTCAACTAAATAATTTTTATCCAAATTACAAACAAAAAAAGGTCATGCATGCATAAAAGCAAAGTAATGAGCTTTCAATGGTCCTTTTCATTTTTTATAAGCTCTTCTTCTAGGTTCGTTAATAAAGAGATTTATTTTTTTTGCAGAGTAAAAATGTTCAAAATTTTGAAAATCCCTAAGTATAATTTTAAGCAAAAAAGGAATAGTTTAAACTATCACCTATAAAATATGTAAACAACTTGATTCCTAACCAGTGTTGCCAACCTAGGGATTTTTTCCCTAGTTCTAGGGATTTTCGTTAATCCTAGGGATATAGGGATTTTTTTATATTTTCTAGGGAATTTTCAGAGAATTAAAACGCTCCCGTACTTCACTTCAAGAGAGTCTAAATGGCAACAATCATAGGTAAAAACAAACATTTTTCAAACAAACAATATTTTCTAAATAGTGCCTGGGCAGTAGTGCAGTGCTATCTCTTTATTTTTTCAGATAAAATTAGTGTAAAAACTAATTTGGGTAAAAAAATATGTTCTTCCAATTTACGCAGTCAAACAACACATAAAATTCTCCAACATATAATATAAATTCTCCAAAATTTCCTATAAATTCTCATTTTTCTCGGAGAACATTTCCCAAAAATAAATTCTCGAGAATGTTCGATCTCTACATCTCTTTATTTTTTCAGATAAAATTATTGTAAAAACTACTTTTGGTAGAAAAATATGTTCTTTCAGTTTATGCAGTCAAAATTTAAAATTCTCCAACATATAAAATAAATTCTCGAAAATTTTCGATAAATTCTCATTTTTCTCGGAGAATATTTCCCAAAAATAAATTCTCGAGAATCCTCCATCTCTAATTAGGTCCTAAGTCATAAAACAGCTGTTTTTTCCTATATACATTATTAGTGTTTTATTATTATTATTATTATTATTATTATTATTATTATTATTATTATTATTATTATTATTATTACTATTTTTATTATTATTATTATTATTTGATGATTCCTATTATTTAACAGATATATAGGTAAAGAAGGTACTCATAAGAGATTTGTTTTTTTTATATATGTATATGATATTTTTACATGGTTCCTTGTTCCTCTATTATTTTAGTTTTTAGTTCTTGGGACATATTGTACCTACATAGCTAAACCAAATATTTGCTTAGTTTCATTGTTTTTTTTTTTGAAAAATATATATTTTTTGAAGTGATATCGTATTTTATGCTATTTTTTAAATCTAGGGAATTCTAGGGATTTTTCAAGAGGTCATATAGGGATTTTTTTTTACTCTGGGTTGGCAACACTGTTCCTAACCACACCAAACCGATAACTACAGCTATGGCGATGTCGTTTGAAGACGACAATATGGCGGTCATATAATCGACTTCGAAACCTATGCAGGCTACGAAACGATCACTTCGTGTCTACAAATAGAATTCTACGACATCGCGGTGTCCCACTGCTGAACATTTTGATGACAGGTCCTTTAACAATCTTATTTAGTTCCCTGTTTCCACAGTATATTATAATATCTGTGCATAAGATTTCTACAGAATTCTACACGTGTATGCCACTCTAAGATAACCCTAATTAAATCATCACGCTTTAAATTTAAAATCTGACCAACGTAAATAAAACCACACATTTTATCAACCAAAATATTGTGTAGGCCGTTGGCAAGGAAATTCATAACTGCGTAATTTTCTTCCTAAAAAAATACACTAAATTTTAAAAAATATTGTTTGGGTTGGATGTTTCTGAATTGTTTCTGAATCTCTTATCAAACTTGAAGAGTACTTAGCTGGGCATCCATATGTCTACCATTAAACAAGTACAAGACCTATTGTTTGTCAGTTGTAGTTAAAACTCTTGCTACTGTAATATTGTAAATTTATATATTATTATTATTATTATTATTGTTATTAATATTATTATTACTATGAATTATATTTACGTCTCTTCGTTCACAAAGTTTATTCAAAAATGTTTAATTCGGTAATTAATTACTTTTAAAGTCATGTTGTTAAAATTCCAAGCTAGGTACAATAAAATTTATTAAGCAAGCATATATTGTCATTTTTACATAAATAATTTATGGCCCTTTTGACCTATTAAAAAAATGTAAAAAAACTCCAGGTACGGAAAAATAAGTGACATGATATTTTACCACAATGCTTTTATTGTTATATTTTTTTTTATCTAAGACATCCCACGTAGACTTCAAGTCTAAGTACTAACGTACCGTGGGCGTCTGAAGAGAAGGGAAATTGAGTCTATTGACACGAGATTTGAAGGATTGGAGGTTGGGACGGGAAGGGAAAACATCTGCAGGCAAATTTGTTCCATAATCTGGAGACCCTAGGTATGAATGAGCGAGAGAAGTGGTTTGTTCTAGGCTTTTGTACCTGGACAGTAAAGGGATGCATACGCAACATGCCTCTTGTTGTTGTGTTAGGAACAGTCAAGGGGGGAATTAATAATACCGGCTAGTTCTTCAGAGCAAAATCCGTGGAAGTAGCGGTAGAAAAGGGATAAATCCCCAACAGCGCGGCGATGAGCGAGAGAAGGGAGGGCTGGGTCATTGATAAGTCGAATGGCTCTCTTTTGGATACAATCAAGGATGTTAAGTGTCGAAGGTGATGCCGCTCCCCAGATGTGGGAGCAGTACTCTAGGTTAGGTCTTATTTGGAAAACATAGGGAGTGTATAAGTTGGCAGGGGAGAAGTATTTTCTGGCTCGAAAGGGAAAACCAAGCTTTTTAGCTGCCGATGTGGCTACTGAAGTAATGTGTTTGTGCCAGCTGAGATCATGTTCAAAAGCGACGCCGACAAGATCGAATGTTTCATTGTTTTGTGGGGCCTGGCCATTCATGTGGATGGGGTAAGCTTTGCCAGATTTTTTTGCGTGACAAGGAGCAAGACTGGGTTTTGGAGGCGTTGAACTGAACAAGGTTCTTGGCACCCCAGTCTAAAATTAATTGGAGATCTTGGGAAAGGGATAGGTACATGAATCTGCGTCTATTATCCAACTCTTGATTCGAAACTTGTCTGGAAAAATGAATATTGAAAGAAGAGTACTATCGGCAGCATAACTGTGGATGGGGTTGGTAGTTGAAGAGAGCAGGTCATTAATGTGAAGAAGAAATAGGGTTGGTGCCAAGACTGAACCTTGGGGGACGCCAGCATTGATAGGATGGAAGTTAGATGAGTGACCGTCAACCACAACAGATATGCGCCGATTAGAGAGGAAGCTACCGATCCAGGTACATAGTTTGCTAGAAAGACCGTAAGAAGGTAGTTTGTTGAGGAGTGCGGCATGCCATACCTACTTGGTCAAAGGCCTTGGAAATATCAAGAGCAACAATCTAAGATTCGCCATTAAATTCAGGAGACTTGTTCCAGTTATGTGTGACAAAGCTTAGGAGATCAGCTGTGGATCTTTGGTGACGAAATCCGTACTGTCTGTCATGAATGATTTTGTGTTTTTCTAGATATTTGGGAATTTGCAAGTTGATCACTTTCTCCATTTAAATGCCAAACAAAAAAAAAATATTAAAAATATAAAATTAACAAACAAAACAGAAAATAATGGCTACTAATAATATATTATAAAAACAAACGCTAAATGCATTAGGTTTTTTTTTAACTTTTTGTGCACTATACAAGACAAAGCAAATTTTTCATCAGCTGGTTTTGTTCTGGGGGGGGGGGGCAATTGCCCCCTTTGCCCCCCCCCCCCTGGATACGCCACTGAACAAAGGGACAAATCCAAAAACCGAGGTTTTCTTCGTTTCAATGATACGAAATAAAAGAATACGTAGATTATAATTTTTAAATTTAACTTAATTGGTTATAATGGCAATAATATAATTTCCAACACTGTAAATTTTGTGTCTCGATATCAGAATGTAGATAGATATAATTTGCTAATAATAATACGCGTAATTATCGTAAAATAAATACACATTCCAAAATCTACATATATGAACTATTAACACGTGCATTAAATTACACCTGCAAACCCCAATTATCACCGAACAAAAGAAAGTGAAATCGCAACATGCATTACAGTAAAGAAAAGCCACATTTTGTCACTGTTCAGCAGGCGCGGCCCGTGAGTTTTTTTACAGGTGGGTCAAAATTTTGTGGGCAACTCGTGATATCAACGCAACAAGCAAAATAATTTTTTTAAAGAATGATTATTCGTATGATTATTCGTAAAATAAAATTAGGAACGCTGCCGAAACTCCGTTTTCTTTAATAAATACAATACTGGCGACTAGACATAGTAATACGATATTTGTCTACGCACGTGCAGGCTGTAAGGTTGGTAGTAAATATGAGATTGCCAACAATTTTAAAAATATTTTATCGAGGAAACACTTGTTGCCAACACATCTTTTAGAGCCGATCTAATTTTTTAAATAACAAATATTTAGAAAAAAAATTTTGCCCCAACACAGATTCGAACCCTCGACCTCCTGGTCAACTCGCTACTTTACTTTGAAAACTGCTTTATTCAATAACTATTTACATTTCAATCTTGATACTAAGTTGTACATATAACATATAATACATTTCACAATACATATATCACAATTACATATACATACACCGACATTCAAGGAAAGGACCCAACTTCCGTTGAGCGCCCACCAAGAACAAACGGCCTAGTTAGTCGAAGATTGAGTGTCTTGATTATGAAAACCTCCTCCGTGTTGCCTTACGGAGGTCGTGAAAACAATTTAATTCTGCTTCGAAAAGCTTGAAAGGATTAAGGAAGTTTTGGATGGGAAAATTTAAGGGAGGATTTTGCAGGAAAAAAAGGCAAAAAACCTGCTTGATTGAGATTGTACCTCTGGACTATGCTGGTAATGTGAGAAAATTGGTCCGATACCGTTAAATTTGATGCCTAGCGCTGGCCTGACAGAAATCTTATTTATAATTTTTTATGTTTAACCGCTAATTAATATTATTAATACATTGCGCATATTAGCTACCTAATTAGTTTTTCTTTTTCCGAACCAAATGTTTTGAAAGAGTATATTTTACGGGGCGGTTTGAGTGTATTTCTATAGTGGGAGTGGCCCGATATTATTGGAGGGCCGTCGACCAGTTGTGTCTCTTTTTAGCTTCCTAAAGCGCGTATGTCTGTTTTTCTGTTAGTTTTAATGAATTTATATCGTCCATATAAACCTATGAGGTCAATTTAAAATACGATCCAGCCCGGAGCAAGCTTGGATAATCTTTCGAGGAAGGCTTGGCTTGATTCTTTCTTCAGGAGTTTTTGCCTGGAACTAGCATTTTTTGAAATAATTTTTTTTTTGTTTTTAAAAAATTAAAAAATAAATTATTAGGTAAATCATTAAAAATTTTAGGTGGGGCATTGACCAAATGACCTTATGGACGGGCCGCGCCTGCTGTTCAGTAGTAAAAAGTAGTGAGAGATGAGCCAAGTTTATAATAATATCATTGTTTCTTACTGCGCCTTGCAAGAAGATTTGATGCCAGTTAGAGCTAATCATCTTTAAGGAAAACAGTTTTTTGATCAAAACCGGATAATCTCATTGGCTCTGGTTGATTTGAAACTGCTGCAGAGACAAACCCATAAAAGGGTTTGAGAAAGGTCGCAACCGTGAATTCACGGCGAAACACGAGCCATCTATGAGCCACCTGCATGCTAACTCTGTTGTTAAAATATACTTTTCCTTTACCGATTGAACAGTGACATGACCGGTCGGTAACCCATAAATTTCCTACTATACGGACTGTTAGTGCGGGAAAATTTCAAATCAAAACACACTCTGAGCAAACCTGTATAGATGCCCCATTTTTGATTTTGCCAGGTTTGTTCATTATAGGGTGTTTGGTAATGAATGAGACATACCTTAGCAGTCGATTTTACTTAACCCAATTACTTACCCAATCAAAATAAAATAATATACAGTGTGTTCTATCAAAAAAAGTAAGTTATTCCAATCACTTTGACAATTTTTACCTTTATGGTATAAAACGTCATGAGAAACCCTACAATCTGTTTTTTTTTTGACGAACCTTCTAGCTCAAGAAAAACCTACTCTACAGCCATTTAAAAGCGCAACAGTTTAAATCGAAGGCAATGTACATTTAAAAAAATGTTGAATTTAAAAAAGAATTAAAAAACGTATTTCTAAAATAAACGTTTCAAAAAATATATTGAAAAATTGTGTTGGAAAAAAATATTTTTGAAACATTTTTATTGATCCACTAACAAACCTTAACCTAAACAGAAAAAAGGAAATTATACTTTTCAAAAATTAACCTCTGCCTCTACAAAGACTAACTATTTCAAAAACCGAAACATTTTAAAAAAGCAATGTTACTTGAATTTAGTTTTCTTAACAACGGTACATTTTTGCAGTGCTATTTTCTTAGACCTGTAACAGATTCATATACAGGGTGTCCGGGAAAATGTGGGAAATCTCCCGGATATGAAAAAACACGTGAAAAGAGTACTACAAGTTCATATAAACTTTTTTCGTATCGGAGATATGGACTCCCAAAGAGCTCCAATGAAATCAAGCTTTTTACACATAATTATTGAACCACCAGGTATATTCCAATTTTTTTTTAATATGATGTATACCAGGTTAGACCCTTCAAATTACTATCCAAGAAAGTATTGTGAAGTACTCACAGCTGCAGGGACGGACTAGCTCTGACACTCATGACCCCATTTTTTTTACGCCCTGTATGATAAGAACTTTGGACCACGTTTTTTACATACCTTTAACCATTGACTAAAATTGAAGTTCCCTTCATTCATGTCGTTAATCCTAGCCGTTTTCGAAAAAAACGTCATTTTATTTACACTGTTAGTCCCCTAACTTCTGTCGGGTTGAATATGAAAAAGAGGAATTTTTCCCTGTCGCCAACATAGTTTCAATAAAACGTTAAAATTTAACTGCTTAGTTAAAAACTTCGTAAGAGGGTTCAACATGGGCCCCGTGAAGTCTTATACACTCGCGGGCACGACGAACTGAGGACTGCTGTACCCGCCACAATAACCCAGCATTGTTCCTTATTTGATCACAATGAAACGTGATTCTCCGTAGAAGTTCCTCCCTACTATCGACGGGAGTAGAATACACCAAGGTTTTGAGGTGTCCCCACAGGTAAAAATCCAACGGCGTTAGGTCGGGAGATCGAGGAGGCCTGGCAATAGGTCCTCCCCTACTTATCCAACGGTTTGGATAGACGTTATTCAGGTGCTCCTGCACAGCAACGCTGAAATGAGGTGGTGTTCCTTCGTGCATGTAGTACACGTTTCGGCGGATTTCAAGTAGTAAGTGCTCTACTAAATCATGAAAAGCCTTCTGGAGGAATTCCAAATAAAATTGTCCTTTCAGTCGTACCGGCAATACGAATGGTCCAATCAAAAAATTGCCAATGATTCCTGCCCGACATTAATTGATTGGAACCGATGTTGACGATGCGAAACAATAGTTGCATGAGGATTTTCATCAGCCCATACATGTGAGTTGTGTAAATTCATGCTTCGTCCGTGAAGAGAATCTTCTGGCTTCCAAAGCATTGCAAGATGCAAGACCATACATCAGATGCATATCTGCATACTCAATAAACGTGTTATTTCGAATTATTTCACAATTAATTTGAACACGAAATCAGCGATGTGAAAGTTGACAAGTTCTAAAATGCAGGATATTTATTTCTTTCGTACCTAGTAACGTTTGCAACAACAATACTTTGATTGTGGGGCCGATAAAATAAAACGCACATTTTTTGCGAACCTAGGTCGAATTGCAATTCACAGAATTAGACGTATCTGTTATCGAAATACGCCAAATACATGATGTAAATAATATGACGTTTTTTCGAAAACGGTTAGGATTAACGACATGAATGAAGAGTACTTAATTTTTAGTCAATAGTTAAAGGTATGTAAAAAACGTGGTCCAAAGTTCTTATCATACAGGGCGTAAAAAAAATTGGGTCATGAGTGTCAGAGCTAGTCCGTCCCTGCAGCTGTGAGTACTTCACAATACTTTCTTGGATAGTAATTTGAAGGGTCTAACCTGGTATAAATCATATTAAAAAAAAATTGGAATTTACCTGGTGGTTCAATAATTATGTGTAAAAAACTTGATTTCATTGGAGCTCTTTGGGAGCCCATATCTCCGAAGAGGAGGCCTATACGAAAGAAGTTTATATGAACTTGTAGTACTCTTTTCACGTGTTTTTTTCATATCCGGGAGATTTCCCACATTTTCCCGGACACCCTGTATAAAAATATCAGAAAAATACTAATAATGACCTTTGGTGACAATGCGAATGTATAGTAAAACATGATAAAATTATTTTAATCTTTGTATTATCCAAAAATTTTAATTAAAAATTTAATTTTAATTAGGGTTATCTCCCCAATGGAATTTAATATGTGTCATATAAATAAATATATGCACACGTGGAGTAATTGCAATATTTGTATAAACCAAAAGTCTTGGGAATGTGGTAGAATGCCAAACATTTTTGTAGAAACTGCTTCGTTGCTAAGCAGTATAATATTTCATTCAGATACAAGTTTAGTTTCAATATAATGAATGCCAAGATATCACCCTATTTATTAATGTGTACAGGGTCTTCCAACGAGGACTGAACAGGGGCTCATTTTTGAGCTTCCTTGTATTTAAAGAAAAATCTAAAATAGCCAATCGATGTACTTTTTCCTGCAGAATTCAAAAATGAAACCAAAAATTTATTTGAACCAGAAACAAAAGAGTTACGCTATGGATAAGGTGTTTTTTAAATGGAACATAGCTTTTTTATACGATTTTCGGAACGAGTGATTTTTTTTATGTCCGTTCTGATTAAAATATTTAATATTGTGACAGCTATTTTTATTAAATTTTAATGTTTTATCCAGTATAATTTAACTTCAACCTGTTTGAAACATACACTAGGTAATAAAGGTAAAATCACCTTGAAATCCTTCAAAGTCAAAAATTTGACAAATTTACTATAATATTGCCGAAATGAAATATTCATTAGATGAGAGATTGCAGATTGTTATCTTGTTCTACAAATGCCAAGAAAATGCAAGAGAAGCAAGGAGAAGATTTATTGCAAATTTTCACAGAAATATATCCGTCAATACTATTCTAAGGATAAAGAACCTATTCGAGGAAAATAAAACATTACATGATTCAGTCGAAAATAATTCACAATGGCACGGTCTCGATTTCTTTTCCTTTCTGGAATTCTTTTTCTGTCATGTAATGTTTTATTTTCCTCGAATAGGTTCTTTATCCTTAGAATAGTATTGACAGATATATTTCTGTGAAAATTTGCAATAAATCTTCTCCTTGCTTCTCTTGCATTTTCTTGGCATTTGTAGAACAAGATAACAATCTGCAATCTCTCATCTAATGAATATTTCATTTCGGCAATATTATAGTAAATTTGTCAAATTTTTTGACTTTGAAGGATTTCAAGGTGATTTTACCTTTATTACCTAGTGTATGTTTCAAACAGGTTGAAGTTAAATTATACTGGATAAAACATTAAAATTTAATAAAAATAGCTGTCACAATATTAAATATTTTAATCAGAACGGACATAAAAAAAATCACTCGTTCCGAAAATCGTATGAAAAAAGCTATGTTCCATTTAAAAAACACCTTATCCATAGCGTAACTCTTTTGTTTCTGGTTCAAATAAATTTTTGGTTTCATTTTTGAATTCTGCAGGAAAAAGTACATCGATTGGCTATTTTAGATTTTTCTTTAAATACAAGGAAGCTCAAAAATGAGCCCCTGTTCAGTCCTCGTTGGAAGACCCTGTACCTATATCACTTAACCAGTCATAAATCGCCCAGTGTAGGGAAGAAGAATACAAAAATTCAGCTCACTGTTTTTTTTTTAAATATTAGTGTTGCTATTAATTTATTAAAAATATACAGTTGTGCCAGGAAAAAATAAAAATCACGTAAAATATCACTACATACCTATAGTCCGACCTGCCTGGAAAGTACAAACATAAAATTAGGCCTAGGTAAATCAATTTATTATCACTAAAAATAGTGGTTTATTGGTATATTTTATTATTCCATAAGAAGGCCACACATTATATGGCAAACTAGGCGAATGTCGAACGTTGGTGATGTGTATATTTTTTCCATGTCGAGTGCAGTGATGGTGAAATTTTAAAGTTGTATATCTCTGTTGCTACTTACGGGACCCATGCCAAGTTCAGGGTTTTTGATAGTGAGCCTACTAGAAATGTTTTGGTAAAGAAAAAATATTTTGTAATTGTGATGCAGGTTAGAACCAGTTATATCTGGTACCAGTATTATATGTTTTGAATAGTTAGTTGGAATTATGTCAGACAATTGTCAATAAATAATAATTATAAAAGATTGTATTTCAATCATAACATGGCGCAGTCGGTATATTAAATCCAATAAAGTAATAAAATCAGTAAGAATGCCTAAATCAAAAAAGACGGCTAAAACGTTGGAGAATTCCAGTCAGGAAGACCAAATTTTAATTTTACCTTTACAAAATACTATTGTAGAAACACAAAATAGTTTAAAGGAATTGGAAGATAGAACTGGAGATGCTCTAAGAAGTCTAGAAGAAAACTTTTCCGTGCAATTGGCAGATTTAAAGAATATACTGTTAGGTGTGTTTGAGAATAAAAATAGTAATGACAAACCAGTGGAAAAAGAGTGTTCCTGATGAATATCAAATGAAAAATAAATCGTTAAATATTTCACTAGGACTACATATTTCCAATGGTGTTCCAGGGCCAGAGAAACTGGTAGAAAATATAAATTTAGGCCAATTTAAGGGCTGGAGAAATAAATTTGAAATTTTTTTTATGCTCCAAGGTTTAAATTTAGACTCTACAGGTCAGGTAACTGCTCTTTTGTACACATTTTTCACACAAGAAGTATATGACATCATCAGACTTGTACTAAACATTCCAATATAATCGATGTGACAGCAAATTTTGTTTTGGATAAATTGGAAAATTATTATAAAAAGGAGAATGGACGCATGCGTCGAAGCCAGTTTATACAACGGAAACAAGAAGAAGTTGAATCTTTTATGAATTTTTGCAGAGAAAAACTTAAGCTTTTTCAACTTACTGATCCTTGTACACAGTGTTTTAATCGATGCCTAACAGATCATGTTATTGAAGCTTTGGTTGATCCTAGTATCAGGAAGAAATGTCGAACGTTATCTGAAGCCATGGGTATTGATGAAGTTATTCAAATATGTGAAGCAGAAGAAGCCGCAACAAAAGAAGAAAATGGACAATGTGCACAAATACTAAAACTGAGTAAACCAATAAGTAAAAAATGTCCAAGATGCAACAATAATTGGCATAAATCATTAGGTGAGTGTCCTGCAAAAAACTTTTACTGTAAAAAATGCAAAATAAAAGGACATTTTACACAACTTTGCAGAACAAAATCTATACAGAATGTAGACGTTCGGCAAAATGAAGATGAATGAAAAAAAATTGGTACATTCAAAATCAGCACTGTAGGTGAAATTTCAAATTCTTCGAACGGACGCCAAATTCATGTAAAAATTTGTTATAAATCAGACGAACGTGATTCTTCTGTATGGTTAAATGCTATTCCAGATACAGGTGCTGAAGTATCAGTAGCAGGTAAAGAATTTTTAAATAAACTTTTAATTCAAAAAGAAAATGTTCAACCCTCTAATTTAAGATTAGAGTCAGCATATACGTTTATGGCTATGTAGATTGCAAAATAACCTATGAAAATGTAACTACTATTATACGTATATTTATATCTCATGGAATTGCAGAACTCCTTATTGATCGAAACGTCATGATTAAGCTAAAAATGTTACACAAGGAATTTCCAAAGCCATTAAAAATATGTATGCTGAAAATTTCAGAAATACCTGAAGACACAACAGAAGAACAATGTGAGCAGATTAGACAGAAACTAATTGAAGAATATGAAGATGTATTCAACTCAGAAATATTAAAACCAATGGATGGTCCACCAGTTCATATTTACCTTAAAACTAATGCTACACCTTTTGCAATTACCTGACCCAGGCAGATACCCTTTGCATGGAGAGAAAAGGTGAAACAGGAACTTGATGAAATGGTTCGAAAAGGCCTAATTAAACCAGTGGAAGAGGGTCCAACCGATTTTGTTAGTCCATTAGTGGTAGTACAGAAACCAAATGGTAAGATAAGAATATGTGTTGACTTTACTAAACTAAATCAACATGTTAAGAGACCAGTTCATTCTTTTAAATCTCCGTGGGATGCAGTTTCTAATATTAATAGCAACTCTAGATATTTTTCAAGTTTAGATGCAACCAGCGGATATTGGCAACTTCCACTAGATAAAGCAAGCCAAGAACTCACGACATTTCTTACTCCTTGGCGAAGATATTTATTTCTCAGAGCGCCAATGGGACTGGTATGTTCGGGAGACGAGTTTTGCCGAAGAGGTGATGAAGCAATTTTGGACATAGGTAATATAGAAAAATTGGTGGATGATATATTGATACATGACGAGTCATTTCAAAGTCATTATGAAAGAACTGTAAAACTTTTGGATCGCTGTAGAAGCAAAAATATTTCTTTAAACAAGAATAAATTTATTTTCGCGAAAAAAGAAGTTTTATATGTTGGCTATGTTGTGGGACAAGATGGTATTAAAGCAGATCCAGGCGAAATAAGTGCTATACAGAAATTTAGAACTCCAGGAAATTTAACTGAATTGAGATCATTTATGGGATTGGTAAACCAATTAGGATATTTTTCAGCAGAAGTAAGTTCAAAAGCCATTCCACTAAGAAGTTTACTTAAAGTAAAAAATCAATTTTTGTGGAGCCAAATTCACTACAAATCATTTATGGATATAAAACAAGCACTTACGCAACCACCTGTCCTGACACACTTTGATCCTAATAAGGAAATAGCTCTTCATACCGATGCTTCCCGATTAAACGGGTTAGGCTATGTTTTGCTGCAAAATGGAAGTTAATACAGTGTGGATCACGTTTTTTTATCGGAAACGGAAACAAGATATTCCATGATTGAAATTGAATTATTAGGTATAACTTGGGCTGTGACAAAATGTAAATTATATCTACTAGGTTTAAATCATTTTACTGTTATCACAGATCATAAACCTTTAATTCCAATTTTAAATGATTATACGGTGGATAACATAGAAAATCCAAGAATTCAGAGGATAAAACAAAAATTAACTGGATTCTGTTTCAAGGCGCAATGGAAAAAAGGGACTGAAAATTTTGCTCCAGATGCACTATCACAATTCCCAATATCATTTCCAAATGAAGAAGATTTATTAGCAGAGGAAGCTAATTGTCATATGAAATCTTTCATTATTCAACAGGTCTCGATAGCTGACAATACAGAAGACACATATAAAACGGCACATTTAGAAGATCTTTTTCTCATACAGCTACGTGATTATGGTCAAGAAAATGCTGAATACCAGTTACTTATCGATCAAATAAAAAGCGGGTTTCCTTTGGACCGAAAACATTTAAAAACCGAATTATTGCAGTATTGGGGTGTAAGAAATGAACTTAGTTATGAAGATCGTATAATAATGAAAGGGTGCCAAATTGTTATTCCAAAAAATGCAAGAAAATCTATTCTTGAAAGACTTCATAGCTCCCATCAAGGCATAGAACGGACAAAGCGACGAGCAAGACAAACTGTTTATTGGCCAGGTATGAACAGTGACATAAAGAACAAAATAGACACTTGTCAATTATGTCAACAGATAAGGCCATCGCTTTCAAAGGAAACTCTGATGTGTGACCCTCCTCCTTCCAGACCATTTGAAGATGTATCAGCTGATCTATTCTCTTGCGCTGGAAAACACTTTAGATCGATTATCTGGATGGCCAATTGTTTGTCAGTTCGGCAATAGAGATCCGAACTCTTCTCAAGTAAGCACTAGTTTAAGAAGAATTTTTGCAGATACAGGGGTTCCAGTAAGATTTCAATCTGATAATGGTCCACAATTTTCATCACAAGAAACGAAGCCTTTTTTAAAAGCATGGAACGTTTTATTTAGTCCTTCCACACCTTATTATGCTCAAAGCAATGGGCACGCAGAGGCTGCAGTGAAAGCAATGAAAAGTCTGATTTTAAAATGTACGAATGAAGGTAATTTAAATGAGGACAAATTTTTTGCCGGGCTTCTAGAATGGAGAAATACTCCTAAAAATGATGGAGTTTCACCAGCGCAGATATTGTATGGCCAGCCTACAAGATCAATTGTCCCAATAAATTTTAGAGTATTTTCTAAAAAATGGCGAGACTTTGCAAAATTAATTGATCACAGAGCAATGGAAATACAAAAACAAAACAAACTTATAACCAAAATGCTAAAGATCTTCAATCGATCCCAGTAGGAACAAATGTGTGGTTACAAGAACCAAGAACTAAAAGATGGAATAATTTAGGAATAGTTACAGAAATAGGAAACAAAAGAAATTATACCATAAAAACGTCAAGTGGAAAAGTTTATACAAGAAACAGACGTTTTATTCGTAAAGCTTAGATGGGTAAAAGGTATGTTATAAGGGGAGAAGAAAGAAAGAAGTAAAAGGGGAGATGTGATGCAGGTTAGAACCAGTTATATCTGGTACCAGTATTATATGTTTTGAATAGTTAGTTGGAATTATGTCAGACAATTGTCAATAAATAATAATTATAAAAGATTGTATTTCAATCATAACAGTAATTTGCGAAAAATAAAATTAATTTTTGCTTGGTTAAAAAATGAACAAATTTGGTATGGGTCCCGTAAATAGCAACAGAGATATACAAATTTAAAATTTCACCCACCGCCATTGGTCGAGTGGCATTTGCCGAGTGGTCCATCAAAATTATATGGCGATTCGCCATTGGCGAATCATCCCACACATTAAAGATTGAAATTTGTAGTATTTGTACATACCAAAAACAAGTTAAATTTTCATAAAATATAATTATTATTAGTAGTGAGTAAAAATGGAAAACAGTGATGACGAATGACGATACAACAATTATTGCTGCAAGTGCTTTAATAATGTGCGGTGGATATTAGCTGTTATCGGTGGGTTTCTTTGTTTCGGGTCCCAACCAAATTACGGGATGTTTTTCATAAAGAGATAAAAACTCTAAACTCAAATTGTTGGACCACTCCATATTGGATTTATAATAAACCAAACCGAACAAAACGATAATAGTTTCTGCTTCTGTTGATTTTCACACAATAATAAAATAATAATTTCTAAAAATGAAAAAGGGTATGAATACATTTGCCCAAAGTTTGTCTCATAATGTGTAGCGATAAATACTGAATCGCGTTTGTAAGTACAAGTGGATAACACTTCTTTGGTTCGGGTTTGTCGAGTTGATCTTATTTACTTCCACCGGAACGTAGAAGAATACAAACGTTGGAAGGAGTTTGTCAAATGTCCTATACCATACACACTAATCGGTAAACTTCACACATCACAAACGCTGGCTGTATGTATGTAATATGTGGCCATTAGTCACATGCGTTAGCAGAGTCTATGAGTCTGCAAATAATATACATACATAACTGCAAGCCTGGCAACAGCCGTTCTTAAAAAGCAGATGGGGGACGATGTCGTTTGCCGAGTTATAAATAACATGGGAACCCCTGATTGCTCTAGAAAGTAAAATAATAAATTGATGTAAGAGGTGATAACTGATAACATATGCATATGCTAATCCACCTGACAACCTCACTTGCACGTGGTACACTAAAAAACTGACGAGGCTCTGTCGACCGAGTTACTGCCGGAATAAGCAGTCCTCTCTTGTCAATCAGCACCTTCGGGTGGAAGAACTGATAGAAGTAAGGGCACTTCCTTGCCCTTGAAATGAGAAATCGCCCCTAAAGGCGGATGAACCAGTAATGGTCAACGGCAGAGGAATGCAGATGGCTACGGGAAACCACTGCATTCAAGATCTTTATAGGCATCCGATCAATTCTTATCATGTTGGAAGCTCAAAGAAAAATGACCGCTAATCCCGGACAGGCCCTAAGTGGTCAGGAGGTGCCAACTAGATAAGATAGAATAAATAGCATTTTGGAATGTGAGAATATTGTTTGCAGCTGAAAAATTTGGTAACTTGATACAGGAAATGAACAGGATGGAGATAAGCATTCTTGGGGTGAGTGAGGTCCATTTACTTGACAATGGGTTAGTAAAATCAACTGATAATGTGTTTCACTATTCCAGCAGTAACAATGCTGATCTAAATTATCAACATGGTGTTGGTATCCAGTGGCGTACCGTCGAGGGGTCTAGCGCCCTTGTAACGGTGCCCTCGCGCAACACGGAGATTCACTGCGTACTATGATACACTCTCCAATAAAAGGAAAATAATTTGGCGCCCCCAAATCATTGTGCCCCCTCCGCCTCTAAAGGCACGGCATGTCACTGTTGGTATCTTGATGGACGAGAATGTACAAAGATCAATAAAATACTTTATTCCTCTGCCCGAAAGAGTACTCCTGATTCAGTTATCCCCAGCAGCACACATTTACTAGTCCAATATTGGATAGTTTATATAGGGCCGAGATATCTTTCGTCAGATTGTTTCTATAGAGGCTCATTATTATAAGCCAATGTTGATCCAACATCGACATCCTACCTAGGACCAAGGTTGTTTCGCAATATACTTCCAACTTCCAACATCTGAAATTTACCTGGGTCCAAGGTTAATAATCTATATACGACCAATATTAAGAAGTTGTCTTGGACCAGTAATGGCTGTCAATATTCAGCCATTATTATGATTATATCTAGGCCCATTATTGTAACAGAGCTTGATAGTTAAATTAATATAATGTACTCAGGGTGGTCGATACATTAGGTGAGTTGTTTCAAATGTCCTGGACATTGGAAACAGTAAAATACCCCATTATTATTTGAAAACTGTTATAATTCGAAAACAAAAATTAGCTAGGCGCTGTGCTTATTACAGAAACAAATATGTATAAGTAAAAACATGAAAGCATCAAATATATGTAAATATATGAAAGTATCAAATATAAGTGGAAACATGAAAACTTGAAAACATTGGCAATTATTAGTCCGCTTGAACTGCCAGATGTTCTGCTATAAATTCCTGATCATCCTGTTGGGTGCCTGGTGCATTTGACATAGTGCGCTTTACGCCCCCCATCCCGGTTCTTTGCACCTGCTAAAAAAATTTCCACCATGTACCTATATAACAGTTTATGCATCCTTCTCATACTGAGAAAAGCCCTGTTTTTATACAAATTGGTTATAATACCAAATGGATTTATTGCTAATAATAGTAGATGGACCTCACTCACCCCAAGAATGTTTATCTCCATCCTGTTCATTTCCTGTATCAAGTTACCCAATTTTTCAGCTGCAAACAATATTCTCACATTCTGGGTCCTATATCGTGTGCTACTGGCGTACTTGGTCAACCTATTAACATCAATATCGTCCAGGTCTACGCCCTAACTGCGCACAGACCAGAGGAGGAAACTCAGAGATAAGATGGTCAATGTTTGCCGAGAGAAAGTTAAATAACTCATTGTAGGAGTTATCTGATGGGGAGCGGTAGGTGCAACAGATTTAGTAGAAGATTTAAGGGTAAGTTTTAGCCAGAGAACATCGGGTTTGGCTGATTCCAGGTTCGGGAGTCTGGTGCACGAAAGCGAACGTAGGCGCATACCCCACCATGAAAATGAAAAGATGACAGAAGTTTATAGCCTGAAAACAGGGATAATTGGTTGAGGATTTGGGACTGATTTGGGTTTCGGTCAGAAAACGAATGTGGGGTTTGCATGACTGAAGGTAATGGCTAATTGGAATTAAGACCGCAGATGTTGGCAAACGTTATTATACTTTTAGAATTCTTCGATGGTGGGCCCGCCTGAGTACCCCTCGCCTGGAGATCCGAATGAAGAAGTAGTTTACCTCCGGAATTTTTTTACCCCTGGTAGCGCCATCATCATTTTCAAATTTTTTTTTGAAGGGTTGGATAGTTAAAAGAGAGTAGGATTAGAAGTGACAGAGAAAGAAGAGAGAAGATAAATAAAGAAGAAAGACGGAAAGGAACGAAGAGGAAAGAAACAGAAACCTATTACGCACCCAGAGCTGGAAACATCCGCTAAGATTTCACCAGCTCTATAAGTGGGTGTGGGGTGGACCTCCTCGGTCGAGGAAAGGCTCCCCTACCACCCACCGACGATATAGCGGTTTAACACAACTGATTGTGGATGCAATGGCAGAGGTTAGACAAGGCAGAGGTAGACTAAGGCTAAGTTCTTTAAATCAAGTAAACAGATAATATGAATCACTACAGCACGTAATAATTTCTAAACTGGTGTAGGTCACGTGGTACCAAACACGTGATATCAACCGTGATCACAACCAAGAACGACTAAATGTTTCCCGTGAATATTCGTCGTTTTCTTCGTGATACGTAATAAAGCACGATCGGTAGCAGCTGATGTGTGTCAATGCCGTATTGGGGAGGTTATCTCAGACAAAATGATCTGTATTAGTCTGATTTTATTGTTCATCCTCACTTCTGACATAATAAAAAACAATTACAATTCGTCAGATCCGTAATTGTAAACTGGCAATAGTACGAAAATATCCTCCTGTGCCAAAAATTTCAAGATAATACCTGTAACATTGACCTGATAGAAATTTCGGCTCTGGATTGTCGATAAGAACGTTCTAAAGTCTACCACGGATCGATCACGCCGGATTTGATTAAACAAATCAATTTAAATTACTTGCATCTGTATCAAAACAATAATTTCAATAAATTGTTTTACAGATGTATCTGGCACGTTTTATGTAAATAATAACAATGATAAACTGACAACTTTACGATAGGGGAAGATTGCTAAATTTTATCTTCTTTAAATATTTTTCAATAAAAATACATTTAAATTAATTAGGAGCAGTATTCAGCCCCATCAGGCCCGGGACGCCGCGCCGCGCCATCCATAATGGCAACGGCATGTGTGGCAGTGCGCCAGAGGCCTAGAGGTGCCGTAAAGAATTTTGTACTAAAAAAACGTTGAGTCCTTCGACAGGTTAGATCCGGGAGAGCGTGTGCAAAAAAAAAGTTGACTGTTGGAGAATTTGTAGAAAAGTCGACAATTGAGAGCGTCAGAAGCAGCGCCCGACTGCAATTTTGCCCCAGAGCGCTACAAGGCTTGACGCGGCCCTGGTCCCCATAACATAGTTTGTTTTTTTGCTCTTGTTGCTCAATTATTTGCTATAAAAAGCCAATAACTTTCTGTAAATACGACATATCTGTTAGATTAAAGAAATATTCTTAGTGTTCCGTCAGACGGAACACTTAGGTATGGAATAACTTCGGTGTCCGTCGGTCACAGGCGATTTTCTTTGAAACAATTCCACGTAAATATTTGAAATTTAGCACAGAGATAGAGTGTGGTGGCCCAATTATGGACGTAAAGTATAAAAAGTTAAATTTTAATTCTGGGGGTTAATTTAAGGGGGAAAATTCGAAAATGGAAAATAAAGGACACCATGTGGGTGTCAAATGAAAGTTCATTGAAGCACGAATTTAACAACATATACGATGTGTTTTTTATGCATTTTTTAAACATTTTTTGTGAAAAACGCTTAAAAATTACTGTCCCCCACCATTATTTCCAAAAGTATAGCTCAGAAAAATCTGAAGAAAATCATGAACATTGAGAATCTAGACCTAGATTGAGTCAAAATTATGAGAATTGAAAAATTCTAGCGCAATCAGTTGTTATAAACAACAATCTTGGCTCAATCTACACCTCATTCTCAATGTTCGTGATTTTTTCAGATTTTTCTGAGCAATCCTTTTGGTGATAAGGGTAGGGGACAGCAATAGTAGCACTCACGTTTAAACTGAGCCAAATTAAAAATTTTGAGAAATGTGTAAGGACAAAAGTTGCTCCTGACATCGTGAGAAATATTTTTTGTCGAAAAACTTTTTCTCTGAAACCAATGGTTCAGCCGTTATAAGGAAATAAACAATTAAATTGTTTATGACAACTGATCGCGCTAGAATTTGTTAATCCTGATAATTTTTGCTCAATCTACACCTAACTCTCAATGTTCATGATTTTTTCCGGCTTATCAATAAAACTTTTACATATTTCTAAGGTGCAGTGTAAAACTTTTTGAGGGTTTCAATAAAATATAGTGACAGCTGAAGAGGCATTAATATGACTACATACAATAATCGTAACCAATGCCTTTATAGTTTATACTGCAATAAAAAATATCACTCTTATGTTAAATTTATATTTGAGATTCGAGGCACATAATGAATTACCTTATCGGCTAAAGATTTCCGAAATTATAAATAAAAAATTAACCCGTCAGACCATTTTACCGAGTAAACTTTAAGCAGCAAGACAAGAAAAATAAAGATGAGAATTTTACTGGAAGGACAACAAAATTAAATGAAAAACATTTACTAAGGACAGCCGCACTACAAAAATAAATTAGTTATTGAAATAAACCTATCTAATGGTATTATGATTTGGTTCCCAAAACAAGATAATATATTAAAGTAACCGCCAACTAACAAGTATTTTTATTATTATCCAATTATAGAAAAATGCTATGCCTTATCAACAAATAAAAAATTATTTTTAGACATAAATTAAAAATGAAATTTCTAGTAGTTATGACCTTATATCGTTCTTCATATCAATTATATCGTTCTTCATATCAATCAGTCTAGTTTTTAAATACGATGATGTAATTTTCTAAATTAATAATAATGTTTAAAAAAATTCATATATTTAGTATATTACATAATATCCCTGATTTATTTCATCCATTTGACCATTGCCCTTCTGTCAGTTTGTCTCGACAGTACCTACCACATTTTTCATAGAGACACAGTTGCAGAAATGAAATATTAATATTATTGATTAATTGTAATTTGGACTGACCTTTTAGCTGTATATTGTCTGATGAAAGAATGCTGGCGTTTCACAATTTTATTTTTCTACGAATGTTAATAAAAACCTTTATTGTATGTTCAATAGTAATTTCGGAACATGGTGCATTGTGTTTTACACATTTTCATTGTGCTTCAATCACCATGGTGATTGAACTACAAAGTTCCCATTGTGCACGGGTATATTTTACAAAGGTGGCGTTGACCGGTGCCGCGTCAAAATCTTTATAATTTCATTGACATTTTTTGACATCTTAAAAAGAAAAATATTACTAATCCCATTTTATTAACAGTAACATCCGTAGAAAAAGTATAGTGTAAAACTCGCATGGAATGACCATTTCCTACTCGTATGATTTGCAGCACTCGCCTGCGGCATCGTGCTGCAAACGTCATACTCGTAGGAAATGCATGTCATTCCATGCTCGTTGTACAATCATAGGCCTACTGTACAATATACTATTGTGTATGACAGCTATTATACCCGTTTGTTTATGGTACTCTTAGTTTCATAAACTGAAGTAATAATACACACTACGGAGAAAATTGACATGAAAATGAACGCAGTAATTTATGTCTAGTGCTTTCGGAGATGATATAATGCTATTTATTAAATAAATAATGTTTTGTCAGTCTAAAACAATGTATGTACTTACTTTAGATAATTTGCTTCCATTTAGTTCATCGATTCGAGGATCGAATCTTATCCGGAAAGCACGTAGCCGAACTTTCATAAAGTCTCAAATTACAGACAGAAAATATTGTTTTGACTACTTTTAAATTAAATTGAGATTTTAGCTGCATTTTTCCATATGGGAGAATGTTTGTTTTTCACAATTTGATTGTACTCGTATATGACATCTTCTTTGCTGGTTTAGTCATATCACCAGACCGAAACACCAGCCTTGTTTTTCATTACTACTCCTAGGGTCTCAATTCTCCATTGAAAGAAAATTTACTATGTCCATGACAGAAAGGAACTAATATACAAATTTTAAAATAATTCTTCTGAAACTAAGCATACAGCTTGTCAAATACAGCTTTGCCGCTGAGTTGACCCCGCCCATTAATGCGCAGTAGACCGGTTGCATCGTTGGGGTAGGTACAGTTCGTAAGAAAAGTGCATGTTTTTTTTAATTCATTTTTGGTGTATTTTAGTATGGAGTTAGATAGATAGATAGATAGAATCGTCTTTATTTTAAACTCGGCGAAGGTCAGCATTGCTGTTTGCTTAACCGAGCATGCATAATAAGTTTACAAAATATGATAATTATTACAACAGAAAAAAAAACCTATCCTAAGTTACATTAAGTTAAAATAAATGCGAAAACAAAAATGAATGCAGAATTTGTCAAACCTCTAACAAAAAAGGGAATACTTATTTTATCTCAAAATGAATTCTTATGTATATCTGCTCAGCAAAAACTTTCGGTAATTAGATCTAAACGAATGCATACTTAAGCCATCAAACCTATTGCACAAGTCCATATTATAAATTTTAGGAGCCATATAAGAGAAACTTCGTTGAAACAAGGCTGTTCGGTGTTTGGGTAAATTTAAATAATTGTTATAACGAGTGTTTCGACAGTGCGTCGAATGTCGAAAATTAAGTTTTTCGCGAAGATATAGGGGAACACCTCGCAGAAGTAATCGATATAAAAAACACGCAAAATGAAATTTTTCTCTGTCCGCCATTGTAAGCCATTTTAACTCTGGCAATTTATATCTAACATGGTCTCTTGCACGCAATCCGTAAATAAAACGAATACATGAGTTCTGAACCCTTTGTAATCGCTTTTTACATATAACATCTAAACATGGTCCATAAACATAATTACAGTAGTTAGCTTGAGAGAGAACGAGTGCAGCACACAGTGATTTTTTCAGTTCAGGGCGTAATATCTGTTTATTTTTATATAGATTTCTCAAAGAGAGAAAGGACTTTTGGATGACTTTTCCCACCTGGCTTCTAAATCGCAATTTGCTCTCGAAAATAACACACAGTCCAGGCTCTCTGCTGCCCACTCACTGTCAGGTCCAAAACAAATCGCTAGCGATTTATTAGGATTTAATCTTAAGCCATTACTATGAGAATAATTATAAACTGAATTTAAACACTGTGTGAGCTTATCTCTTGCCTCAATAGCACTGTGCTTGTTAAAACTGATTCGTAGTTGAGTGTCATCAGCATATCTCTGCATGTCGCAATCCTTGACAAAACGGCTCATATCTATTGTGTAGATTACAAATAACAACGGCCCCAGAATTGAACCCTGCGGCACTCCCATTCCTATAGTTTTACTGCTAGAACGATTGTTTTCTATGTGTACAAATTGAGACCGATCTGCTAAATAATCTTTAAAGAAATTCACCGAGGATTCATCGAAGCCAAAAGAACGAAGCTTGGCACATAACAGCCTATGGTCAAGCGTATCAAATGCCTTGCTATAATCGAGCAGTACCAGGGCCGAGGTTTCACCTCGATCTGCAGCCGCGATGATATCGTCCAAGACCTTTAGCAAGACAGATGCCGTACTATAACCTCTACGAAAACCGGATTGAGACGGGGAAAACAAGTTATTTTCATTAAAATAATTGACAGTTCGTGTCTAAAGTAAAAGGCAAAGTGTTACCTGGGCAGAGTCGTGAACCTTTGGCAAATAAAATTCGTTTTATGTGCCAAGAAACTGAAGCAAAGAAACCCATCAACGATTTAAAGTAAAGAATGTTCAAGAGCGTGTTTCAACTGCTACCTGTGTGTGTATTCGCACAATTCGAACAATAATAAGTGAGATGAGAAAAGTGGAAAATAGCGAATGCTCTTCATTTTCAACTCCTCATGAAAAAAGAAAAAAATCGAGCGTTAAAACCGAACTGGGCGGTTGTAATGAAGGAGTCCGTAGACGATATATTATCAACTTTAAAGTGTCTGAAAAAAAAGTGACAACCTTGCGTAAAATTCACAAATAAATTTAAAGACGACTACAATTACACCAGTTTTCTTGAAAATCTAAGGAATATTATGAAAAAAATGTGATTTAGATGGCGAGAAACAAAAACCTACGGCAACCTGTTGATGGAAACCTCCCATATTCGTCATAAGACGAAAAAATGTTGTAAAGAAAGCCAAGATCCTCGACTGATCTCCTTACCTTTGTCACTCATAACTGGAACAAGTCTCTCGAATCTCATCGGGAATCGCAGATTGTTACTCTTGATATTTCCAAGGCCTTTAACCAAGTAAAACATGCCGCACTCTTCAACAAACTACCTTCTCCCGGTCTTCCTTTCAAACTGTGTACCTGGATCGGTAGCTTTCTCTCTAATCGGTGCATATCTGCCGTGGTGGACGGTCACTTATCTAACTTCCACCCTATCAATACTGGTGTACCCCAAGGTTCAGTCCTGGCACCAACCATATTTCTTCTTTAAAATAATGACCTGCTCTCTTCAACTACCAATCCCATCCACAATTATTATGCTGACGATAGTACTCTTTACCCCAACATTCATTTTTCCAGATGTTTCGAATCAAGAGCTGGATAATAGACACAGATAATGCACCTATCCCTTTCTCAAGATCTTCAATTGATCATAGACTAGGGCGCCAAGAACCTTGTTCAGTTTAACGCCTCTAAAACCCAGTCTTGCTCCCTGGCCCCAAAATATCTGGAAACACTTACCCCATCCACATGACTGACCAAGCCCTTTAGAACAATGAAACGTTCGATCTGGTCGGCATCGCTTTCGAACATGATCTCAGCTGGCATAAACACATTACTTTAATAGCCACATCAGCAGCCAGAAAACTTGGTTTTCTCTTTCAAGCCAGAAAATACTTCTCCCCTTCCAACTTACACACTCTCTCTTCCACATTTAAGATCCTTGATTCTTTCCAAAAGAGAGCCATCGACTCATCAATGACCCAGTCCTCACAAGAAAACTCCCCTTTCTCGATTATCATCGCGCTTTTGGAGATTTATCCCTTTTCTACCGATACTTTCACGGATTTTGCTCTGAAGAACTAACTGCTATAATTTCCCCTTGGCCGTTTCTAACAGAACAAAGAGGCGCGTTACATATGCATCCCTTTACTGTCCAGCTACAAAAGCCAATAGCATCCCACTTCTCTCGCTCATTCATACCTATAGTCTACAGGTTATGGAACAAATTGCCCGCACAACAACAATGATGTAGAACTTGGTTCTACATCACAGATCTCAGCACAGTCACGAGAACCTGGTTCAGTTTTACAGTAATGTTTTTGTTGGATAGAACATGTCAGGAAGTTACAAGTCCGACGAAAATTATTTATTAGACTTTCTTAAAGATATTTAACTATTTTTAACATAATCTCTCAAGATAACGTAACTCAATGTCGCGACAAAGTTATGTTTTGTGTTGTAAATGGTGATATACGAAATAACATCAACTTCCTTTAAGCAAACTACAAATGTTTGTATACTTGTAGTAAATATAATTTATGCTTATAACTGTAAAGGGTCAATAACACAAAATCAGCATACATGTATTTCATTACAAGTTTTTATTTAACTTCACCTGTTTGTTTGTATGTTTGTTAGTTAGTATGTTTAGGTCAAATATAATATAATCAAAACTTCAACTAGTTCTAGTTAAGCTGGAGCATTGAAATTTTGCACAAGCGTATAAGTCTGGTGACAGTGGAATATAGTATATCTAATTTTGTTCTAAATCCAATATGGCGGACGCCCCAAGATGGCGGATTGCGTTTTTCTTCACAATTCCCTTGATATGGGTGTCAAATGAAAGGGTTTGACGAGCAGAATACGATAAGATATTTGACGTCATTTTAAATCCAATATTATGAACGTCACAAGATGGCGGATAACCTTTTTCTTTATAATCCACTTGATATGGGTGTCAAATAAAAGGGTTTGGCGAGTAGAATACGATAAGAGGTAAAATGCCTTATGTAAAAAATACTTTTTAAAAACAAGCTTTTTAGATATACATAGAGCGAAAAAAATAAGTAGGTATCGTTTTTTCATTGTGGTAATGCTGAATGCCATGGAATGCTAGGACCATAGACAAAATATATTTAGACGTTCACAACGTATTCGCGACACCAGCTGAATCCGTCCAATGTATGGGTGAAAAAGTGTGTTTGTACGCATATGGCGCCAGTCAGGTTTTTAAACGACGGTTCTCTCGAGGCATGCGCACTCGGGACGTCTCGCAAAAGTGGTTGTTGAACTCAATGACGCAACTCGGCGATCAGAACCGGGCCGAAAAAATCTCAGTCATTTTTATGTTATGGTATTTTTGGTTGGGGTGGCGAATATAGCGAACCTCTGAAGCTTGTTATTTCGATACAAAAATAGTCTTTACAAAGTGTTAAAGACATTTCATATGTTTCGCCAATTATGTATCCAACTTTTAAATATAAGGAATTATTTCGTAGTCTATTTCTTGCAATTAGTGCATAAATACAAATAGTTTAATTCCCAATTTAAATTATATCAATATGTGAAAGAATAGTAGGTAAAAAATATAATTTATCTTAAATGCACTCCGGTGTTGAAGTGAATACACACACGGAAAAGTAGAAATATTTGTCAGTGACGTATATTGAGTGTGGTCAAGGTGTCAGAAAGGCACTGATGGTGTGTGTGTATTAGGGGCATTGTATAAGGGGTAAGATGGTGTAAGAAGGTCATATATAGTGTCAATGGCTCCTTCCCCTATATTGCATAAGGGTGAGTGAGTGTCCAAAAGGCATATTTGCGCTTTCGTCAAAGGGGCACTAAAAATACTAGTGGATTAGGGTAGAGGGGAGTATTTTAAATGGGATGGCGAAAGAAAAAAGCGCTTTCGCCAAAGGATCGCTAAGATATCAGTGGATTAGATTGACATGGGGCCGTAAGTAAGTAGCGCTTTCACCAAAGTATCAAGTGCACACACTGTGAATAGGTGTAAAAATATTTACATCTTACCATAGAACTTGGTTTGTTCAATAATTATACAGGATGGGATGCCAATCCAATAAAATATACACATAGTTTTGGTAATTTTTGATATTTACTATTTTACTTCTTAAAACAGTTGCATATTTTATTTCTATTGTTTAGAATACTATGTTTATATTTTATTTCAACTTTCAATTTTGTAAATGTAACGTTTAAAAAATTAAGAAGGGGGACATTAAAGAGAAGCACTGTATATGTATAAACTGAGCTATTTTCGAGGAATTATCGACAGTTTTGTATAGCAAGAAAACTCAGATTTAAGCCAACAAACTATACAATTTTTGTTAAAATCTCACTAATGGTTACATTTTTATCATTAATAAAAAGAATAATTACAAGTAATATATTTAGCATTTATTACTCGATAAAAGATTCACGTCATGTGAAATAAATTTTGAAGTACGGTCCTGTCTATCACAAGGCAAACGTTCAACAAGGCGCAAGCCCGCAGAAGACCGTCTTTGTTTACGGATTCAGCTTGGTAAATTTGTCACATTCGCAAATGACATTATTTCTCTATTATATATTTTCTCTATGGCTAGGACCGAGTCCTCCAAAGACCTTAAAGTTTTCAAGGTTTTTACCAACAGTATAAAAAAAACATTTTGAAAATGACCCGAAAAAGGGTCGAAACGTCGATAGACTTTTAATAAAAAAGATGTTTTTCCTATGAACTATATATATATATATATATATATATATATATATATATATATATATATATATATATATATATATATATATATATATATATATACATATATACATATATATATATATATATATATATATATATATATATATATATATATATATATATATATAAAATGATTTAGCGTCCGTCATAATATAAAAAGGGGGAAAAATTTTGGCTAATCGGACAAAACCAGTAAGTTGCGTTCTTGCATTAAAGTACGGGGAGTCCAAGACCTTATGGATAACCCCGGGCCGGTAGACAGTTAGCTTTCGTCCTTATTAGGACTCATCAGACTGACTTAACCCTTTGGCACCTTTCCACACATAGAACCCTCGCATATTATGTCGTCCGCTTTGGATAAAGACGGTACACAATACACGTGAGCGCCATCTATGGGAAGTCACTGAAATGCAAGAACAGATCTTACTAGAGTAAAGCTGCTACTGTAGGCAACCAGTAAAACAATAATACGTACGGAAACATGACCCCCGGTACCCGGTACCGATTTTGAGCATCACTCCAGCTATCCACAATTTTGCGGTTTATACTATGAGTCGCACACTCAGTCCCACCGAGAGCCGTGCAACTCCGTCTAAAAAGCCATAGAATAAGAATAAGAAAAAATGATTTAGCGTCCGTCATAATATAAAAAGGGGTTATCCATAAGGTCTTGGACTCCCCGTACTTTAATGCAAGAACGCAACTTACTGGTTTTGTCCGATTAGCCAAAATTTTTCAGCCTATATATATATATATATATATATATATATATATATATATATATATATATATATATATATATATATATATATATATACCGGATGTCAACGAGATAACTTTCCGGCTGCCATTTATTTAGTATTTAATCGAACAAGATGAAACTTGGCAGGAGTCATAGGCGAATAGAAAGTCACTTTTCTAGGTACTTGTCAAATTGCGACACCCTGTATATTTCTTGATTTTTGTAATCTAGAGATCATTTTACGTACAACTGTATTATTTTTATTGCTTTTTGTGTCAATTTACCATTTTTAAAACAAATTTTTTGTTTTAATCTAGAGTGCCATGACCCACCTTAAATCGCTCTAATAGACGTGTACATCTGCACAAAAATACCTACACAATTTTATCACCTTTCATTTGTCTTACCAGAGCGTTCAAAGTTGATTAAATCACTTTTTTGATAATAACTTTAAAAAATTAAATACAACTATAACACTTTCATAGTATAATTAGATGTAGAGTTTTATTACGAATCCAATGGTGCATCACAACATCAAAATTCTCTTGGATTTTCTAAAGAAAACTACATTTCATTGCAATAGCCATTTTATATGGTTTGATCAAACATGCAACTGCACGACGATCAAATATTATATCCAGTTAGTCATGATAAAACTGAATAATAATAATGGGTGGCTGTAAACAATTCGCCACAAACCAGAAACATAATATTAAATACCAGAAAAAATAATTGTTTACAAATTTGTAAAATTCTATCATTTATCCTGAATTCAATTGTTTTCCATGGCAAATTTAACAATATTTTGAGGCTTCATTCCGTCATTTTTTAAACATCTATAATAATTTGATTGTTTGTCATGGCTAACTGGATATAATATTTGATCGTCGTGCAGTTACATGTTTGATCAAACCATAACAAATGGCTATGGCTATAAAATGCAGTTTTCTTTAGAAAATCCAAGAGAATTTTGATGTTTTGATACACCGTTGGATTCGTAATAAAAAACTACATCTAATTATACTATGAAAGTGTTATAGTTGTATTTAATTTTTTTAAGTTCTTATCAAAAAAGTGATTTAGTCAACTTGGAACGCTCTGGTAAGACAAATGAAAGGTGATAAAATTGTGTAGGTATTTTTGTGCAGATGTACACGTCTATTAGAACGATTTAAGGTGGGTCATGGCACTCTAGATTAAAACAAAAAATTTGTTTTAAAAATGGTAAATTGACACAAAAAGTAATAAAAATAATACAGTTCTACGTAAAATGATCTCTAGATTCCAAAAATCAAGAAATATACAGGGTGTCTCATTTGAAAATCTAAAGTTGGTGTCACTTCCGGCTAAACCGGAATTCGTCGAAATTTGACAAGTACCTAGAAAAGTGACTTTTTATTAGCCTATGACTCCTGCCAAGTTTCATCTTGTTCGATTAAATACTACAGAAATGGCAGCCGGAAAGTGATCTCGTTGACACCCGGTATATATATATATATATATATATATATATATATATATATATATATATATATATATATATATATATATATATATAAAGGGGGAAAAAATCTTGGCTAATCGGACAAAACATTATATATATATATATATATATATATATATATATATATATATATATATATATATATATATATATATATATATATATATATATATATATATATATATATATATATATATATATATATATAAGGTAAAGAATTAACGACAGGAAAATATACAAAAAGTGAAGAAAATAACGGGGAAAAAACTGTCTGTAAGGTAGTGCTAGACACGTGTTTCGTGCTTATTAGCACTAATCAGTAGCACATAACCAAGTTATTAGCTGAGAAACTTGGAAGTTGGAAGTTTTTCCAACTTCCGAGGGCAGTGTCATGAAGCAGTTCAAGCGACAAATGATCTCCATAGCCGCCTAGATAAAATTAGAAAGATTGAAATTTGGAATGCATCTAAATATTTAGCTGTCCATATCTCAAGAACTATCAACTTTAGACCTGGGATGGTGTATACAAAAATTATAGAGAAAAGTCAGATAAATTAGAATTTAGAGTTTAAAGGAGTTTAAAGGAGTTGAAATTATTGAAGTAATTTGTGCCTGAATGTCATATTTTGTAGCACTTCCGGTTGCACCGGAAGTGAGATTGTCATGACACAAGCATACAAGGCCCCTAAAAAGAAGTAAGAATAATATATTAAACTTTTCGCATAATCATTTGTTTTATGTTAAAACAGTATAGTTTGCGGCTCTTTCGACATTTTCAAACGCCATTTTCTTGAAAACTGTTAAAGATAGGTATGGGGTATGATACATGTTTTATAATTAGAATTTTACGTAGAATCCAAATTTTATAAAATATACAGGGCATTTCGTTTAAAATAACAAAGTTGACTGTATTTCCGGTTGAACCGGAAACGATAGTCAGATGTTCGAGCACTCAAAATCTGCATCTAAAGCAACCATACGCGTTCCCAAAATTTCAAATCGAAATATTATTTCTTAACAAAATAATGAGCTGGCCAGTAAACTCGTGGGCATCCGGTATATATATATATATATATATATATATATATATATATATATATATATATATATATATATATATATATATATATATATATATTCTAATAATGGAATTACTTTGATGGTTTGTTTTACCCTAAAAATCCAACAATATCAACACTAAAACTAAAAAGAATGGGGTGTTGTTTATATGTCTACTTAGTTCTGTCAAAACAGAAATCTTTTTACCGTTTGGCAGGCCATTCGTCCCGAACATAACTCTATCGAAACTACAAGACCGACTTGAAATTTGGAATATATGTATATGAAAAGTCCATTCCAGAAAAAATAAAAAAAAATATTAATTGGTATTGATTTTAAAAAATGTTAATGCTTCAATGGAAAATCCATATCTTTATAAGCTTTAAGAATTTAAATGTTACGTACCTTTAAAATAAGTTTACCGTCAAATTGATTTGCACGCTGCTTCAAAGCTAAACTGGGCCTCTTTTTGCTTCATCATCATGTATCCTTAAAAATATATATAAATAAATTAAAAATCATGAGGTTATCGAATGTCAAAACTATTTTTCTTTTGTTTCAGATGGCTCTCCAACATCTTCTTCAATTGCTTATCATCGTTATTGCCATTTTCTGTGTTCTCTGTGACCACAAAATGGACGACATTAATAAAATGATGCAGGAAAGACAGCAAAAAGAGATAAAGAAGTATTGCGGAAAGCATTTAACCGATGCGTTGGCTGCCCTGTGCCAGGGGAATTATCAAACTTTAAGGCCAGGTAAATGATCTTCACAGACAAATAAATTACAGGAAATGGAACAGAAATGCATATAGAAATACAGGGTGTTGCAATATTCCACCGACAAAATTTTACAGGAGGGGCTTTCATCAAAAATAAGAAAACAAAATTTATTAATTAATTATGGTTTTTCTGATTTATTTTACACGTTTTCAAAGGAAGTTTATTCAGGGGCGGATGTTGTTTTGAAAAATTTTTTCGGAAACCAAATTTCCGAATTTTTTTAAACCCCTTTCCGAAATTACATTCTTTTTAGAAATCATGTTTTTGGAAAGTACATTTTTTTAAACATTGTTTCGAAAAAGACTTCAAATATTCATATTGAAAGTAATTTACTATAGAATAACATAGCAGACACAAGGAAACGTAACCCTGTCCGAACACGAAAACGGTTCTCTTAGGTTAGTTTGGGATCATTTGGGCATTTTTCATTGACATTTTCTAAGCCAGTAGAGCTCATAATTTAAATTCTGAAAAACTTTATTTTCTAAAAAATATATTTTCGGAAAATGTATTTTTGATCCTATTTTAAAAAAAATATTTTGTAGACCCATTTCCGAAACACATTTTTCAAAGAAGCTGTCTTTCAAAAAAAATTACTTAATTTATCATCAAAAAAGATTGTCATCTTAGCTTACACGCGACAGGACTAATGGTTTGATTTTAATGAAAGGGTAAATATTATAGCATTTTTTTTATTTATGAATTCTGCTCATTTAAGGGGAATATACGAGTACTTGCGATTTTTCTAAAACCAATTTTTCAAATTTTTTTAAAGCTCTTTTCAAAAACACATTTTTTCAGAGAACATCTTTTTCGAAAATAATTTTTTTTAGATATTAGTTCTTTGAAGCAACGGATTTTAAAAAAAGCAATTTACGAGAAAGTAACATACCAAAACTGAGGAAACCTGATCAAACTCAAAAAACTTGCGTTCAGGATCTTTTTTCGTCCTTTTTTCATTACCATTTTCCAAGCTACTGCAGTTCATAATTTAATTTTCTAAATACTGTTTTCGGAAAATGAACCTATTTAAAAAGAAAATTTTGAAAAAATGTCCTTTCGAAATACGTGTTTTCGCGAAAATATTTTATAAATCCGTTTTCAAAAAAGCATCTTTGGAAAAGCTGTCAGGACATTTTTTTTTAAATTACGTTCGAAATATGTGTATTCGAGAAAATATTTTTGAAAAGTTTCATTAATTCGTTTTTGACAAAGCTGTTTATCGAAAAAATTTACTTTGAAAAGAATGTTTTAAAAAAAAACTGTTTGATTATTTGTTTCCTTTAGAAGTCAAAACGATCCGTCGCAAATTTTAATAAAATCACTGTAAGATGTGTAAGGAATGTTTTCAGAAACAATCAAAGAGCATGGAAATCAAGAAAGCCATAAAAGGATTGCATTTTTTTATATAACATATATTAGTATTGATCTATATTATCTTTTATCTGGTATAATTCATTTAAAATACCTTAAATAGACAGCAAATGTTTTTGTTTATAATATTTTGTAGATCAGGAATGGTTAATGTTTATATTACAATACTTATTTTTATAAAATTCACTATTGAAACATTTTTGTATGGGGCTTCAGAGGGGGCGCGCGCCCCCTGCGCCTCCTTCTAAATCCATCACTGACAGTTTATTGTAATTTCGCACACAGGACACTTTTTGGACTACCTATGAAATAACCTGACAACAATTCAAAATAATTTACACAGCGATATTTTCTTGGGGGTTACGATCCCTAGATAATACTTAATTCATTCAGATTGAAAGATCAAAAAACCATATTAAATTAATTTAGCCAATAGATCATTAATTTAGCCTAATTTTAAGCCATATTTTGTAAAATGTCATCCAAACAGTAACAGATATAAAAAAATCCCAGATAGCAAAAAGTGTAAGAATAAAACAGGAATGTTGCCTTTTACAAAAGGAAATTCAGTGTTATCGCAAATTTAAAATTTGGGGAAAGGAATATAGCTTGTCAAATATAGCTTTGCCTCTGAAAAATTGCATGCTGAGATAGCATTCGGATAACACATATGGCAATATTAAGCAGCTTCTGCTTTAATTTAGGGTACTGTCAGAGATAAAATAAAATTACATAATTGCTTTATAATATTCGGTTTCATTTAAATAAGATTATCCTTCCTATAGTCATTAATTTAGCATAAATTAGTTTAAGATGTGTAGCAGTCAACAGCAATTTTGTTCCTGGATTATACTTGCTTGATTCTGATTAAGAATAAATAAAAATTATTTTGTGTTAAAGGGGTTGAATTGTGATTATAAGTAGCATCATAATTTCTTTCCGGAAATTTTGCTAATTAAAAAATAAAATAAAAAATTTAATAAGTTACCTGATGCTTGTAACAAATTGAAGACCACAGGGGAACAACAAGGAATGTCACAAAATATCAAAAATTAAGTTGCCATCGCCATCTGTTAGCTAAACATTTATTTTTTTATCATAAACCCAAACCCAGGGGAAGAACATAGCACAGTCCGTCAATATTTATATTTAAAATACTCATATATCGGGAAAAAACATGGAATGTTCACAGCGTACATGGTAAAAACAGGGAACTAACTTAAAAAATTTATTCTAAAAATGCATTGTGTGGACATTCCCTGGGAATTTTTCCAAGGAATTTTTTTAACATCTGCTAGAGAAAATTAGATTTTATGCCCTCATTAACCCCGAAAATAAGATATAGTTAATATTTTCGGAAAAATTTTAAGCCTCTCCAGTTTTACCCCTCTCATCCCAGCCCCATTCTTATTTTTTAAAGTTAAATACCAACAGACCATGCTAAACACCACGGAGAAAGAATTATTAAAATCGTTGCTGCCATTCCGAAGTTCACACGCAAAAATTTCCGATTTCAAGAGTTTTTTAGTTTTTCGCAATTTTTTTAGGTTTGCGCTCATTTCATTAAAAACCCCTTAAATGGGACTAATGCGCCTAATGGTAAAATAGGGCCTGATTATATCAAATCAAATCAAAATCAAAAAATGCTTTATTGTTGTAAGATTAAGTAGTCAAATACCTTAGAAAGTCCATACAAAAATGGTGCCGAACCGGTATGAAAATAAGAATAACAATTATACAAATATGGATTTAACATGTATGGTGTCATCACGGACCCATTCAACACGATACATACACATATATACACGCATACAACAAAATGAACATAATTACATGACAAACAATAGTATATGTATAAAAAGTAAATCACTATGTATAAGTAAAACGCAAAATAAAACAATTATTTACAGTATAAAAAAATTAGTACAGACAGGACATATCGCCCCCCCCCCCCCCCGTGAATGGTCGGAGTTGGCTAATTAGAGTACGAGTTGGCTATTAGGACCTCGTACCAAAAAAACGTCGACAGTTGAGTTCTGAGAAAATTTGCAAATAGGTCGATAAAAAAACGTCGACAGGTTTTCTCGGAAGGACTTTGCAAAAAAGGTGGACAATTTTGAATTTTTGGAAATTTGCAAACAAAAAGTGGACCATTTTGAATTTTTATCTCCTAGTTGGATATTTTTCCTTCCCTCCCCCCCTCAACATACTGCTTTCGGTACGCCCCTGAGTACAAAACCTAGGGAAGTTGTTTTAAAATATGAATACAAAAATTTACATTTAATAAAGTAAACACTTATTGTTAGGAAAGTTACTCCATTGTCGAAAAAATAAAAATGTAACCAAACAACAGAGGTACACTTGAGTCAGTCACAGTTGGCTAAAATAACTATAAAGTACATATTATACATATAATAAAACAAAAATAAAGCAATAATCATGCACCACTTTATCTAAGGGCATCGTTAAAAAATTCATCCAGATCAGAATAAGCCTTCGAATCTGTAATCTTTTTAGAATTTCTGAACTTTGTTTCGTTTTGAATGTGTCTTAAGCTAATTCGTAAGTGGTTAAATTTTTTTTTACTGTTGTAATAAACAGAATTTTTTGTTTGAGAGGAAGTGGGGATAGGAAGTGAAATTTTATGAGTATTGCGCGTATTACAATTAGAAGATAGAATACTACTTTTATATCTCTTGTGCATGAGAGACGCAACTAGAAGGACAGTCGTGATCGCCTCCCTTATACAGTGGTGTCACTATTGCGGCCTTCAGATATAGTGGAAAGAGCCCGGCAGAAAAAGAATTTATCGACTCTACCAAAATATGTAGAGCGCTATCCGCAGGTCTTAAAAACACCTTAACAGAAATATCATCCCAACCAGAGGCTTTCTTATTTTTTGTATTAGTCATAACTTTTTTATCTTCCTCGGTATCTGCGGGAGCGAATAAAAATGATTCAACAACAGAACTGTGATTCAGAAATTGTTTGTAGTCGACGGCGGCCATAGAGCAATAAAAAAATTTCGGTTCATTAGGGGTAAGATTTGTATTTTAGAGAAAACATTATTTTTTCTTCTAAGATCGTTAACGATTCGCCAAGATTCCTTTTGTCTGTTATTTTATAGAGTTTTCTTTTTAAATATGATTATTCAAAACAATTGGCTTTTCTTGGCAATTATAGAATTAGGTACTTATCTTGATGTCAATTAAAGCTTGAACCCTGGAACACCAAATGTCGATCCCAAGATCGAAATTTTTTTTTTATCCTCCGCTTCTCCGAACCATCAAAACGTCAAAAAACTGACTTCTAAACACCGTGGCCTAATGAGATAATTTCATTGAGTAAATAAACCGAATAATTAAGTAATTAAACTATTAGACTGGGCCCTCCCCTTTTAGAGTCCCTACAAAGATTCATCAGTAAAAACAGGAAGGATGAAACTAAATTTCAATTTTCTCTAAAGGGGGATCTTTTGTTCACTCAGCCTTTCAGAATGACATCGGACAAATGACAGTTCAAAAGTCATCTGTCAAACGTCAACATCAAACGGTATGACTGACGCTTCTATATCTTGGAAGTTCATGATCTCGCGAATTCACGCGTTTCATTCGCACATGATCGAAAATAGACCAAACTTAATTAACATTTGAATTACTTTAAAAAATAACAGTAACGAACGTTACAAATTAAAAAGAAAATTCTGGATAAGCCAATTAAATAGTGGAAAAGTAATATGACCCGTATGAACTTGGAATGCTTTATAAAATAATCTAATAAGTTTTTGAAAAATATAATATATATCGAATAATTACAACATTCTTGCCTCTATATATAGAAAAATGGTAATTATGAAGTAATTACGATAGACATTAATAGTTATCATAGGAATGCATCGAAAATAGCTTAGTTAATGTGATTTATAATTATAAAAATATTTTCACTTTATCATAGAATACTAGACATTAATTTTTATATATAACTTTGTATTGTTTACAGTTATTAATATAGGATTTTGCAAAACTTTATTGACAAAATTACACAAGTAATTATTTGGTGAAAGACAAAAAACTTCCTATTTACATAGGTCATCAGAAAATCCGAGATAAAGGGTAATATTTTTTTTGATTTTGTATTTTCTTTTTGTTTTCTTATTATTTATTTAACACATTTTTAAAGATAATTTATTGAAGTTTGGTACATACAATACTTGTAGAATATCTATGAGATTTCCATATTACTATGCGAAATAATTTACAATTCACGGTCATTTTGGCCCCCGACTACCCTTGTTAAAACAAAGTCAACATTTCTGTTCTTCATTATCTTGGTTTTTATACAGTATGTCCACGGATGGGGTAGACAAGAGGATCAAAAAGTGAAAAATACGAAAAAAGATCATTCCTTATAAAAGTTTTTGCTGGTTTGAAAAATAAGATACACTATGCCAAAAATTTGTTTTTTCTACGGGGTATGCAAAAAATACAAAAACGTCAAATTTGGTTAAGAGTAAAGTTGCCTTTCTTAAATTTTAATGCAAAACGTTAAATAAACAGTTGTTTTAAATTTTAAAAGAATTATTATTCCACTTTATTAAGTAAAAATTTGAAATATCTAAATTAAAATTTTAAAATCAAAATTTTAAGTCACATTGTCACCTTTTTTTATTTGATTACACCTTTGATAACTGTGACGTATTAAATTTGTCAAGATCTTAAAGATGTTGTCTTTTGAGCAAAGAATATTTATAATCCAAATGGCAGACTCATACAGGCTGAAGAAATCGATTATATCGCTCTTAAAATTCTCTGCATTTGCAATGGGTCTTTATGTTAGGTGTTTAATGCGCCGCCAGAGAAACATAGCATGGACTTCCAAATTTGCTATTGAACCAATCCTTTACGTCTGCAGCATAATGTGCAGGACACCCATCGTGCTGATGTAAATAAGAATGTCTGTTACATGTATTATCAAAAAAATTTCTTATAATCCCATAATAGAAAATGTCGCACCAAACATTTACTTTTTTAAAATACTGACCGGTTCGCAATTCGAAACTCTGGATTGTCCCTACCCCAGTATCTTACATTGTGAGAAGCTACAGTGTCGTTTGTATTGAAGGTTAACTCATCTGAAAACATTATCAGCTGATGAAAGTTCCCCTTGTTAGGTACTTAGAATTTCATCACCGACCCATAAACGAAAATCCAAGCATTTGTAACTGTCTCCCATCTTCCAAAGATTGGTTAAAAATTGGTTTAAGAGGACAAATTTTATTTTCCTTAAGAACATTTTGAATATGGCTTTTTTAAACAATTGTGAACTTCGTGCTCGTTTTCTTAAAAAAAATAATAGGAATTTCATCAACAGATTGCAAAATTAATACATTGGAAACATCGTTTTTGTCGTACCTTTCCTTGGTTTTCTTTAAATCACTAATGGATCCAGCTATTTTAAATTTGATTACTAACTTATGTACTGAACTTCTGCAAAATTGTACACTTGGAAACATTTTCTGAAACTTGTCAATAACGTAGCGATAATAATATCTCTTGTCATTTCTGTAATTTTGGATTATCAATATTCTTTGCTCTAAAGAGAACATCTTTATTATTTTAACAAATGCGTCACAGTTATCAAAGGTGTAATCAAATAAAAAAGGTGACAATGTGACTTACACAAATTTAAATTTTAAAAGCGTAATTTAGAAATTTAAAATTTTTCTTGAAAATCCGAAATAAGAATTCAATTTAAAACAACTTTTTTTATTAAACGTTTGGCGTTACAATTTTCAAAAAGGCAACTTTACTCTTAACCAAATTTTACGTTTTTTGCATACCCTGAATAAAAAAACAAATTTTTGGCATCGTCTATCCTATTTTTAAAGCAAGCAGAAATTTTTATAAAGAATGATCTTTCTTCGTATCTTTCACTTTTTGGTCCATTTGTCCTTTTGTCTACCCCATCCGTGAACATACTATATTCCTTTAACTGGATATTAGTTGGCTACCAAACTTATCTGTAAAGTTTTTTTCGGTAGAGTCACAGATTACTCCTACCAGATGCGAATCTCTTAATAACTTTCCTATATCGGGATTCCGCGGTCTTGGCGCTACGGACAGAGCGGACCGGTCGCGTCTAGCGTCGATGCCGTGAATGGAATTTTCCACGCGTTTGGTAGGTTTTAATTCAGAGAAATTATGGATTACATTTTAAAATATTTAAACATGATATTGTGTGGCATTTTATATAAAATTATACCATTAACAAATACAAAAACGTATATCGTTTATTAAAATTACACTACAACCTAGTACAACCACAATTTAAACCATAAAATCAACGCAACAAAACTGACGTAATAAATAACATTAGCCTGCTCTCTATTCCACAGAGACGCTCGCACACGCTAACAGCGAGGAATTCACCGTTCGGCGACAGACTAAATAATAAGGTGCATCGCCACCTTATAATTTCTCTAAATTGAGCCACCCTCGAAAGCGTAAGATTCGCATCTGGTAGGAGTAATCTGTGGTAGAGTTTTGCAACAACCAGTATATTTCAGGAAAAATAATAAAATGTATTTTTTCAGTTCGTATACGAAAAAAAAACTACTGGGAGTCGCAGTATTTTGGGGAGATGGCTGCTGATCAACCTTCTTATGATTCGTCTCAAAGAAGAGAAGCCACAGCCATGTTGGAAAACTTTGGAAAGAAAAGGAGAAGGAGAGGTGTATATAATGAGTGTTGCGAAAAACCATGCACGCGGGAACAGTTATCAATGTATTGCGCGGCACCCTCGAAACGATGAATAAAGACAGAGACAATATTTCGCGTTTTTGTTTTCATCGTTTCTCTAACTAAGAAGCGAGACGGCCAAAAAGACAATATTGTCGTCAACTTGAGGGTGGAAAGAGTGCTTGGAAATTAGAGAAGTGCGTCCCATCAAGGCGTTGTAGTGTTGGTGCTGGACCTTATTCGAATAGGGAACCTTGTTTAAAGACTGAGTTATCTAAAAAGCAACACATTTAATTCATGGTCCAAACAAACAAAACTTCTTTCGATACAGAGTGACAAAAAAATAATAGTCAATGATTGATGGTGTTGAGAGTTATGGGCGTTAGGTGCAGTGGTGCGTAACTTGTAAAGTATATAAAATAACTGAAATTTATTTTATGTAACACTTGTCGCTAAAAGTAGGGTGTTATTTACATTTTACACATCTTTGCTTAAAATGAATCAATGAAAATTATTTTGACCACATATCTATAGACTTATATAAAGTAACATGTCCTGAGTGACTGACTGATTCATCATCGCCGAGCCGAAACCGCTGAAGCTATAAATATGAAATTTGGTCAGTAATTTTATTTTATAATGTAGAGACTCACTAAGAAGAGATTTTTTAAAATTCAACCCCTAAAAGGGTCATAAGGGGGTTGAAAGTTTGTAACTTGAAACTTCATAGAGGTAATCCAAAAAATAAATGATTCAACACGTATTTTACAGTTTATAATAGATTAATTTCTAAGAGGATAAAATGGGGGTTCAAAGTTTGTAATGGAGTAAAATTGTTATACCGCGGACGAAGTCGTGGGTGCAAGCTAGTTAAGTATAAAATATCATCTGAACTTTTGTACGGTACCATATTAAAGCAGTCGTATTCTATTGGCTAAGTATCTGATTACGCTTAAACACATAGTCCTGCCTAATTAAAAAACCTGTTGCTATTCCTCCGGTCACTTAATTTTGGTTCCAGTTGAATTTTGTCACAAAAATGTATCATCGAGACTTTTGCGTTTTCTTTGATTCACCAAAGAATTTCTGCAAAGAGCTTTATCAAAAACAATGCTGCTGCATATTTAAATTTTTTTCATTTTGGAATAAAGCATAAGACCTATTATTTACTGTACAATTATTTAAACACATAATTGTTAATTCGTAATTGTTCAAGCAGCTTTGTTTTAAATGTTATAGTGACTATTGATGTATTGGTGCTTTTGTGTACCCTAATTCCAATGAATTTTATGTTCAGCCAATGAGATTTAAGTATTTTGGTATTATATCTGTAAAGTATTTTTATCCGAGATGAAGAACTTGGCTCATTTTTTCGCCCATAAGCCGCTTCTAGCGTCATGTCAAAATTTGACAAGTAAAATTTATTCTTTTAACATTTTTGTTTGTCTATGGTAAATTTTAGTAGTATAATGTACAGTATATCCGAGGATGGGGTTTAGAAGAGGACAAATGGACCAAATTTTTCAAGATACGTAGAAATGTCACTTTTAATTAATAAAGTTTTTGCTTGTAAAATAAATAAGATTCACGTTATGAAAATTTAATTTTCTATACAGGGTAGCGGCGGCGCTAGGGTGGTGCTGGGGTGGACGGGAGCCCAACCCACAAATCCGAGCGCCGGTCGCCGCCCACCCTGGCAAACCGTCGCGGGACGACGGCCTGTTGTCGACGGGAGCCGCACCGGTAGCGGGATCCGCACAGGACCAAATTACGTTACAGATGGGATTCGCATTGGACAAAATTACGTTACAGGATACTATTCCATCTATGGATGTGCGGTCTTGTCAAGTTCATACAAATGTTTTATGTGAAATATGTTTTAAATTAAACCCTAAGCCGAAGTACAAAATTTCATTAAAAAATTTAAATACCAAAGTAACGATTTTTATCTCATTATTTTTTTAAAGTCCTTTAACCAGAGTACTAATTTCTACATATTAAACAATAATGACATTGATGGACATGTTTGTCAATGTCCTTATTAAATAAAGCAATTATTTAATTGAAAATACTTCTTATTCAAATGCAAATAATACGAACATTTAATGAAATTCAAAAGAATATGATATAAACTAAACAATACAATAAAGATATCAAAATTCAAAAACTCCACCTCCATATTCAATACATTTTTCTAATTGCTTCCTTAGATATCTGAAGGAATTTCTGATTTCTTCCTGGGATATTGAACGAACAGCCTTGGTAATTCTGCCTTTTAGCACGTCAATTTTGTTTGGGATTGAAGTGGCATAAACAATTTGTTTTAAACGATCCCATAGAAACATAGGTATCGCCCACCGATAAGTCGGGGCCCCTTGGGGGCCACAAAACTGGACTATTTCTAGCAATCCACCTTGGATCAAATCTACGGTGAAACCATTCTATTACCACGCGAACGCAATGTGCTGGACAACCATCTTGTTGAAAATACATTTTCTGGCGAAAATTGAATAGCAAATTTTCGAGTTTATCGTTAAAACATTTAGGTATCCAGCATTTCTGAGTAAGACATTATTCTATTGCAGGTTTTATTAAAAAATATCTATATGGGACTATAATGCCATGGACAGATATCGCGCACCACACGTTCACTTTTACAAAATATTGTCTTCGCCTCATTACTCTAAATTCGTTGTTTTCTCAACACCAGTACCTGACATGGTGGGATGCTACAGTTCTATTAGTTGTACATTCATCAGAAAACATAATAAATTTATAAAAATGGATATTTCCACTTTAAATTTGGTCTCTCAACCATAAACAAAAATCTAGTCTTTTTGCATCATCTCTCTCTTCCAATTTTTGATTAAAATGGGGTTTGAACAGAAATAATTTATTTTCTTTTAAGATCATCTGAATATAAGTTTTCTTCACAACTTCTAGAACATGTAGCACGAGTTTTATGGGACGTTACAGGAGTTTCGCCAACAGACTGAAGAACTAAAACTGTGGTAGCATCGTTTTGGTCATATTTCTTCTTCTTCTTGAGAGTCAAAACCAAACCAGTTCCTTAGGAGTTTTTTTACTGTGCTGTAGATTGTCATTTCAGTTATTGGGATTCCTACAAATTTCTCGCTAAATTGTTCCATAATGTAGCGGTATGATACTTGACAATCGCAATACCACCAATAACACTGGACTATAAAAATTCTTTGTTCAGTAGATAGCATTATGATAAGAAGTATTTTAAATTAAATAATTGCTTCATATAATAAAGATATTAACAAATATGTCCATAAGTGTCATTATTATTTAATATGAAGAAACTAGTACCTCCGCTGATTACAGGTGTGAAAGAGAATAGATGGGACTTTAAAAAAAACAATGTGATAAAAATCTTAACTTTGGTATTTAAATTTTTTAATTAAATTTTGTACTTCGGCTTAGGGTTTAATTTAAAACATATTTCATATTTATTCTTTTGGTAGAAAATGATAAACAACATATGTTTACTGTTACGCAAAATAACGTTTTCGTATGTTTTATGCTCCCTGTATAAAAAATATATTTTTCAACGTGAATCTTATTTACTTTACAAGCAAAAACTTTAATTAGAAGTGACGTATTTACGTATCTTGCAAAATTTGGTCCATTTGTCCTCTTCTTAACCAAATCCGAGGACAAGCTGTATATATTAGGGTTGCAGCTTTCGGGGGAGATTTTTTAAAGTCTGAAGTAATGGATTTTAAAGTAAGCTATTGTCTGTAGAGCTCATTTTACTTTCTACGGAATTTTTAGAACTTGATTTTATTTTAACTAACGATAGAACAGGTGCACATTTAGTTACACCAAAGAATAAAACTTAGAAAAGGAATTTTCCTTTTTTGCGCTGAATACAAATTTTGCCACATTCTCCACAAAAGGACTTATTGGCCTAAGCCAATAGGTTTCTACGGGACTCTTTTCCACAGATCGTTTAAAATAAACTGAATAATAATATGAAAATAATAGTTTATTGTATAAACACTTCAATGAAAGAAGCACTAATTATAATAATTATTATTTAACATAGACATTACAAAAATTTTAATTACATTATTTCCAAAATAACAATTTTATCTATGGGTACACAATAATGTCATCGGCTTCTTCTAAAAAATCTTAGAGTAAAGTTTTTAACCTGCTTGTCAATCTCGTTATAATATTTATATTTAAAATTAAATAAAAAGTGACTTTCAATGATTTATCAGAACTGCAAGTGATCAAATCAAAATTTTAGTAAAATACAATGAATCAACTAAATTATAAAGAGACCAATAAGTCAGTGAGCAGTGTGAGCAGTGAATACAGGCTAACTATTGCAAAACTGTATGACAAAATTCTATTAGTGATTCTTTAGTCAAAAATAAGAAGAGTGGGAGTGGAAGTCACGATCCTTTTGACTCCCGAATTTTTATTGCGACAATACTGACTATCCTTTTTTAAAACAACATTCTTCTTTCATCCTTTTAACTTTTTGCTATCTCCGATTTTTTGAGATCTTGTACGGCTTGTATTTTAAACCAGGTTACATTTTTAATTCTTCCATTGATTTTTCAATCTCAGCGGATTAAATTTAATCTATTGGATCGTGACTCTCCAAAAAACTGTCACTCTGCGTGGATTACTTGATTAATAGGTACTCTAAAAAAAAACATGAAAACCTGTATAGGGAGGTTTTTGATGGCTAGAAAAAATAGGTCGGTCTCAATTTTAATGTAGCTAATAGAGGACGCTACGTGCGGAACCCTTCATGCTTTAAAAAGGCTCAAACTTTGTAGTGCGTAGACGTGTGGACCTTCTGATGCAGGAATCCGATTTAGAGACAAAAGAAATACTTGTTGAATGACGCTAAAGTTTTCGAAATATTTGCCATTTTGGTATTTTACAACAACAGGCATACTACAGGAAAAAATAGTACAAAACATAACTTAGGGATAGAGTATAAGTTCTACCAGATTTTGACATGAAATGAATTTTAAGGTTCATTAAGTTTCATCAGCATGGTTTTTAAGATTGCCTATTACGGCAAAAAAACACTGTGTATAAACTGATCGAAATAAGTTTAGGATATTGTGGTGTCTCTGAGGAAAAATATTCCAAAAGAAAAAATGGCTTGTTTATGTTCCCTAATCTTCTTTTCGAAAAAAAATAGTATTTATACACATTTAAAATTGCACCAAAGGAAACTTATCGATAAAAATAAATACTGTGGAATTTTGTTTCTATGGACTCCTTTCCTGTTTCACCGTTGCTTAGTGATTTCTGTAACAATTGTGATTATTTTATGTCACAATATAAATAGGTGTCATTTAACTGAAGACGAAGCAAATCGAGTCGTTGGGTTGCTACTTGGAGGTGCGCCACAGATTTATAGCTAATCTGTTTAATGTTTGTCAAAGTGTGATTTGTGATTTCCCGCCGGAATAACTGATTTAATGAGACTGGAACTGTCAGGGAAAGGCCAAGAGAAGGCAGGCCGAGGTAAACGAATGCCAGCGAAGACAGCTTAATAGTCGGAGGAGTTTGGATGGAGCCTTTGAATCAGAACCTTCTCACTGCCAGCAGAGTTCGTATAACTCGCGAACTGTCTTAAATTATTTAAATGAGGCAGGTGTACATTGCTTTAGGCTTAGGCCTATAAGGCGTCCTACTTTGACTGCAGATCAAAGAGCTCAACGTTTGCTTTGGTGCAATGAAGGGGTGAACTGGCTGGATGAGTGGAAGACCCTGATGTTTACAAATGAGAACTGCTTTTGTCTTCGTGATGACAGATGTATATTTCGGGCCTGGAAACCGCCCAATTCACGAGTTAATAACCGTTATGTCCAAAAAGTACATCCGTGCGGAGGTGGCAGTGCTATGGTATGAGATGGATTTTTTTTACGGAGGTCGAACGGAGTTGAATGTTTGTGAATGTACAATGACACATGACATTTATGCCAGAGATATTGTTAGCAATACAGTAAATGATTACCGTTTGAATTTGGAGCACAATTTCAGATTTATAGCTAGAGCCAGGGTAGTTTTAGAATAGCTAGCATTAGATGAAATTAATCTTTTGCCGTTACCTCCACTCTCGCCAGATCTAAACTGTATTAAATATGTCTGGGATATACTTGGAAGAACAGTAATTGGTCTTCAACCGCCTCTTCGTGACGTAAGGACTAACTAAGGCGAGTTCTTCCGGATTTATGGGATGCCTTGGACCAAAATGAGTTAAATCACTTAATCCTAAGTATGCCTCGACGAGTCCAAGAGGTTATAGACAACAAAGGTGGAATTACTCGCTATTAAATAATTTTCAATTTTCAAAATGTTTTGTTACATATTAGAAAAACATATTGCTAAATTCTGATACTAAGCATTTTAAAGTCGAATAAATGTGTTTTATTTCTAGAAATAATGAGTGTGGATGGACGTATGTCCCCTTTTTTCCTGATTGTTTTTTCTCGGAGTAACCACAATATCCTTAACTTATTTCGATCAGTTTAATATTAATACGAAAAAAATTTCAAAAACGGTTAACTTTTGCGTCATACAACTGGTGTACTTTTTTAGTCTAAAAAATGCAAGACAATAATATATTTTCGTTACAAGTTTAATATACTGACTCACAAAAAAGTCTGGGCGTTTTTAAAGTTTGAGGTGTGCCCTCTGTCCGCTACAACACAATTGATTGGATTATTTTTTCTCGCCCTCAAAAATCCTTCTACACTAATTTTTACGGTAGAACGTCAGACTAATTTTAAAACATTGAAGAAAATCGAAATTGAAATTCTCACTCTAATCTTTGTTAATATCAACTTTCGAACTTAAGAAGTTGGACTGAATCGCAATATTTTGACCAAGAAATCCATGCACTGTTGCTTTTTGTCCCATTACTTTTGGACCATCCTGTATAGATTCTGTACGGGTTATTTTCTACTTTTTGTTAGGGTACCTACCTCAAAATTTATTTCTCGCCGCCTTTGTTTGTTTATTATCCATAGCTGACATTACAAAAAATACTATTGAAAAAGTCTTCCTTAAGCCCGGTTCCGACGATACAAGTCGCAGCGACAAAATTGCAGCAATTTTTTGTTGCCGCGAGTGGTTGCATAAGCGTTCACACGTGGACACACGCGTAGCTGCGATTTGCTAGTAACTTGCCAACATGAGAGTAAAATCACTAGATATTAGACGCTCTTAAACTTAAATGTCTCCTGTTGTATGTATTGAATGTTGCAAATCTAAACCACAAAAGAGAATAAAAAAAATAATATTTCTTAAATTGAATAACGTGACGGACATTTAACTATGACTTGGCAAGAGAAGAATTACTAAAGAAGTTACTAAATTGCAGCAACTGACTGCACCAAAATCTAACACGAGCAACTTGTGTTAGTTACTGCTGCATAGTGTGTAGGATTAAAAATGCTGAAATTTTGACGCAGCTTACGAATTGTTGCAACAAAATTGTACCGTCATAACGTAATTTTAAGTTAAGAAGTGATAAACGTATACCGACTCGAGGAACTTAAGTGCTGTGAACTTTCCAAACTTATTTAATAGTACAAGTATTTAAAATGTTTATCTATCGTATAATAATTCGTATTGTTATTTATTTGTTAAATTATTGTTATCTAGCCATGATACCTTTGTGATAGACAAATCAACAAGATTATTTACCAAGTCAAAAGTCTTTTTACTTATATTTTTTATTATTATTTATTAAGCAACCAGATTTGTTATAAACATCATGTTTTTAAGTTTTATCATTTCGATGGACTGTTTTTATAACAGTAGTTCATCGAATTTAGCACAATTTTGACATACGTTTAAAATAAATTGAAGACGCTTCGTATAAGGAAATTATTGTAGAATTTTGCAATCGCAATGCATAAAGTTTTGTTGTTTATACCAATACTTTTTAAAATATTAATTTAGAATTTATCTTTGTTTAGCAAAGTAAATACTTATTGTTTTTAAAATAATTTGCACAGAATAAATTCTATTTGCTTAGAAAATTTAAAAAATGGAACTTAAATAAAAATTGTTTATCAAAGAATTCTAAAGCATATCGAATATTTTTTCCTGATCTTAGGCCATATTTAGTTTTGAGTTTACTTTATCTTGAGGTCGCGAATTGCTCTTTGACTTTCGTATAATTTAAGAAGACTTTCGGCAATTTTTTAATTAAGTCTTATCATTATTTTTGTACTTGATGTAATAGCAATGATCGACTTTTTGTGATATAAGATAATATAGCCATATTTAATAATTACCGCACTCTTAAGGTCGCGACTTTAATTAAATGTACTGATAAAAATCTCATGGATCTATTGTGATTGTATAGTTTCATTTTAAAATCAAATATGTCCAAAGTATTAGAGTTTATTTAACTTTTGAGGAAAACAATAAGTCTGTAACTGGATAGTGTCGTAATAGTAGGGAGTATATTATGGTTTACTTTTTAATAATCGTTAACCATTTCTGAAGTTTTACAAGTTTAATAATCTGTTGCTCAACTTGCCATTTTGTTTTAAGATATTAACTTATATCGATATCTGGTATAAGACATAGTGTGTAATATCACCAAAATGTTTAATTTACAAATACGTGGAAGGGGGTTTAAGATATTATTAATACTTGGCAGTGGCGGCTGGTGAAATTTCAAAGTAATATATCTCTATTCCTACTTACAGGACCCGTACCAAATTAAGGGGTTTTGATAGTGAGCCCCCTGGGAATGTTTTGGTAAAGAAAAAAAATATTTTGTAATTTGCGACAAAAAGTTGAATTTTTGGTGCGTCCCTCTCACGAAAAAAATGAGCACGTCTAGGTATTTTATTTATTATTTTTTCTAAACAAATGTTACATCAGTTTGTTGACAGTTTTTAAATTTTGAGAGAAAAAAATCTGTTAGGAGAAAGTTATAGTCATTTGAATTTTTTGTAAAATTATATTTTAGGCTTAAAACAATTCAAATGACTATAACTTTCTACTAACACATTTTTCTCTCAAAATTTAAAAACTGTCGACAAAATGATGTAAAATTTGTTTAGACAAAAAATAAATCAAATACCTAGACGTGTTCATTTTTTTCTTGGGAGGGGCGCACCAAAAATTTAACTTTTTTTCGCAAATTACAAAATGTTTTTTTTCTTTACCAAAACATTCCCAGTGGGCTCACTATTAAAACCCCTAAATTTGGTACGGGTCCTGTAAGTATGAACAGAGATAAACAACTTTGAAATTTCACCAACCGCCACTGATACTTGGCCTAAATTATGCGCACTACAAAATTATTTTGTTCTCAGCTTTTAATAAGCTTCAATCTACATAAATTATGCACACTACACAATTATCTTTTTATCAGCTTTTTATAAGCTTCAAACTGTATCTAGTATTAAGAAAAAATATGCTGCCAAACAGTTTTAATGTAAACTCCTTTTCAAAATATTTTAAAATTTTTGGCAGTAACATTGGATCAAATTGTGTAAACTACTACAGTTTTATTGTGTGAGCATATATTGAGCTATCTATATTACATATATGTAGGTTTGTTCTAAGTAATTTAGCTAATTTATTCATGTTTTAGCGTCAAAGAAATACATACCTAAATTAAAAATATTTTTCTTGTGTATATACAAGCAGTTGTTAAGCTTTATTAGGAAAACGTATCTTAGAGTGAGCTCATTTATTTAATTCAAGATTACGAATTATTGAACCAAAAACGAACAGCTTGCTTTAAGATACACCTTCTGAATCGAAGTTTAATATTTTTGTTCAACTATGTGCAAAAGATAATATTCCTAATTATTTCGTTATTCCTCCTTTTGAGTGTGGTCATCAACAAATAACATTATTTATGCTAACTGTTTTTACACGCTATTCAAACATAATTTTTTTGTTAAAAATTAAGCGGTTGTAACGTAGATCTCATTAGATTTTAGTAGCTTAAGTCAAATAAAGTGTACCTATGTAAATAGTTAACAATAGCGTTGGACAAAAGGTATTGACGACATAGGGATTTATTGTCAAACATCGTTTTAGATAATATTATTATGTCAATAAGCTTCATTTAAAAAAGTGCGTGAGAAAATTTTCTTGACATTGTGGGTATTTATAAATAAAATTTGCTCGCCATATATTATTAGTTTTCATTTTACGCAAATTACGCAATCCTCAGTTACTGTTTTGATTAAAAAATAATTTTAGTACAATGTGTCATTAATTTTTGAATAACTTACTATTAGATTATGTAGCAAAGAACAGATAAAACAATGCATAATTATTCTATCGCAACGCGCTAACAGCTAACAAAACTACACCAAAAAAAATTGGGATATGGTGAGGAGACGAAAAATGTTAAGCTCTGTTTATAGTGGGAACGTCCAGCGTCGCGTCGCATCCAACGAGAGCACTTCGTTTATTACTGTTGCTGGGATCTTTAAATTATTTAGGATTAATAAGAAGGAATCAAGTTGGGATTCACCCTACTAATCGAGAAACATATTTTGGCGAATTTCATCATTAACATCATAAGCTAAGAAAGTATCCAGATCGATTTTTCAATTATCTGAGAATGTCTGTCTGAACTTTTGATTATCTGTTGGGAAGAGTTGGTAACTGTTTGGAGGTTTTGCATGGATTTTCAATACTGAGTACATAGCGCGACACGACGCGATGCTACGCTGACGTTCTGCGAATGCTGTATGAACGCTTGAAGGCGACGCAGAGCCTCATAGTGGACGCTGGTTACTCTGAACGCTTGTATTTAAATAAATGAGTTGGTCATTTTGTAGGCGCGATGCAGACGCGACGCGACGCTGGACGCTCCTACTATGAACAGAGCTTTACTACATCATCATTCTCGTGAATCGCACAGCATATATCTCGTACAATTATCATGCGGGGTTGTTAGATGTCAATATTGGAAAAGCGGATATTAATGATAAGACTTTATTAAATAAAAACATGCTGGTTAAATTTTAGCCACTTTGGCAATGCTGCCAGTAAATTATTATATAATACACCCCACTCCTTACAGAGACTGTGATGTATTGTTGGCAGAAAAACAGACGTAAATAAATGTATCTGTTCTTTGCTATATGGATAATCTAAGAACTTACATTGTCATGCCATCTTCTGAATTTCTTTTAAACATCGCTATATGTAACTCTTACCTTAATAAAATGTAATATCATCATATTAGATACTTTAAAAAGCTTAAAAATGATTATTTTATATTAATTTGCGATAATGATAACTAACCATCATTATTTACGTAATAGGTATGTTATAGGTGAGTAATTTTTAGTTACCACCACAATAAATTTGTATTAATCGACTTGAACATCCTGTGTTAAAATTATTAATCTGCGTTAGTTGAGAAAAAAAATGGGAAAGTAACTGGTACTATTCGGAAAGTAATAATTATTAATATTTATTTAAATATATTTGTAAGCAAAGGTTAGTTACAAAGGCAATCTGAGTGCAATATGCAAAATTAATTATGCAATAAACCCGATGCTATGTTGTAATAAATCTACCAATGGATGTTAATACATTTTTGTTGTAATTTATTTTATCTTCCTTTTACCTTTTAGGTTTTTGCGCTCATGCTTACTTCCGATATCATTTATTTTAATTAACATAATACAATCCTTATAATTTATTTCAGTTCCTAGTGCCAATTACAAATCTGAAAGTACATAATCATAATATTATACACAAATCTGTTCCAAGGTATATATGATTTTATTGCATACAAAATCTGGGGTGGTCCCCACACAATACAGCCAACTACTAATTAACCATCAACGCGCGACCAGTGAATATCTTATATGATTCGATACCTTGCGTTGCATACAGCCAAAAGCGGTTGTTTCATGGATGAACTGCATAACTATCATTATTTATAAATCTTTAAATGGCTAAAACAATTAAAATAATACTTTGTAATGCTAATGGATCAATAAGCAAACTCGGGAAAGTTATTTACTTTTTTCAATTGTATAAAATAGATAATATGATAATTTCCGAAACGATGAACAATAAGTTAAAAATTAGGAACTATATGGTTCATCGTAATTCGTAGCCATCCTTGTAAAACAGCATTATACCACACGTAAGATTGGGTAGGTAATTTAAACTCAGTTATTGAAACAGTTTCCATCAAATTACATAATGGTATAATTCTGTGCGGGGGCTATGCCCGTCCCTCTCTCAGAATGAATGAGTTAAATCTTTTTTAACCAGGGCAACCGGGTTATTTTACTGGGTGATCTTAATGTACGACACATCCTCTGGAACAACAGACTAAATAACAGGAACGGAACACTAGTTTGGGATTACACACAGGATAATGATATTCAGGTACTGTTCACGGCCGTATCTACGCACTATCTAGTTAACAACATGACTCCTTCGTTTATCGACTTAGTTTTAAATAAAAACGTTTTAAATTTCCCTGGGCCATTGGTGCTCGACGAGCTTTCTTAGGACCACCTGCACCTAATGCTGGATTGGAACACTGATCTAGCGGGGGAGGAGAGACCTAAAAGTTTGGTATTATGGCAACGCAGACTGGAGACTTTTCCGTAGAATACTTAATGAAAAAACTACAATTAATAATGACATAGATACAGTGGAAAAATTAGAACAAGAAGTTACAAAATTAAAGGAGACTATCCAGTCTGCTAGAAACAGGATAGCTACACAGGTAACTGTGAGACCCGCCGAGGATCGATTGCCTGGGGAAATTATAGAACTGATTAAATTAAAAAATAGACTCAGGAAAAAGTGGCAACGCACAAGCAGAAGACTGGATGGTGTAAGGATGTGGAAAATACAACTAACAATTCGTCAAAAAATAAATCAGCACAGAAACAGTGCCTGGGCTAATGTTCTGAACGGTTTATCTGTTTATCTTACAGTATTATAAATGTGCCAAACAGTTCACTACCAATAATTAAAGCTCAAAAAGTGCGCATAATGAAACAACGTTAAAAGTAAACTACATATTTAATTTAAAGAGAATATCATCCTAAAATATGAATTAAATTTTATGGAAATGATAATCATAATTTTGTAGCTAGCTTGGGGAGGTTGCAACGCCTTTACAGAGCCAGAAAACTATTTTAATCGGTTTTCCCTATAAAAATACATATTCAAAACATTTCGTTTTTCATGGCGATTATGAAATTAAATACTTATCTTGTCATTTAAAGCTTGGATCCTGGAACACCAAATATCGATCCCAAGATCGAAAATTATTCTTTGTGGGGGTTACTCCTCCACTCCAAACGCTTGGAGAGAAACACACGTCCAGGACTTGTCTGAACTATCAAAACGTCAAAAAGCTAACTTCTAAAGACCGTGACTCAATGAGATAATTTCATTTAGTACCTAAATATATCGAATAATTAAGTAATCAAACCATTAGGCTGGGTAGTCTCCTTTTAGAGTCCTAACAAAGATTCATCTGTAAAACAGAAGGGATGAAACTAGATTTCTATTTCCTCTAAAAAAGGGCACGGTGACCTTGGATTCAGTTTAACCCAACTTCGGAGCCTTCTCCAGATTTCGTTTCAGTGATGAGCTCCAAGTAATTTGGTACCAAAATGAAATTAATCGTTGGAGGGTTTGTAGACGTTTTAAGTTCAAAAACTAAGTTGGAGGAGTTGAATCTCACTTATCAAAACGAAGTGAAGAGACCACTGCTCCACTTAATCAATAGAACTTAGTAGAAGTAATTTTCCATAGAGGCTAATATCCTTGTCCAGTTTTTAGAAAGTTTAGAGTTATCATCTGCTCCATAATGAAGTGGATCTAGATGCCCTCGCATGGAAGAGTTAGATCTGGCAGTTTTAAATTATGCTAAGACCTACACCTTCCACCTGAGGGCAACTAACATAAGTTCAACCTGCTGAAGATCACGTTTAACCTGCAACAACAGAACGAGTTATTTAATATAAAAAATAAGTATATAGAAGGGAATGATAGTTAATTAAATTAATAAGCGAATGCATTTGATTAATTGATTAATTAATATTCTAATATAAATAGTAAAAAGTAAAGTGAATTACAGAGATTCATAAATTTAATCAACGGTGATAATAAAATAACTTGAAAAAAATTCAAAAAAAATGTGCATGTGTATCGGTATGTGCAGAGGAATGTTACATAAAAATTTAGTAATATTATTAAACATTTTCTTTAAATTTCGGGATTTCACCAGCCCTTTAAGAGGGTGTGTGGGGTGGTACCACATCGGTCGAGGAAGAATTCCTCTACCACCTTCCGATGCCGGATGCACAAAGCGTTTCACCAAGATAATAAATTTAATTGACATTTAAAATTACATTTGTAAATTAGGTATTGTATGTGGTGTCACATTTCAAATATCGACCTAGCTAATTTTTGAATAAATTGCTTTGCGCAACCGAACGTTAAACTTTTCGATTATGTCATAATTTTAAATGAATCTCACAAAAAAAAATATGAGAGACAATATAGGGGAACTTAATTAAAAAATAAAACTAATGCGTAATATGTTATAACGAAAAGGTGTTATCCTGTATTGAAATAAAGTACTTATATTGATCTTACCTAGAATAAATAGGAACAGAAATATTACTTATTATGCCTTTCTAATATCACTTATTCACATCACATGACTGACACATAATGACGATAACAACATCACGAAAGGTAATCAAGATAATATTATTTCAAAATTTTTAAGTGTAAAATAAACTTGCATCCGTAAGAAATATGTACTATTTATCTTATCATTGGGCTTTGAAAACAAATTCTAAGTACTTAATTACACTGAAGTATCATAAAATATAAGCAAATACCATAATTTGATATAATTTTGAAATGTAAAGATAATATATACTATGAGTAAAAAACGACTGTAGAAAAGGTGGATGTTAAAGTTAATATCGCGTGTAGAAAACCTCAAAATAAAACATGGTATAACATCCAAATAGTATGTATTTTCTAGCAAACTTTTGTTAATAAAGACAAGCTTGTATATACCGTGGATATTATTTTTAACACTAAAACAGTTAGCGAAAAATGTTTCAAATAAAGATTCTAGGGCTTTCATCTATAATTTGAAAATTAGTTGGAATATACAGAGGTGCCGCCTACAAGTTATAGTGGATCAAAACTATATTTTCCTAAATAAGATACCCTATTTTTTGCCTTAATATCTATTTCCGCTTGAAGTTATAGGCTAAGTTTGTGTAACACTCCTTGTACCCAACCCTAATAGCTGCAGAGATATTATAATGTTTGTATACAATTATACAGGATGCCGAAAAGTCTTAATATTGGCAAATATTTTTGCTATTAGTAAAGATAGAGACATTAAATTTTCGTTCTCACCTTCTCACCTATTGGTTAATAAATTTATTTTTGATTTACTTGTTTATGTAACTTAACTTTTTCAACCCCTTTGAGGGGCGACGCTAACCACAACGATAGAAATTCGAAATAACTTAAAAATAGTTATTAAGTGTATTCACTATACAGGGTGTCCGAGAAGTCTAAATATGGGAAGATATTTTTGCTATTATTAGAGATAGAGACGCCAAATTTTAGGTGTATCTTATTGGTTAATATATTATCTACTTTTTTATGTAATTTAACTTTTTAACCCCCTTGAGGGGCGACGGCTAGGGAGTTGATGGCAAAAATTTTAAATGCAACCCTATGCCGTATAGTACCTTATTTTAAAGATCTTCAAAAAAACATTTTACCGCAAACTCGAGGTCCGTATCTTAATTCGTTTTTAAATGGACAGCCTAAAAAAATTAAAAATCGTGAAAAAAAAATTTAAGTACCATTATTTCTCTAAATGACCACCATGAACTTCTTGGCAGTAATAAAGTCGATTTTGGAACTGCCAAGAAGTCACACCTGCCATTCTCGAAAATGCGAGAAGTGAGTTCCAAAATCGACTTTATTACTGCCAAGAAGTTCATGGTGGACATTTTGAACCACTTCTAAAGAAATAAAAACAATAAAGCTATTTAAACTTTAATTTTTTTTCACGATTTTAAATTTTCTAAGGTTTGCCATTTAAAAACGAGTTAAGACCTCGGGTTTGCTGTAAAATGTTTTTTTGAAGACGTTTAAAATGAGGTACCACAAGGCATAGGCTGCATTTAAATTTTTTGACCTCATTTCCATAGCGTCACCAATGGGGTTGAAAAAGATAAATTACATAAAAAAGTAGATTTATTAACCAATAAGATACACCTTATATTTGGTGTCTCTATCTTTACTAATAACAAAGATATTTGCTCATACTAAGACTTTCCGGACACCCCGTATAAGCGTATTATTCCAAAGAAAGTACCTGGGGAAAAAGCAAAAAAAGTAAAAAAGAATTCAAATTATGTATCCTCAAAATAAATTTAGCATATACAGGGTCGCCCAAAAAGCCAGCCAGCTGACCAATGTCTATTTGATAAAGAATATTTTGAAATCTTAAAAATGGGTTGCAATGTAACAAAATATAAATTTAGAAATTGTTTAAATTTTTACGAGCGGTAATACTATAAAGAAAATGAGCGTTTTTCCAAAGAGAAATAGATATTTGTCATCTATGACATTTTGGGCGATCCTGGATATTCTTCAATTGAACTTGACTTCTTTTTTACTTTTCCCGAAACTTTCTCCTCTAAAAAGTAAGTACTTTTTGTGAAATAATACCAGTGACGTAACGCAACATTTAAAGCCCCCCCCCCCCCCAAATCAAGCCTGAGAAATATTTTTTACAGATTTGCAAACAAATAAAACACAATTTATATTGCAAGACCTACGATATCTTTTCCTAACCTTCTTAACAAAAGAAATATTTAAAAATCTTAAAATAATACATAATGCTAAAGATGAATAACAAAAAAAATCATGGCTTTCTCTTGAGTAAATTTGTTTTTAATATGGAAAATGTATTCCTAATTAACGGCTGATATATTGAATGAGAATATGGTACGCAAATATGATAAGATAAAGCTACCAAAAAAGGGGTAAGTTTATTGACAGTTCTGATAAATATTAAACGTAGGTATATAAAAAATACATGTCACAAAGCATTGCAGCACGGCTAAATATATTATCAAAAATTATTTCTGTGGAAAATCAATGTTTCGCTTAAATAATAATTGTTCATGGGTAAAACAAAAAATATACTTCAATAGAGGATGAGCAAAAAGAGCGTTTATAAAAAATATTTATGAAGCAGAGTAATGCATAGTTAATTTATACTATCGTGTTTGGATTAGGTAAGAATGAGAGTTGCGTATTATGGAATATATAGGGTGTTATGAAATTCACTGCATATACTGTAACTGGTAAATTCTGGTATGAATTAAGATTGAATAAAAATATTCATAAATGGCGATTTACGACGAAAAAAGTTAGTTATCGTCCCTAAAAAAATGTTTTTCGTCACTGCATATCCCTAATGATCTGATGATAAATACATAACCATATAAAAAACAGCGAGCAGCATCAGTCACGGAAAAAAAGGTTTGACTTGACGTCAGTACTCGCTGTGGCGTTGCCAAGTCTCTCAGGCCGTGATCAACCTCGTTCTGACTGGTCAGGTTAGCGGCGGTCATGTAGCAGTGGCGTTTTTGAAATCCTGCGAGTAATGATAGCGTTTTTATTTAATATTATGAATAAATAATTAAATTTGATACTTAAAATTTGTAAGTGATACGTTTTGTATTGTATTTTAACTTAATATTCACAAATGGCGATTTATGACAAAAAAAGGTATATATCGTCCCTAAATTTTTTTTTCGTCACTGCACACCCCTGATGATCTGATGATAAATACATGACCATATAAAAAACAGCGAGCAACATCAGTCACAGAAAAAAAGGTTTGACTTGACGTCAGTACTCGCTGTGGCGTTGCCAAGTCTCTCAGGCCGTGATCAACCTCGTTCTGATTGGTCAGGTTAGCGGCGGTCATGTAGCAGCGGCGTTTCTGAAATCCTGCGAGTAATGATAGCGTTTTTATTAATTATTATGAATAAATAATTAAATTTGATACTTAAAATTTGTAAGTGTTACGTTTTGTGTATTTTAACTGCCTCGTAAGAGTTTTTACAGCTTAGTGAAAAATCGCTATCTAAATTATAAATTACTAGCAGAATTTCAAAAACTCCTCCGCTATAACCTATAACCAATAAGAACGAGATTAATTTTGAAAGGTATCTCAGCCTCTCGTGTCGTGTCTCTCTCATGTTGCCGATTCGGCGCAAATCGATTTAGTGGTAAAAAAAGATATTTCAAAACGAGAGCTTTTTCTCATTTTTAATGTAAGAAAAAGATACGTATGTATTTTTTTCATCAATATATATGTGGCACAGTCAGTGCTGTATTTCTTCTGCACTGCTTCTATAATTTGTCAACTGCGCTGAAAAATAAGTTCGCTGATGACGCTATTCACTAGTATTTTTGCCCTAGGAAAATAAAGTGTTTTTTGCGGCCAGTTCTTATTAGATTTAGATAGATTTTTAACCGATTTTTAATCTGTTTCTTAATTCAAGATGCCGAGATGCTTAGCTTACGAATATCGTTTGATGATACGGAGCAACTAAAACGACACCGCTCGACAAGTGCGACTTTTCTACATTGAAAGAATTTCTAACCGCGACCCACCCAGTTAAAGAATATTAATTTTGTATTAGTGGTACAGCAGCTAAGGCACCATGATACTTCTTCGTGTGGGGTAGGATGAAGGAAATAGTGTATAGTGCGCCGATTGTAAAGTGAATTAACTGCGAAATCGTATTAAAATGGCATTCCAGGTAATAAGGAATATTGAGGAGAACATCTTTCAACGGGTTCGGGACAACATTTGTCTTAAATTGCGGTTCATGACAGAAAATAAGTTATTCTTAAAGATTTATATGTCTGGCAACGTTACAAGACATTAAATCGTTTTTAGTTTTTTCGCGCGCAATTTTCCGTCAAGCGAACACATAGGTCAAGGTGCGGCGAATATGGACGGTTTTTATGTTGTTTTTGAAAATGTTCGATTTAAGAAAAAAAAGTATTGTGCATGTCTGTAGACTGCCCCAGGAGTCACCCATTCAAATATATGAAGTGAATTTCATAACACCCTGTATATAATCAGTTAAAAGGTGTAGTGTACGACAAGTGCTTGTTCTTTAGTCATTATTAAACACTTTTAGGCAAATTTCTAGCGATATTTCAGCTATAACCTCACGAATATTGTTTTTTTAAATGTTGAACGGTCAGTTGAATGCAGTTTGTTGGAATAAACCTCTCCTTTCAAATATCACCACTGAAAAAGTCTGCCGCGATTAGAAGACCGTGACAGCCCGTCGATCTCGCCAATCTTTAAATTAATTTTCCCGTTACATCTTAGCCTCATGTGCGCCTGTGGGGATGCTTGGAAGGACAACTATACTCCAACAAGCTACAGACTATTTGACAGTTAAAAACAACATTCGTGACGCTATAGCTGACATACCGCTAGAAATTTGCCAAAAAGTGTATGATAATGCCATCCAAAGAATATCTACGCACTTCTCGCGCAGCCATAAGTGGCCATTTAAGTGACATTATATTCCATACATAACTCTTATCCCTACTTAATCCCAGCATGTTCATTAATTAACTATGTATTACTCCCATTCATTAATAAATAAATTTAAAGTTGTAAACTTTCTTTTTGACCACCCTGTATTACCTGTTTTCCGATACATGCTTTTCTAAATACCTAGCTGATTGGAAAGAGAAATTGTTAATTTTTATTTTTATACATAAATATATTTTCAGTAACAGAACTGACTCGGTTTAGGGTGTCCGAAAAGTCTTATTAAGATTAGTATCTTTGCTATTAGTAAAGATAAAGACGCCAAATTTTAGATTATGTCTTACTGGTTAATAAATCTACTTTTTTATGCAATTTAACTTTTTCAACCCCCTTGAGGGATGACGCTAGGGAGTTGAGGTCAAAAATTTTAAATGCAACCCTATACCGTCTGGTATCTCATTTTAAAGGTAATACATAAAAGAAACATTTTACCGCAAATCCGAAGTCCGTATCTTAATTTGTTTTTAAATGGCAAGCCTATAAAAATTAAATATCGTGAAAAAAATAAAAATTTAAATACCTTTAGTTCTCTTATTGCATTAAAAGTTTTTCAAAATGACCACCATAAACTTCTTGGTATTTAAAGTCAGTTTTGGAACTCTGCCAAAAAGTATCACCTGCCATTCTCGAAAATGTGAGTTCCAAAATCGATTTTATTACTGCCAAGAGGTTCTTGACATGACATATACATAATTTTGAACAACCTTTAAAGTAATAAGAGAAATAAACGTATTTAAATTGTTAACTTTTTTCATGGTTTTTAATTTTTAAAGGCTTGCCATTTAAAAACGAATTAAGATAGGGACTTGCGGTAAAATGTTTCTTTTATGAAGACCTTTAAAAAGAGGTACCACACGGCATAGGGTTGCATTTAAAATTTTTGACCTCAACTCCCTGGCGTCACCCCTCAAGGGGGTTAAAAAGTTAAATTGCATAAAAAACTAGATAATATATTAACCAACAAGATACACCTAAAATTTGGCGTCCCTACCTTTAATAATAGCAAACATATTTTCCCATATTAAGACTTTTTGGACACCCTGTATAGTGAATACACTTAATAACTATTTTTAAGTTATTTCGAATTTCTATCGTTATGATTACGTTATTATTGAAATAATAAACTGCAAGTCAATTGTTAGAAGTAAATCCTCCGCAAAACAAATAGCAACATAAAGTAAATGGAGATTGTTTAATTAGAAAATACTTGGAGTCAGAATAGAATTTTCAAAAGATAATAATAGAAATTACAAAAGATACAACAGGAACCAGAGTAAACAGCGACGGAGAAACAATTCTTATTGTTTCCCTTTTTAGAAATTTAATTTCTGTAAAGATTAATGTGAATTGGTTAAAACAAGAAGAAAACAAGCATCGCGTCGCACCAAGGCCTGAAAGGAATAAGTTTAATTTACAATATGTATAAGAACTGATCAGATGTCATTGTATTTTTACCAATATGAAAAGAGAATGTGAGGCCAAAAAAGCTTGTTCCCTAAAAGAGAACTTTTTTGTGTATTTTTTTAGTCACAACAAAATTATTGAATAAATAAAAATTATTTTTAAAGAAAAGATTAATATATAAAATAAGAAGATTTCGATGGCCAAAAGGTGTATAGAAGATATAAGCACGGATACACCCACTTTACGCTATGTACTGGAGTCTATCAGGGCGGAAATTTCAGAATTTAATAAGATTTATATTACAGCGAAACATGTCCTAAGCAAAGAATGTCAATATTATCATTAAACATATGAGAAATATAAGTTTTGGTGATATTTTCTAAACTTCATGTATAGATTTGCCTTGTTTACCAGATTTCAACTCGGGAAAATGTCTTGCAGATCTTGAAATATTAACTTATAATATACCGAGAGTCACTGAAACTTAAACTTACATAAAAATTTTAAATTGGTTACCTATAAATAAAACATGTAACCATATGGATTAATTTTTTCGCAAATCACATATATGTATATGCTCGAACATCACCGATAAAACAGCACTAAAAATGATAAAATAAGTGGATCATTGGTAGTATTTATATCTTTATACATACACACCTCTCCTATATTGATATTGAGATATCGATAAGGTTTTTCGTTTCTGGAAATACTAAACGTAGTTCATGATGGGCTATACTAGGGTGTGCAAAAGTATGTGCCTATTTCGACGAATTATGATATAGCCGAATCTAGAAAATGTAGAGCATGACTAATCTACTTAAAGTACGGGCTACACATTTTAAAGCAGCAATTTATAAACGAATGCCCTTAATAATATACAGCTTAGTGAGATTAAAATAAAACTACCCCGCTTTGTCCATCCCAACCGTAGCGAACAGATTTAGGTAAAAGGTTTGTTTCCATATGTATCCAAAGAAACCTAACGATAAGCAACTCAGATCTAAGAATTGACTTCCCAACTCTAAATCTTTCCTCTACTACTATTCACAAAGCGAGTAGCACTTCCTGCGTTCACTTGTTTCTTCTGAATTCAAACTGGTCATCCGCCACGCTCTTTTCTACCTTGTTTTTATATTCTTCTATAAATTATTTGTGTTAAGATTTCTGAAGCGTCTTAACCGTCGGAGAATTTTCAACACCCTGTATTTTGAGCATTTTAAATTAAAGGGTACATTATCTGTACACATCATTTTTGAAAAAGAAACAGATGGACTGAACAAAAAAGATTTAAATCACGCATTCAGATATTCTTACTCCTCTTTTACGAATTTTAATTTCTGTTGAGAAGTCGAGTCATTTCCGAGGATCCTTTCTGTTGAAAAAGCAGAAAGCCTAAAAATGCACCCACACCCAGAATTTCGGCAAGTCTTTGCTTGAAGATACTCTTATCAAAAACGTTTACCACTACCCCTAATCAAATTAACTTACAAAACCCTGTATATTACCAAATTAACACATAGGTGTACACATGAGCAAATGCTGCCAATATTTAGCGATAAAAAATATTGAACCAATAATCGTGTGACAAATTGTTTTTCTTATTTGGATAAGTTTTTATAATTTTAAGAGTCTCCTTATCAGTTTAAAATGTTATCAGCGTTGGTTTTGTAAATCATCATACCTGTCGCCATCAGTTGAAATAGTATTATACAAGGTGATTATTTAAACAATTGAGATACAAAAATAGAATTGTCACGGTATATTATTTTTTTTTCAGTAAACTTTTTTAGAGAAAATTTCAGTACGGGAAATTAAGTCAGCCTCCTCCTAAGAAAATATTTGCGTACTATTTAATGACGATTCCGAAAGTTATGAGGGAGTAGGAGCTGTAGTGTTCCGCAGCAGACCGAAGTTGGAAATCTCAGTCAACCCCGGTGACCATGTTCATAATAATATGTTCCAGGCAGAGATTTTTGCCATAGAGAGTTAAAACTCTGATCTCGAACCGACATGACTTAAAGTTGATAATAATTATAAGCCATTTTAATTATAGTAAAATATAGTAATTTTGTCCCGTGTGTCACCAGAGATAGTTTGGTTCCTGAAATGCGGTTTGCTCGGGTTTATCAAATGTCAACCAGATCACTGGCCAAACTAAGTTGGTTTTATTTACCATTTGTCCCTTTTGAATCCATCTCTGCAAAATTTAAAGTTTTTTAATTTTTCTATGAAAGAGTGATAAGTGCATATAAGTTATTAATCTACGATTATGAACTGATATTTATTTACCATTCCTTCATAGAAAACGTAAAACACTTTAAATTTTGCGGAAACGGATTCAAAAATGACCATTGACAGATAAAACCAATTTACTTCTACCGGTTACGGCGGATCCAGGGGCGCGGGGGGGGGGGGGGGCGTTCCCACCTGAGAATATAAAAATTGTCAAAACAAAACCAAAAGTTTCCACAAAAAAATAAGACAATAATAATTTTTATATTTCCTCTTCCAGTGTCGTTTTTTTTTGTTTCGTTTTTTGAAACTGTAACAAAATTTCGTTTTTATTTTAATAATAGGTGTTACAATAAAAAAGTTTTAAATACCGATTTTTTTGGCGCCCCCGCCCCCCTGAAGAAAATACTGGATACGCGCCTGACCGGTTAGGTGGTTGACCTATGATAAACCGCATCTTTCTCATCTTCAAAAACACATAATAATGATTGATCTGAACCAAACATCAGGTTCACGTTTTTTCTTTAATATGGAAGACAAAACAGCAGAGCACCCATACTTGCCATAAGAAGAATAGGGCTCCGAAAATTTAGTTTTGTCATACAGTTAAGAGCCAGAAACTTAAAAGACGTATCATTACGATCAGTTATTGAATACGTTAAATGCCGTGGACTATAGAACGTAAACAGATGTATCGTCCCACTCACATTAAGCATGACCTAGCCCAACAAGGCATGGTTGAAATGAAAAATTGTAATTTTTCTCAAACGATCAATTTAATCTGTATGCAAGCCTGTTCCTGAGTAGTAGATGATTCCCCCAGCAACTTCAGCAGCTTATTTTCATTAATTTTTGAAATCCCAAATCCAAAAATAAAGAAAAACAATATTATCTAGAAAATAACTGCTTTTAGAACTGCTAATCAAATAGTCAAATGTTTGAAAAACAGGATAATAATATTCTTGCTATTCTTGTTTATATTGGAAAATATATTATTTGTGTACAGGTGCGCTGGCAATTTCTTGTGAACGGCAAATACATTCCTGGATTGTCGTATTTGTTTGTTGAATTTGGGTTATGATGAAAAAAGTTAATATTTATTTTTATAGAGAATCAGCTGAGATAAGCACATTTTTCATATTTTTAGAAAATTTGCTTTTGATAGGTGTGTTTTACTGTTTTATTTGGATAGTACGGTTTTGGAAAAGTTTGCGTACCTATAAGGTGGAACCTTGATTTCATTATTTGAAATAAATGTAGCAGGATAAAGAAATGGAAAGACAATTTACTTTAAGAACTGTGAGACTTAAAAAATAGCATAACTTTTTAAAACAGCAAAATTTTAATAGAGCAAGTTGATATAAACCGTTTGGTTTTGACTCAAAGGAATGTGTTACATACTTTTCCTGTTCCAGACGCTATGTACATAATATGTATATACTACAAACTACTTATTTTTTATACTAAAAAGCTTACCACTTTTCAATCTGTAGGTACACAACGCAAATTTTAATGTTAAAATTTTTAATTAGATAGTAAAAAGCATTGTTTTTAGAGAGCCAGACGTAAGCGTACTAAAACGAATTAAACTTTTTCAAAATTTAAACGAGGAGATTAACTAGAAAGGTGTAACTTAGATAAGTAAATTGTGGCACATAAATATTTTTGTAATAATTTATAGATGGTTTTTGTTCATACGAATTATCGTGGATTAAGCAGAATTACAAATTCGTACAGAAGTTGTTTTATGGTTTCAAAAGAATAAGGAACCATTTTAAACGTCTTTCTAAATCCCTAATATTTGCTTCTTGGTAAGTTCGAAATGAAACAGGCTCTTGTAAATCGTTGGAGAGAAGTATAAAAGTAAATGTAAGCTTCTTTTTAGTGTTCCATGAAACGGAACACTTATGAAATCACTTGGGTGTCCGTCCGTCCGTCCGTCCGGCTGTCACAGGCGTTTTTGTCTGAAACTATTCGACATAAAAATTTGAAATTTAGCACAGAGATCGAGTGTGGTGGCCCAATATATGGACGTGAAGTATAAAGATTTTAATTTTGATTCTGGGGGTTAAATTCAGGAAGTAAATTGGGAAATGGAAGAAAAAAAATTCAAAGGCATCGTTTAGGGTGTCAAATGAAATCTTATTAAAGCACAAATTCAACAATATGTACCTATTATGTATTTTTTTAAACATTTTTCAGGAAAAACGCTTAACCATTGCTATCCCCCACCCTTATCACCAAAAGGATCGCTCTGAAAAATTAGAAAAAAATCATGAACATTGAGAATTAGGTGTAGATTGAACCAAAATTATCAGGATCGAAAAATTCTATTGCGATCAATAAAATTGTTATAAACAATGTAATTGTTTATTTCCTTATAACTGCTGAACCATGGGTTTTACAGAAAAAGTTTTTCAAACAAAAAATATTTTTCACGATGAAGGAACAACTTTTGTTCTTACGCTTTTTCCAAATTTTTAATTTGGCTCAGTCGAAACGTTCCCCACTCAGCTCCGCTCCATGTGATACGGCGTTGGTGCCGTCCAGTGGCGGATTTAGGGAGGCGCAGGGGGCGTTCGCCTTCCCTGAAGCCTCATACAAAAAGAATTTCAATAGCGAATTTTATAAAAATAAATAATGTAACATAAATATTAACCATTCCTACATATTTTACATAATATCATAAACAAAAACAAACATTCGCCGTCTATGAGATCTTTGAAATGAATTATACCAAAAAAATATGAATATAGATCAATATCAAAATCAGGCTCTTTGATTGTTTCTGAAAACATTCACAACAACACTTTCAAATCCTTAATCCTGTATAGAATAGTAGCATGGCATTAACTAGTAAGTATCAACACCCAACCAAAACCGCTGAACCCAGAAACGCGAAATTTGAATTGTATTGTGTATTCAACCCCTGGGGGCGAAAAGAGGGTGTAAACTATTTTTAAGAAAAGTTTATATTTCACAAACCGCTAAAGGGGGGAAGGTAAACTTAGCACATAAATTTCTCACTAAAAATAAGAAAACACGCGCCTGTGTGTTTTTTTCTAAATTCAACCCCCCAAGGGAAAAAGAGTAATTGTGAATTTTTCATAAAACATCACTGAATTTCTATATTCTAGTGGGATATTGATTAAATACATATATCCTGTATCCCATGTAATATAAACATCCATTGGTCGTAGGTATATATGTGGATTGTTTAAAAGAAGTCTATATATAAAAAACCACTGAGGGTGGATATTCAGTATATAAACTTCTCATTAGAAATACGCAAACACATCCCATTCTTCAAATTTTAACCCCTAAGGGAGCGAAAAAGAGCATATTTTTTGGAAAAATATCTATATTGGCGACCCAAAGGAAGTCAGCTGCAATCAGCTAATTTTTAAAGGGTAAGAAGGGCTCACTAGACGACAAAATTGACAAAGATGCAAAATAACACAATGATGACAAAGGCGAAATGAAAACATTCCCCATTGTATTATAGTAGTTCGCCAATCGGCTGAAGAGGACGCCACGTTCTTAATTTGAGTCGCCAATCTCACCAGTCACTCAAATATAAGTTACCAAATTCAGTAGATACCCTAAACGTCTTTCATCTACTAAAAAAATTGTCCTAAAGGCAAGCACTACAAGGGTAAAGCCGCGAAGGGATTGCTAGTCTTTAATAAAGGAGAAGTGAATATTTTCCTGAGAGGAGAGAGTAGCTCAAAAACTCCAAAATAAACTATCAATCGCGCATACTTGTCCTTTTTTTTTACCTTATGATCCCGTTTTCTTACAACATTCTGAAAGGTAGCATTCTCCTAACTTTGGGTAAAAATGAATCATTACGGTAGTTAAATTAAATTAAACTGCTTCCCTCTTGATGATTATTTATGTAACATGAGAATTGAGAGTTGGACCTGATTAATCGTCTTATCAGAGACCAATTGCTTATATGTTTTTACAGTATCATACACAGGCAAAATTACCAAACTCAAAAAATGTTACGTGTATTGTTTGTACAATTTCTGCATATCTACTTACCGCCTATTGCATCACTCAGCGCTCTTTATAATTTATAAAACACGAGAGTTAGTGATAAGACCCATTTTCCTGCCTATTCTATTTCTTTAATTACATACATTAAGCAATAATTCTCAAGATGAGTAAAAACGAAGTTTTAAAATCTTAAGCAAACACCCGTTTTAGATTAGTTTATTATTTTAAAGCTTTCATTATAACAACCATCAAAATAATAAAATTGGAGCAAAGTCTTAAAAAAAACATTGTTTACAATAACGTTAAGTAAATAATATGAAAGGTAAAATTTTTGATAAGAAGTTATAGATACGTCTATATTTTATATAACCAATTAAGTAATCAATTTTCAAGAATCTTAAAATTATCAAAACTTGCTATATTTAGGTACTAGTCTACTTATATATTATTATATTTGTTTTATTGATAAATTATATTGATTATTATTTTACTTGGTTGATACTACCTAGTTTCTTTGGTAGAGCAGAATTCAAAATCAAACAAATTGAAACTATCACGACTAGATTCACTATTGCTAAGTGTAATAAGACAACTGAGTTTAGTACTATCAACTTATTTATGGTTGGTCTGAGGGTTTTGAAAACACATTTTTCAAAGATATAATTATTCGAAAACACACTTTTCGACAATGTAGTTTTTCGAAATGCTTTGCAAAACAATTTTTTTTCGTAATTTTCAGAAAGTTGTCTTTCGAAAAACAGCCTTATTTTATGTTAATGTTTTGAAAAATAATTTTTTCGAGAAAATGAATAATGGAGAAAATAAGAAAATATTTTCGAAAAATTCTATTTTAGTAAATAAGTATTTTCGAAATATTTTACTTTCGATAAAAAAATTTTCGAAGAATATGTTTTCGAGAATTGTTTTTAATCCATGTTTCAGAGAGGTTTAACATTTTTGGTGAATCCCGGGGACTAATTTTAAAGAAAAAATCTATAATGAAAGCACCAACGCTTACAATTGTTGCATGTACTGTTAACATATTTATTCTCTTGAAATCCGACTGAAGTAATTATTGGAACCCCCATCGCCTAGCTCACGGCCGGCAACCATCATCTCTAGAAATTGAGATAAGTGTACGTCCATATTGGCGCACCGCACATCGCTCAGCATGATACAAATAAAAGAAGGTATGATACCAAACCGTTTCAAATTCGTCCGGGTTCGCGCATGACGTCACGCTGTGTCCTATTTTTGAAATTTATAACGCGCAATATAGAGGTTACGTTGGTTATAGGCGATTTTATATAAATTCTATTGGCAATATACTTTGCCTCCTGCTTATAGTAAAAATTTTATAGTATATGATTTAAAATAATCATATAAATAAAGGGATAAATGCATATATAGATTACATTAATTGATTGATTGTTCACAGCACGACCATACACAGCACATCTCATTTTTACTTTTAAACTCCTAAAAGTAATATAAAAACACCAAAAAATAATTGAAAACACAGCGCGATCTTAAAAAAGACGTGATTCGTTTACAAAATATCGCGGAATTGGTCACGGCGTGACGTAAATGGCCACGCCTACCTGCGCGGTATCATATCTTCTTTTATTTGTATCATGATCGCTCAGCATCTAGCCTAGACCATAGCCTCCTACGTGCCAGATAAATATATTTATTGACGTAAGAAAACGTGACAACAATGTACCCCCCATGGCCTAGCCCAATGCTGGTAATCATCGCCTCAAAAATAGAACTTCAGCTTAGTTTCCATTTTAATAAAAAAAAAAATTAATAGCACACGAGGTAGTAATGTGATGACAATGCCCTTAAATAGCAGGATTGGATACGGTACACAAAGATCAGATCTATAAGAAGGGAGCTAACGATGTACATATTCGTTGGCCACATTACACTTCAGTACCTACAATGCCAATACTAACAAATTTATAGAAACAGAATTACGTAATGTTTTTCCAAAGGCTTAAAGGTTGCGTAATTCGGCAAAACAAACCCTCAAACAAAAGTTCGTAAACACATATCACCCCTTTTTGCTTACAATAATACCTACCACAAAGAAAACCGCCAGCCCTTTATGCAACGTCAAAGAAAAATATAAACAGCTCCAACGTTGCGGTAAAACGCCACGTGACACGACAACTTGTCCTGTTTTAAATTAAAAAGTCAAAATTGTGATTGATTAAACAGGAAAAAAATCAAAGGTTCTTTTGAACAAGTAGTTTTGTTGCGAAACAATAGTTATTTTTATCAGTGGCGACTCGTTAGAGAATGAACATGATGGGGGTCCCAATGAATTGTCATCGCATATGTATATGATATCCATGTATGTAATATTTGACAGTACCAATGTACTCAGATAAATCAATTATAATTAGGCAGCAACAGGGTGTACCTTTGGAGCATATACGAATTAAATAAATATACCGCGGGTTCCCCATTTACCCAATGTGCGGTTTTTGATGCCAACAATGTGAAATGGAGATATATAATCTCGCATAAGTTTATCCTTTCTTCAGATATTATTTCGTAAACTGCGATTGCGCTAAATTTTGTGTTGCTATTGGCAATCTAACGGCGCCACGCTTCATAAGTTTCTTGACAGGGCTGGTTTTTTAGTATAATTGAACTAGTTTATTACTGTTTGTACATCAGGGCATAAGTTAGCACACTTCAAAATAGAAGAACACCGAATACAAAATACAACACGACACAAAGAAAAAATGGCGAATGGCGATCCAACTGTAAACTATAAAAAACAGAAAGCTGAAAGAAGCCGAAATATACGCACAACAGCCAATGATTAGTACAATTCACCATCTAATTCAGTACTATTTCTGACCAATGAAAAAATTCGTTTTAACGCATGCGCTTATACAGAAATATCAGAAGAAAGGATATACTTATGCGAGATTGTATATCTCCATTTCACATTGTTGGCATGACGAATTCGAGACAACCAGCGGTATATTTATTTAATACGTATATGCTTTGGAGGGGGACTAGGGGGAGGGCAGCGTCACTGACGCTGCCCTCCCCCTAGTCCAACTCCCTGCGTCACCTATGGTAGACGCAAGAAATGTCGACACTTTAGTTCCGGAAGAATTTGCAAAGAAGGTGGAGGATTTTATTGCGGGAAGCGCTTGCAAATAAAGACGGAGAAGAATTTTTTTCCTTGCCGTTTTTTATTTTTGCATACCTAGTTAGAAATTTTTCTCACTCCCTCCCCCAAACAGTGCTTTCGGTACGTCCTGGGAGAAAAGCAAAAGAAAATTTTATAAAACTGTTTTTCTCTTTAAACTGCATTTTTTTGACTAAAGAAATTGGGGGAAAATGAAAAAGAAAAATTGCCTACATGGAGATTCGTAATTTGTGATATATCCTTAACATTTTGCCTTAAAATTACCTCATACATCAATTCTCAATTTTTTATCTGTATTTTAAAGGACCTTTTTAAGGACTTATTTTCCAATAAGTAACTTATTAAAAAGATATGCATTCCAAAATTTGTTAAGTAAACTGATAAATATAATTTTATTTTTAAAAGATAAAATTCAGTAGCCTTGAAACAATTTAGAATTATTATTAAATATTGTGTATACAATATCCAAGCCACTTAAATTTTTTACCAAATAATTCAGATGTGGTGCCTTAAATTAGTCTAATTGTCCTGCTCTGGTTTTTATTCAAATATTCGCGCATAAAAATTTTAAAAAATAAGCTAATGTCAAATTGACATATAAATAACCAATTAACTATGTGACGTATGGAGTTTTACTTTTTTGAAAATAACAAACTACGAAAAATATTTAATTTCCTTAAATTATGTAGAAAAGAATATATATATATATATATATATATATATATATATATATATATATATTTACATGTGTTTTGCTGCCAATAATACCTTACAGTCCTTACAAGGAGTGGTGTGTATTAAATAAATACTTAATAGCAGCATTGCCAAAATGGGCACAATTTAACCATCATATTTTCATTAAAGGTTTCATTATTAACAACTACTTTTTCTAAAATTGACATTTGGCAACCCCATATGACAAGAGGTACGCCACTTGTCATCCCCATCCATAATATCATACCTAGCAATCCGAAAGCCTTGCAAAAAGGATTTCAATAGCAAATGTTATAAAAATAAATATTGTAACATAAACATTAACCATTCTTACATATTCTACAAAATATTATAAAAAAGAAACATTTGCCGTCTAAGTAAGGTCTTTAAAATGAATTATACCACAAAAATATGAATATAGACCAATACTAACATTAAATTTAGATATATCCAAATTCAGTAATACTAATATGCTATATTAAAAATGCAAGCCTTTTTTGGCGTTTTTGATTTACATGCCTTTGATTGTTTCTGAAAACATTCCTTGCACATTCCACTGCGAAAAATTTGCATCGGATCGTTTTGACTTATAAAGTCTAAAGAAAACAAATAATCAAATAGTTTTTTATTCAAAAAACATTCTTTTGAAAGAATTTTTTTCGAAAAACAGCTTTTTTGAAAACGGATTAACGAAACTTTTCAAGAATATTTTCTCGAATACACATATTTCGAACGTACATTTTTTCAAAAATGTCCTGACAGCTTTTTCAAAGATGCTTTTATGAAAACGGTTTATGAAAAATTCCTCGAAAACACGTATTTCGAAAGCACATTTTTTCAAAAATGCCTTCAAAAAATATATTTTTTCGACAGAAGTAATTTGAAAATAAGTTATGAACCCTAGTAGCTTCGATAATGTTAATGAAAAAGAAGACGGAAAAAGATCCTGAACAAACCTAAACGACTAAACGTACCTTTTTTGGGTTTGATCAGGTTTCCTTAGGTTTGGTATGTTACTTTCTCGTAAATTACTTTTTCAAAAAGCCTTGCTTGAAAAATTAATATCCGAACAAATGTAATTTCGAAAAAGATGTTCTCTGAAAAATGTATTGTTAAAAAGTTAAAAAATTTGAAAGGTTAGTTTTAGAAAAATACTTTCGCATTTCGTATGTCCCCCCAAATGAGCAAAAGGCATAAATAAAAAAATGCTACAATATTTACACTTTCATATTAATCAAACAATTTGTCCTGTCGCGTGTAAGCTAAGATGAAAATATTTTTTTTAAAAGAATCTTTCAAAAATACATTTGCCGAAAAAAGCCGTTTTTGTGTTCGGTCAGGTGTACGTTTCCTTGTGTCTGCTGTGTTATTCTGTAAATTACTTTCAAAAAAGTGTGTTTTTTTTTTAATATGAATATTTGAAGTCTTTTTTGAATCAATGTTTGAAAAATATATGTACTTTCTAAAAACATGTTTTCTTTAAAAAATGTAATTTTTAAAAGTGGTTAAAAAAAACTCGAAAAGTTGGTTTCCGAAAAAAAAGTTTTGAAAACAAGTTTTCGAATAACTGTATTCGAAAATATATTTGCGAAAAAATGTGCTTTCAAAAAATATGTTTTCGAAAAATTTTCATATACCTATCAGTCCAAATGGACAGAACACAGAAGGTATAAATAAAAAAAATGCTAGGAAATTGATAAGTTAAGATGACAAACCGTTCTGTTTTTGCAAGAACAGGTTCAGATATTTCGTCCATTATGAAATAGTTTACATTTCTTAGAACCCTAAACAATAAAAAATTAATGTCGGACGCAAACTTGCCCGTTCTTTTTGGCAAGGGCGGATCTAGAATTTTTGAAGTTGTATATCTCTGTTGCTACTTACGTGACCTATGCCAAGTTTAGGGCTTTTAATAGTGAGCCTACTAGGAATGTTTTGGGGAAGAAAAAAAAATTTTGTAATTTGCGAAAAAAAGTTGAATTTTTGCGTGACTTCACTATTAAAAATCCTAAATTTGGCATGGGTCTCGTAAGTGGCCTAAGACCATTGTTTATGCGATCATAATGGCTGCACAACTTGCCCTCGACTCATTTAAATAGTTTCACGTTTGTGCGGTAAAGATGCATTTACCACACTTATGAAATTATATATTATTAGCTCTTAAAAGGGATGCCAAATTACAAAAAATAAAACAGGTATCAAGTATTAACACGTTCATTACCGACGGCCACTATGGTGGCCCTTGTGGTTTCCTCTGGTAAACCGCGGCCACTGAACTGCCATATATTCTGCATTCTCTATACTATACAAAATTTAAGCGGTTCATGAGTGGTGCTGTTATTAGTTTCTCCGGTCTATTCTTGAAGTTTCTTGCGCGCGCAGGACCACTTTAGTGGCCTCTGGTTCTTTAGGTTAGTTTTGTTTTGTAACATATGCCACGTGAATTATAGTGTGTTTTTGACAACATTGTGCGTAATAACCGCCAGTTTAAAATTTCTTATTGGCAATAATATTGAATAATATTGTATTTAGACTACTTACAATGGATGCCGCTCCTAGTACAAGGTAAAAATAAGTTATTAAATTATTATTATTGTGTTTGAGGTTATGATTTTTAGCGGTTCGAAAAAAAGAAAAATTGAAGAAAGTAGGCTTCGCCCTTTGACCTATACTGAACTAGAGAAGTTAGTAAATCAGTCTGATGTTTCTGGGGAAGATGCTTTTTCCAGTGATGATTCGATTACCGACAAAAATTACGAAATTTCGAAGGATGATAAAAGTGAATCCGATTCAACTAGCGACGACGAAAGTAGCGATGTTGCGTCCGTTTCTCCGGGCCCCGTAGCGACTAGATCAGCTCCAAAGTCTAATAGTTCGGACGACGATGGGTGGACTGATTCCGAAGAGGATCCTGCAATATTGCCTTTTACATCGATGCAGTCCATCAATGTAAATATTCCTGCGGATGCTTCTGCCCTACAATATTTTGAACTGCTTTTTGACGAGAGTTTGATTGAAATTGTTTCTACAGAAACAAATCGGAGGGCAAAAGAAGTAGTAGACAATCAACCAACCTCTACTAGAGGTGGCAAAAGGCTCAAGTGGTGCAATACAACCAATGACGAAATTAAAAAGTTTATCGGTTTGTGCTGTTTAAGTGGGAATATTCGGTTTCCTGTTGTGGTTAAACAGTGGAGTAGAGATCCGTTATACTATCACCCCATTTTTGGTGAAACAATGTCTCGTAATCGTTTCACGACAATTTTAAGAATGTTACGATTCGTCAATCACTCCAATGTTGACACAGATGATCGGCTCTACAAAATTCGTCCAGTATTGAATAAAGTAATTGAAAATATAAAATCTGTGTATTCGCCAGGTCAACATTTGAGCCTTGACGAAGCAATGATATTATGGCGAGGGCGATTAAGCTTCCGTCAATATATCCCAAATAAACGTCACAAATATGGCATTAAACTGTACGAATTAACCACTGATGATGGGTACATCCTAAATATAATTGTTTACGTAGGAAAGGGTACTTTAGCTGAACAAAATGAGTCCCATGCCACATCCGTGGTGAAGGAGCTATTAAGGGATTATTTAGGAAAGGGTCACATTCTGTATGTGGACAATTTTTATACCAGTGTTCCGCTTGCTGAATATTTGTTATCTGAAAAAACTGGAATCGTGGGCACTCTGCGTCAAAATAGAAAGGGAAATCCCAAGAAAATGTTAAACACAAAACTAAAAAAAGGAGAAGCTATTTGGAAACGAAGGGGAAAGGTAGTTGATACAAAATGGAAAGACAGAAGGGATGTGAGAATGTTAAGTACACGGCATAAACATGAAATGAAAAAAATTACACCAAAAAGAGGCATTGAAAAATTGAAACCACAGTCCGTTTTGGATTACAATGCGCATATGTCTGGAATAGATAGGGCAGACCAGATGATGTCTTATTATTCCAGCCCACGAAAAACACTACGTTGGTACCGAAAAGTGTTTTTCCACCTAATAGACATTTGTATTTGGAATGCATATTACCTTTATAGAAAAAGAAATAACATGTCCAAACTAACTCTTTTGGGGTTTCGCGCACAAGTTATAAAGGAACTGATAAAAGCGCCGGCCCAAGCAAAACCAAAAGTGCCAATTAATTTTGAAACACACCACTATCCAGCAGCAAACGTCGGTGAAAAAAATACCATGAAAAGATGCCGATGGTGTTCAAAAAAAAATATAAGAAAGCGTACAAAGTACCATTGTCCAAAATGTGAAGATTGTCCTGGCCTTTGTGTCGTACCATGTTTTGAAGAATGGCACTTAAATATGGCTTAGATATATTTGTAATATTTTTTTGTAATATATTTCAGCTAAACTATTGATCTATTGCCTTATTTGTTCCGGGCCATTAAAATGGCCGTTGGTCTATTATAATGGCAGGCATCACTCACAGACCAATGGCCATTTTAGTGGCCTCGAAACAAAATGGCGGAATTTTATTCAGCAACACCAATTGATCCTATCTGTGTAAAAATTGTTTAAATATTCATAACAGTTTTAAAGATATCACACTTGGTCCATAACAAGCGGCTGCCGATTAGCGCCCGGTAATGAACGTGTTAAGTTTCTATATTTTTAAAACGTCAACATATAGTTATAGTGCACAATTTACAATTTTGTTGTTTGATACGTAACTGGAAATCTGAAGGACATTATAAAGTTAAATAATGATTAATATTCTAAAACTCCACCCCTCATATAATAACAATGGAAAATATTGATTTAGGGTGGGTCTTGGAAAGGCGAATACGCCATTGGTAATAGGGAGGGTTTTGAAAGTAAAGGGATTCTGTGAAATCAACCCTTATCACAGATTTAGATCTCAGTTTATATTTATCTCCTTGGTGGTGAAGTTAAAATTAAGTGTTAAAGTTTTGTTTTGACTCAAAGGTGGTGAATAAATAAAAAGGTAAGATACATAATTTGAATTCGATTTAATTAATTTACAACTGGCAAATTAGTAAATTATCAGTATAGGCATATACATACATATAGGAAACTTTTCTATTATTAATTTTACAAAAAAAGTTACTCTTTATAAAAAGTCCTGCTTCCTAAAAAAATAATATAAGACTATTAAAACTTGAAATAGCATCTACAAAGTGGTCAGACAATAGAAAAATTTATAATTGACCCAAGAGAGAAGTACCCTTAATTTTTATTTTAGAGAAAAATGAAATAATAAAATGTTACTTAGGATTAAAAATTATATCTAAGTTTAAGTCCATTGCTTTCTATTCAAAAATAATTTTTAAAATCTAAATATGTTAATTTTTAATGGTACCTACCACCAATGTCTTGGCACCTTTTCTCACCTAGATACCCACAAAATTTCCTTATTTGTCGGTAATTGATAAGTGATTAACGATTATTAACTTGAGTTGCATATTTACGTGTATATTTTAGTTATTTAAATAAAGAATTTACATATTTAAGTTGTTAAAATTATTTTTTAATCGAAAGCAATAGGCGTAAACTTAGATATAATTTTTGATTCTAAGTAATATTTCCTTATTTCATTTTGCTCTAAAATAAAAATTAAGGGTATCTACTTCTCTTTTGGATCAATTATAAATTTTTCTATTTTCTGACCACTCTGTACATGCTATTTCAAGTTTTAATGTTCTAATATTATTTTTTCGGGAAGCAGAACTTTTTATAAAAAGTAACTTTTTTTCGTAAAATTAATAATAAAAAAGTTCCCATATGTACAGAAATTTTAAAGTTGTATATCTCTGTTGCTACTTATGAGACCCATGCCAAGTTCAGGTTTTTAACAGTAAGCCTACTACAAATGTTTTGGTAAAGAAAAAAAAGTATTTTGTAATCTGCGAAAAAGTTGAATTTTTGAATTGACCCACCTGGGAAAAAAATGAACACGCTTAGGGTATTTTATTTATTATTTTTTGTAAACAAATTTTACATCATTTTGTTGACAATTTTTAAATTTTAAAAGAAAAAAATGTGTTAGTAGAAAGTTAGTCATTGGAATTTTTTTAAACCTAAAATATAATTTTAAAAAAAATTTAAATGACTATAACTTTCTACTAACACATTTGTTTCTCTTAAAATTTAAGAATTATCGAGAAAATGATATAAAAGTTGTTTAGAAAAAATAATAAATAAAATACCCAAGCGTGTTCATTTTTTTTCCAGGTGGGTCAATTCAAAAATTCAACTTTTTTCCGCAAATTACAAAATATTTTTTTTCTTTATCAAAACATTTCTAGTAGGCTCACTATTAAAAATCCTGTTGGCATGGTTCCCATAAGTAGCAACAGAGCTATACAACTTTAAAATTTCACTGGCCGCGCCTGGTAGAAGCAAGATATAAAAGCACAAGCACCCAAAACAAGGACATACCCAGGGGAGGGATTCCGGACTGCAGCCTTCAAGGCTAAGCATTTTTACTTTACATAGATTATTGCGTAAATGCACAATGTTATCCCTCCCAATTCGTTAATTTTTCAATAACTATTGTTCAGCCCAACACTAGCCAAAATGTTCTAAATAGTTTTTCAGTAACTAAATCAGACAATCCTAAGCCAAAATTCTGCCTGCGCCTTTGACCTAAAAATACACATTTAAAAAAAAATTTAAATGACCCATTTATTAAAAATTTCTAAATAGTGATATTTAGTGATGTGCAACTTTGATTATTTTTCTTTTAAAACTTATCCCGACCACATCAACAAACCACTTGTCGTTTATTATTAAAAGAAGATCAGAATCAACGGTAAAGGTTTTAAGAAGAAACTAAAAAAGCGGTTATTTGTTTTGCTCTCATCAGTTGGGCGCCAAAATTACAATTAGTTTAATTCTTGGCGCCCAAAATGATACCAAAAGTGCTTTTATTACAAACTACCCCTGGTACAAGCAATAGCTATATACAAAATATATTTTTTTAATGTAGGTCATCCTACCCTCCCCTGCTTTTAATCTAACTTAGCTTAAAATAATTCATAAAATTTAAACGGCATGGTAAGATAAGAATTCATAGAGGTCTTTCCAAATTCCTAATATTTAAATATCCAAATGAACAAAATTTTTGGATAAATTTTCAATTCATTTTACTCTGTAGGATATCGCATTTTAAATTAACTTACACGTTCAAAATCCATATAGAGTAGACTTGAACTGGAACTGGTAATTTAAAAAATTATTTTCTGTGAATTAGGTAGATTAATAAATAACTTTTTATCATTTTATGTATAGTAAACTTTTTCTTGGATCTCGCAATATGGTGGCCAAGTCACTTGTCATTTATGGCACCCTGTTGAAGTCTGGTCTATTTTACGTTTAGAGGTTGGCTAAAGAGACAGGACCGGACTTGTACTCACCGTTGAACAGATAATAAACACCAAGAAAATCTAGTCCAAAAGTAAAATGTTTAAAACATACACTAAACAAAAAACACCTACAAACCACAAACACGAAACACCAAAATGAAAAAAAAACACGCGACCTGTCGTGTCAGCTACATACGGCCCAGTACTTACTACTACTAATCTAGGCACTTTTCGAAGGAACCAATATTAATGTTGGTGTCATCTGTGATTGTCAAATGCCGAAACGCCGAGATTTATAATAAATTGAACTCTATTTCATAAAATATCTGTTTACACCCAGTTTCAGTAAACCAACGCAATCCCTTTATATTATGAAAATCTGTAAAAATCAAAACATTTTCATATTTTATTTAACATCAAATTGCCATATTTTCATACAGTTTGACGTCGAAGCTAATACTTATTGAATAATTTACCAAACATCCCCAAATCGAAAAATAGGGCCACTTTTCTTGAATTGAACAGGGACTTGTCGATCCCAAGGGCGTAATGTAGGCCCTTCAAGGGATTTCAAGGGCACGTGCGTCAAGTTAACACCCCCGAATTACAACCCTATCAATCAAGAGTAATTCTAATTTGATTACAATGACACGGTTGGTCTGTGGGAAAAATAACTTATTTAGGAGATGGAGAAAAACTGCCCTATTCAGAAATAGAACTATAGAGAAAGGATGCAGATGTCAACGTGAACAAACACCACTTTAAAGAATATACACGGTGTCCAAGATAAAAAGGGCTAGTATGGGGATCTTGCTTATGGTTAGAAATACAAAATTGGTTAAATGGGAAAGAACTAATAAAATGATATTCCGTAATTTTTTAGATTATTTCTCATTTTCGAGTTATTCTGAAAAAACTAAATTTTCGAATTTTTAATTAATTTTTTTTCTAGCGTTAATATGAAAGATAGGGCAAAACTAATAAAACATCCTTGTAGCAACTTTTAATTAACTTAAACATTACGTTATTAATTTTATTATTCGAAGTTTCGTCTTTGGGCAGCGATCATCCACTTCAATTTTTTAAATACGGCCTTGATTTTTTGATGTTAGATTTTAGAAGCCCATAATGTGTACACACATTATGGTTAAATTACGTTTTGAGTATTTTTTTGAACATTATTAAGAAATTTCTGTGATACGGACCTGTCTCCTAGAACATTTCATACATTGTTCCAGATTTTGTAATTTAATGAAGGAAATAATGAAGCATACTCAATCTTTTTAATTTCTTATTGTAATTATGGTTTTGTAAATAAGAAAAATAATTAATTAATTACTGTTAAAAAACAGCTGTTTTCCAAATCATTAGTCAGGATTAAAAACACCTAAAGTTGCCTTAATCCTCAAAAACATTTCTAAAACAACACCACAAGAATTTTACGAATGTGTTAAGTAATACTAGTGATAACTACCTACCATCCATGTACATATGTCCTTCCCATTTATTTGTGGTGTATTCAGGCCTGTGGCCAGGCTTTGATTTCAGAGGGCGCAACTAAAGTTTTAGGGGGGCAAACTTATGAAGTAATACTTTTCTAGTAGACAAGACAATGATTTCAGTGATTTTCCAGTGTGGGCAACTTTTTATTTCAGAGTGGGCATTGCACACTCTGCCCCCCCCCCCCCCCCCCAGCTTGAAACTTTCATATTGTATAAAATTTAGGTGACAGGTTTACTAAATCTTTATTAAACCAACAACATTTATCCTTGCTCGTAGCGAGATTCCTCGCGCAAAAACGACCAATAGTTTCTATTCACATGGGTCCGCCCTTACCTTACTTTAACAATTTAAATACAATGTGGATTATGAAAAACACTTCAAATGGTAAGCAGTTTCAACATGGGGCACAAGCCCAGATATCTGATTTTTTTAACACTCTGTATTTTGCTAAAATTCTCACAAATTTCCAAAAATGGTAAGGTGTAATTTTTTCGTAACAAAATTGATCATGACTGTAAAGTCGTTTATTTTACAAAAATAAAACTACCCTGAATCTTAGAAACCTGAAGTAGAAAAGATTGTTATTATATTAAATTTGTATTTGGCACATTGAATACAATTAATCTTTATAACTTAAAATACATTTCGACTGTTGTCCAGTGATATAAGTCTTCAGCATATTCACCAAAGGGGTTTCATTGGTAGCTCAAGACAATTTTCAATCTAAATATATGAAATAAAATGTCCTGACTGACTGATTCATCATGCCCGAGCAAAAACAAAACAGCTAAAGCTATAAATATGAAATTAGGTCAATAGTTTTATTTTATAATGTAGAAACTCACTAAGAAGGGATTTTTTTAAAATTCAACCCCTAAAGGGGTCATAAGTGGGTTGAAAATTTGTATGGGGAAAAAATATCAGTTGGTCCTATTAACTTCAAACTTCATAGAAATACTCCAAAAAATAAATGATTAAGCACGTATTTTACATTTTTAATAAATCAACCCCTAAGGGGATAAAATGGGGGTTCAAAGTTTGTAATAAAGTACAATTATTGTTATACCGCGGACGAAGTCGCAGGCGCAAGCTAGTATGTAATATGTGATAAGTAAGAAATTTTTTAAAAGTCTAGTAGGTATTATTTTGTAGCAAACATTAAGATCTTGGAGAACTGGTGCTGCCCTCCCCATTCCTGTGATAATGACATGATGAATGTCGAAAACAGAGAAGTCTTACAAACTATTACCTCTTGCAATAACGTTGTTCCGAAGAAAAAGTAAGTACGCTGTACAAATTACATGAAAATACAACGTAACAGAAAACGTCGGTAGGTCTGTCTGTATCAATTCGCATCTAGATAACAACTAAGCGAACTGTGATAAAGTGCTCAAAATTCTGTACATAGTTTCTGCGGGAAAACTAAAATTTGACAGGAGGTTTTATTCAATGCACAAATAATAGTGTAGCAATAACATATTATTCATAATTACCTATGCACTGAAAAGATTGATTTGTGAAAGTACAGTAAAAATCACTAGTCATGGGTTGCCAAAATGAATTGGGTATATTTTACAAATGTAAATTTACAAACATTATGTGAAAGTTGGTGTAATTTTTACAATTATTTTGCGTAACTACGTATTGTGTTTAAATTATCATTGTATTACATGAGTAATAGTAATATTAGAATTACCTAAACAGGTTATCAAAATTACGGGTATAAAATAACTCTTTTATGAAGTTTTCGAGTGAAAAAAATATTAGTAGTGTTTTTGGAAATGATACTTTACCCCCGATTTATGTTCTAAAAATTTTACATCGGCATCCATATTTATTGACGGAATCTCGAGTCGCTACAATTTATGACTCCCCCTGGCAATAAATATTACATTTTTTAGTACCAACATCAAAAACAACACGTGAAATGTAACTTATATTTCGGTGAAGTTTTTTAAATAAAAATATTGACAGCGTTTTTTATTAAAAACCATTGCCCTTAAGTACTTACTATTTAATTATTTACTTAGTTATTAAAACACGTCACCTTGTATTTTTGTAAATAATATTTCGCGGTTTAGAATTACGCCATAGTTTATTTACGCAAGATAGGAAAAAACTTTATCAATGTATGTATGTACCTGTATTTTTTTAAGAAAGCTTAAATAAACTAAACGTGTTATTTGTTTTGTTAATTGTAAATTTTCTAAAATAGTGCTGAGTAGTCAAATTGTAATGATACTATTAGATACCTACCAGAGCATTGCCATCTTTATCTGGAGAAAAGGATTGTTATCGGTTGAATATGGTTTGCTTATGTACAGGGTCTTCCAACGAGGACTGAACAGGGGCTCATATTTGAGCTTCCTTGTATTTAAAGAAAAATCTAAAACAGCCAATCGATGTACTTTTTCCTGCAGAATTCAAAAATGAAACCAAAAATTTATTTGGACCAGAAGCAAAAGAGTTACGCTATGGATAAGGTGTTTTTTAAATGGAACATAGCTTTTTTTATACGATTTTCGGAACGAGTGATTTTTTTTATGTCCGTTCTGATTAAAATATTTAATATTGTGACAGCTATTTTTATTAAATTTTAATGTTTTATCCAGTATAATTTAACTTCAACCTGTTTGAAACATACACTAGGTAATAAAGGTAAAATCACCTTGAAATCCTTCAAAGTCAAGCAATTTGACAAATTTACTATAATATTGCCGAAATGAAATATTCATCAGATGAGAGATTGCAGATTGTTATCTTGTTCTACAAATGCATTTGTAGAACAAGATAACAATCTGCAATCTCTCATCTACTGAATATTTCATTTCGGCAATATTATAGTAAATTTGTCAAATTTTTTGACTTTCAAGGATTTCAAGGTGATTTTACCTTTATTACCTAGTGTATGTTTCAAACAGGTTGAAGTTAAATTATACTGGATAAAACATTAAAATTTAATAAAAATAGCTGTCACAATATTAAATATTTTAATCAGAACGGACATAAAAAAAATCACTCGTTCCGAAAATCGTATAAAAAAAGCTATGTTCCATTTAAAAAACACCTTATCCATAGCGTAACTCTTTTGTTTCTGGTTCAAATAAATTTTTGGTTTCATTTTTGAATTCTGCAGGAAAAAGTACATCGATTGGCTATTTTAGATTTTTCTTTAAATACAAGGAAGCTCAAAAATGAGCCCCTGTTCAGTCCTCGTTGGAAGACCCTGTACATATGCGAAGGATACAGAAAGTAAAACATGAATTAAAATAATTTAATTATTTTCAACCATATACGTGGATAATATTGACTTTTTGACTTTTTAAAAGTTTGGAAGTGCCACTTTTTTGCCTTTTATTTTCGGCCCACACCACAAGTGGAAAGTTTACCTATTTTCCACCCGTGGGTGGAAAGTAGGTGTTTATTTTTAACAACCTTTGTTTATTCCATAACAACAATCGCATAGCTTCAAAAATTTTACAACATAACGATTTGTCTAATTGATATTCTTGAGAAATCGTCTCTGTGACATGAGTCACTCGCAAATAAATTTTTTTCATCAGAAAATTAAAAAATAAAATTAAGAAATTATGGTTAAAAATAAAACAGTAAATAGGTATACAAACCTTGGTGAAAAGTTGTTACATTATTGTCATTGTCATTGCATAATACAGAATTAAAAAAAAATACACAACAAAGAACCTAAAAAATATAAATTTAAACTGGATGAGGGAGGTGTACACCTCCTACTTCCAAACATGTTCTCATTCTTATTTTTACAGCATCAAAAACATTGGTGAGGGTGAGCACTTGGGGGGAGTTATTAATCTCCTGAAATTTATTTGCAATTCTAGCTTGTATGTCTTCTACATTTTCACAAGGGATTTTGAAAACCGAGTTTTTAATGTGTGGCCATTAAAAAATTCTCACGGCGTGAGATCGTAGGACCGTGGTGACCACCTAACTGGCATATTACGACTAATGATTCGGTATTCGAAAAATTATTCCAAAAAAATTTAAATTATCAAGTTACGTGAATTGGTGGGAGGTTCTGCCGGAAGTAGCCTTGTCGCATCTCTTTATCGTCTAATGCGTTTATGAAATTTTCTAAAATTTCATAACATTATCGCGCGGAATAAAATTGAGGGTCCCTTAAAAAAAATCGGTCCAATTAACCTTCTTTTCGATATGGCCGCCCACACGCCAACTGTCTGTAAATGCAGAGGCTTCCCTATAAAGAAATGAGAATTTTCAGAACTCCACAATCTAATTTGTTGAGAATTTACATAACCAGAGAGGTAAAACCATGCCTCGTCAGTAAAAAAGGTTTTTTAAAATACGTTTTCATTATTATGCAAATTATCCATAAATCACTCTGAAAATTGCATTCGCTGCGACTTATCGTTTGGTAACAATTCTTGGACTGAGATTAGACGATAAGCATGTATAATATGCAGGTCATATTTCAGGAGGATTGTATTGCAGGTTCCGTAGGATACATTTACTCGCTGTCTTAAATGCCGAATAGGGGTTTGTGGGTGTTCATTAACAATTTGCCTCAATTCTTCTACTTTTTGTGCAGTGCGAACTTTGGGTCTCCCATTGCCTTTCTTTCTATTCACACTTCCTGTTTCTCTAAACAAAACCACAGATCTAGTCAAGACTTGACGAAACTGGTCGAAATCCATGACTATGTGTGGAAATTCTGTTTTAAATTCCTGAATGGCGTCCCGTATTGAATAAACCCACTGGCCATCAACCCTTCTACCATTTCTTAAGTAATTTTCGATCATAAATGCATTTTGTTCTGCCGTGATTAACATATTTAATTTTCTTAAAAATAAAATGTTCAGAACTTGACAGTTCTATTTTTCATTCACCTATACCTTTTACTTATGTTATCTTTCAAGAGTAATAATTCAAGATATACTTTAAGGACTTTTTTTGATCTTTTACGTTAAATATGTAACAAATAATATGGATGGTTAACCAACATATTACCTATAAATGGATTATTTGTTAATAATGTCATTTTAAATTATCTTAACTATCTACATCTCTGTACAAAATACTGACGCACAAAAATACAGATCAAAAATTGTAAGCTATAAGATTTCTGGTGTTAAAAAGGCAAGTCGGTAGAATACGATTTCCTTAGATTGTGTAGCAACGAACAGATACATCTATTTAGTTACATCTGTTTTGCCGGCAGCAATAACTCACAGCTTCTGCAAAAAGTCGGGTGTATTAAGGGGATACTTAAAAGCAGCATTGCCAAATGAGCAAAATTAACGAGCATTTATTCATTAAGTAAGGTGTCATCATAAGGATGAAACATTGATTTTTGGCAACCCCGCATGACGATATACGAGGTGTGCGTCATCCGAACGATAATAATAACACTTGTCATCATCACCATATCACTATCTTTCTTTCTCCCATTTGCGTAACTTTCTTAGATGTTGACGCGTGGCGATAGAATAATTTATGACTGAATAGTTTTACGTGTTCTTCGCTATATAATCTAAGACTGTATCCTTGTCAGCTTTCGCCAGTAATTTGCAAACAGTAATAAAATTTTCACTTTACCGTGATTTTTCTTTTTCAAGGGAAAAAATCAACGATATGTCCATGCTTAGTAGAGAAGAGCGACGGCGTCGACGAAGGGCGACTCAAAAATATCGAACAGCTCACGCAACCCGTGAGAGAATAAGAGTGGAAGCATTTAATGTAGCGTTTGCAGAACTCAGAAAGCTATTACCGACTTTACCACCTGATAAAAAGTTATCCAAAATTGAAATTTTAAAGCTGGCTCTATGTTATATTGCTTATTTAAACCACGTTTTGAAAGCTTAACGAGAGGACATTATTTTATTTTAAAGATACATCTAATCTACATCATTATAATTTTTAAATGTACTCCCAAATTAGCACCTATTCTTTTTTCGGAGTAGACAAGCTTGCTGCCAATACAACAAATGCCGATGATTTAAAAACGATGCAATAGATCCAGTTACGCCATCTGAAATGATTCTATTAGAATATATTGGATTTGTTTATTTTTTAGTAGTAAGTCGTAAGTCTGAGATAAATTGAGTGAAATTAAAAAAATGGTATGATAAGAAATAACAACAAACATAATGATCATAATTTTTAATTCCAGTTACTCCCGAATCTCTATAATAACATAAATTTTTTCATGTCATAATATTAAAAAAAAATTACTTATCACTTAACGCACCTGCTAGAAACTCTCGAAAAACAATTTACGAACAATTTTTCGAAAATACTTTTTTTTTTAAATACAATATTTTAAAATCACATTTTTGCAGAGTACATTTTTTCGAAAATACAGTTTTTCTGAAATTGAATTTCGAACCTTAATACTTTAGAATATGTTAATTAAAAAGAACAGAAAATCATCCTGAGCAAACCTAAACAAATACGAGCAAAACTGATGCATATTTGCTTTTTTTGAGTTTGGTCGGGTTTGCTTAGATTTATTCAGGCTGTTTCTATCTTTTTTACCAACATTTTCTTAACCATTAAAATCTGATACCTATATAGAAAGAATAGTCAGCATTATAATCCCCCAACAATACATTCTAAACTAAATACCTTAAACTGGGCCAGTAGACCAAAGCTAAGTTTTTCCAAAATACAAAAATTGAATTTTGAAAAATGCCCCATTCTGAAAAATACTGGTATATTATCTCGTACTTCAGTTTTGGCTTCAAAAAATCTCTCTAATTTTACGTACAGTCACTGAGAACTGAAACTTTCAGATTATTGCGTTTCTATTTAGTCCTGAAACTTTGAATTGTCAGTGGCTGTACCTACATTATGCTCTCTTAGCTTGGTTTTCACAATTAGGCGAGAGATGATTTACCTATGGAACATTTTATAACTTGCAATAAAAATTGATTTATTTCTAGTCACAATATACATTATTTATAATTTTTTTGGTCATTTTTGTATTTTATTGTTCAATTGTTTTTATGTTTATGTAAATAAATATTTGTTTATTACTATTTGGTGTGTTTATTTCTGAAATTAAAACCCATCTCTAAATTTTACCTCACTATTATTCTCCCAGTTTTAACAAGAAAATTGTACGATAAAAAAGGAGAGTCGCTAATGTTTAAACCCAGTTTATTTTAACAATAAAATGATGGGTGTAAAATTACAAGTTTTTAAACGGACATAATAAATCTGGTGAACTAAAAAGGCTTAGTGGCCGGGAAAATCAAATCCATACAAATTCTAGGGAGTGTTTTAGCCAATATATATATATATATATATATATATATATATATATATATATATTTATATATATATATATATATATATATATATATATATATATATATATATATATATATATATATATATATATATATATATATATATATATATTATATATATATATATATATATATATATATATATATATATATATATATATATATTTATATATATATATATATATATATATATATATATATATATATATAATAACATAGTAAATTAAATTTTCTATACACTAGTTTGTAAGGCCAGCCCAAAATTAAAAAAAATACTAATTAATATTATTGACTTACTGTCAATAAAGATTTTTTACACTGCGTGATCACCAGGCAACTAAAGGCGTTGGATAAAACCAACTATGCCAAAAAACTAAATGATTGGTTTAATGACTCTGTGTACTAAAACAGCAAAAAAAGCACAACTTTTTTATTTAACGTTTTGCATTAAAATTTTGAAAAAGGCAACTTTACTCGTAACAAAAGTTCACGTTTTTGTATTTTTTGCATACCCTGTACAAAAAAACAAGTGTTTGGCATCGTGGATCTTATTTTTAAAGCAAGCAAAAACTTTTATAAGGAAGGCCATTTTTTCATATATTTCAGTTTTTGGTCCATTTGGCCGCTTGTCTACCCATCCGTGGACATATTGTATAATAAGAAATACTTTGAATCACTAAAAATATGTAGAAACGAAAATATCAAAAGATAAAATAGTTCACTACTCTATAAATTAGAGTAATGTTATTACTAATAAACAAAATTTTGCCACTTTGGCAAACAGACGAAAAACTGGAAACATATTCGGCAGGCGCTTCTGGCGAAAACCTGGTTAAGCGTCAAATTAAATAACCGGTTTCTCTGAACATCTGGGACCTCCATCCGTAAATCTGCATCCCTGGGGAATCGCGCATCGAGCAAGTATTTCTCAAAAGCGATAGCATGTTCTGTAGGTAATAGGTATTTATTAAATTACCTGTCTTAACCGCAAAAGAAAACGCAAATTAAATTATTATTAGCATTGTAATAAGGAATATGCACATATTTTTTTATTGCATAAATCGTTTAAGGAAGTCATTACAAACCCAAAAAAAATATTTTGAAGAAAATGACTGGAATAATTTTGCTACAATAAATGTTTACTTTTCGGTATTATTTATTACAATTTAAAAAGCGGCCATTTGTCCTTAGTGAATAATGACGTCGGGAGATCATCAAAAATAAGTGTCAATCTACATGGTAACGTAAAGTTTAACCTAAAGTCGAACAGGTTTGTTTTTCTCGGAAACAGTCAGAGGGGAGCAATCTAACTCTTTGAGTTGATAGAGGAATAGTGCAACTAGCTTCGGTAAAAAAAGTCAGTTATACTGGATATTTCGTTTCGGAGCTATTAAACGTCAAAGTTGAAATTTCCGCGATTTCCGTTGAAATCGGGTACAGGTCGCAAAAGTGAATTAAACCGATGTAAATTTTCGGAGGTTGAAGAGGACCCGGAGCTTCAGAACTCTATGGAAACTGGTGAGGATCGGACAATGGCAAGTAATTCTTTTGACTTTTTTTTGGTCGAGCAAGGCCATTAGCAGGCCTCTTTTTGGTACCTAATAACTCGAAAACAAAATGTGGGATCGAAAAACGGATATATAAGTAAAACTTTAAAATCTCAAATACTTTCTTTTTGCTATACATTTACCTAAACCTAAAATCACTGAAAAATGGATATATTTGGGAAAAACTGGAAATTTCGATTTTTAATCCAAATATTTCATGGTTTTTAATTTCTTGTGGGGTCAACATGGTTGAAATTAAAATTGCATATACGTCATCGGAAAGAGTTCGTCGAAATACATGATAGCCATATTTTTTAGTTTCTTCATTTTTTATAGAAAGGGAGCAATCGCCGATTAAATTTCGATTTGAATCACTTTGAATCACTTTGTGTTTTTCCTATCTAATTTTTTCCCAATTTTTCGACACTATCTTATAAAGGAGTAATACACTTTAAAATGAGTACCGAATGGGTCATCCAGGAGCGTACTTAAGGGGTAAAAACAGAATTTTCTTGATTTTTCTGACAAATCCTACTTTTAACCGACATTATTCCACACCATTTTTCTTATTTAGTGATTCTTCTTGGGTTATTTTATCCGTTAATTATCTAAGAATACCTCCCACTAATTTAAATCGCTTATTTTTTCGTTTAAGTTATAAATAAATAGGTTTATTTGCATCGGGGACATGCAAAACTTGAAAATTTTTTGAATTTTCGAAGATTGCCGTGAAAACAAAGAATTGCAGTTTACTGACTCGATATTATTAAGACATGATGTGTCAAAATTTCGCAAAAATGCCACTTGCGCAATTGAATGATTCCTGGACCGATTTCGGCTTAAAATATACATGAATAAGATTTTAGGAGCCTTCTACTTTAAGTGCAGGGATATTTTATTAGATGAGTTACGCGTTAATTGCCATTTTTACTGATTTTTCGATGACCCTACAACACTGGAATTTGCCATGTATTTGTCAATATGAGTCATAAAAACACTTTTACTGACAGCCAATGGGATCTCATTTTACAAGTTTCGAAATTCGCGCGAAAATTTGCATTAGAAAATCCTTTTTTTTTTTTGTTAATAAAGACCAAAATAAATGAATAACAGCAACATCCATAAACATTTAATTTATGTAGAGAATATAAAAAAAATATTTCAGATTTATTTGGGTTATATGCATATTTCATTGTTTTGGAGTAAGATTATGTAATATTGAAATAAATTAGTTAAACTTGAGAGTAGCGGATTTCTGGGCCGTTATCTAGGTCACTTTTTTATAACTTGATATAAGAAAATAAATGCAAGTAATTGAAAACTCGGATATTAAAAATACCCATTTTTATGTATCTTGCAAAATTTAGTAAATTTTTCCTCTTCTAAATCCCATCCGCGGACATACTGTATATCTACATCAGAAAGTCATTCTTTTTTAGCAAATAACTGAGCAACAACAATGTTAAGAAACGTTTAAGGGGTTGAAGCTGATTACTACTCTTCTTAACGAAGTTTTATCAACGAAGAAATTGCTTACATGATAATAATAAAAGGTTTCCATCTGTTGTGAACTTTTTGGGAACACTGTATATATTTTATAGGTCGATATAGTGACTTACTATAGCTACCTACCCTTATTGTAAATCTATCATGTCCAAAGAAAATATATCTAATGCCCTATGATAAATGGTTCTTATAAAAAAAATTCAAAATGTAAACATTCTAAAAATGACACGCTTTATTTACACATTGCACCCCTACTAGATTGAAATTGTTAAGGATTAACAAGGATGCAGGAGCCATAAAATGCTCATCCAGTGGCGTATCTCTAATTTAGAAAAAGTGTCCTAACGTTATATATGTAGGTACTAAGGTACACTATGTCACGGATGGGGTAGACAAGAGGACACATGGACCAAAATGTGAAAGGTACGAAAAAAGGTAATTCTTTATGAAAGTGTCGGCTTGCTTTAAAATTAAGATCCACAATGTCAATTTTTTTTTGTACAGGGTATGCAAGAAATACAAAAACGTAAAATTTGGTAAAGAGCAAAGTTGCCTTTTTTAAATTTTAATGTAAAAAGTTAAATAAAAAAATTTAAAAGAATTCCTATTCCAGATTTTCAAGTAAAAATTTGAAATTTCTAAATTACGCTTTTCAAATTAAAATTTTGGTCACACTGTAACTTTTTTTATTTGATTACACCTGTGATAACTGTGACGTATTTGTCAAAATAATAAAGATGTTTTCTTAAGAGGAAAGAATATTATAATCTAAAATTATAGACTCATAGAAGTTAAAGGAAATTACAAATAGAATATTAAATAATAATAAATGCAATATTTGAGAAAAAATTCTTATTTTATTAAACTTTAAAAAAATTAAGGGCATATCATACTTATTTTTCAAACACTTCTCGTCCATATTCTACATATTTTTCTAACTGACACGTCGAAAATGGCTAAAGCTTCTTCTTATTTCTTCCAGTGAAATCGATTCTGTCGCTCTTAAAATTCCCTGCTTCAAAACTTCTTCGTCCTTTTCAATGGGTTTTTATACGTTAGTTGTTTAATGCGCCCCCAAAGAAACATATCACAAATCGTCAAATCGGGACTCCTAGGTGGCCGCAAAATTGGACCATTTCGGCCCATCCATCGATTTCCAAATTTGCGATTGAACCAATCCCTTACTTCTGCGGCATAATATGCAGGGCACCCATCGTGTTGAAAATACATATTTCGGTGGTATTTGAAGAGGCAATTATTCTAACTTGTCTGACAAAAATGACTGCAGCATATGTAAATAAGAATGTCTGTTACATGTGTTATTAGAAAAATATGTTATAATCCCATAATATAGGAAATGGCGTACCAAAAATACTGACCGTTGGCGTCGTAGCGAACCGACGCGTCGGTTCGCTATTCTAAACTCTGGATTTTCCCTATTCTACTATCTCACGTACTGAGAAGCTACAGTGCCATTTGTATACTGACGATTGACTCATCTGAGAATATTATCAGCTTATGAAAGTTCACAATGTTACTTAGAATTTCATCACAGATCCACGAACAAAAACCTAAGCAAGCAGGCAAGTAATATTTAGATTAATTGTGATAATTTGTGATAACATGGAAATATTTTTAATTAACATCTCCACGTATCCACGATTAACTTAATAGTTTTCTGCAATTACAGACATTGTGTAAGTACGTCACTGAGAAATCTATACAAAACATAAGTAAAGCAGATACCAAAATAAAACACCATATCGTCCGAACAAGTAGTTTTTTGCATAATCCTCTGGTTCCCTCTTATCCAGGGGATAATAGAGGCACGTGCAAAATTCAATTGTGTTCGGGTGTCATTACACGCATTAAGGGTGTCAGAAGGGCGATGTAACAAATTAGCTTTAAGTTGGATGAGTCTATAATACTATAATCTCATTTATTCGAAAGTGGCGATAAAAAAGTTTAGGATGGGTCCGATGGGCAAGTGAAATTTAATTGGTGATTATCAATATGAAAGTAATCATTTGAGCACATTGAAAGAGTTTACAATTAGAAAAAATGCAACAGACAGATTCATTATTGCTAAGACCAGTCTACTTTGACAATAAAGGGTAAAAATTCAAAAGTGTATGAGAGTAAGACAACTTAGTTTTAAGCTGTGAACTTATTTCTGAGTTTTTTTCGCAAATCTATGAAGAAAAGGACATCTTACGTATGTATTGTCGGCAATAACAGACGTACTACATACTTTCGTTTAAGCAAGATCAGTGGCGTATTTTAAATTTCGCCAGGCGCGGATTTAGGAGAGGCGCAGTATTAGGCTATAAGCTTTACTAGCTTGGAAAATGCTAAATAAAAAAGACGAAAAACGATCCTGAACAAACTTAAACGAACCTTTTTTGAGTTTGATCAGGTTTCCTTAGGTTGGGTGCGGTACTTTCTAGACTTTTCCAAAAGCCGCTGCTGGAAAAAATTAATATTCGAAAAGTGTTTGTCGAAAGAATTTAATTTCGAAGAAGATTCTAAAAAAGCGTATTTTTGAAAAGTGCTCTAAAAATTAAAAATTGGTTTTCAAAAAATTTTGACAGCAGGCAGACGGCGTAAATAAAAAAATGCTAGAATATTTACACTTTAATAATAATCATCAAACAATTTATTGGCCGTAACGCGTGTACTCTTTTTTTTTGTCAAAAAACATTTTTTCGGCATTAGATGAAGCAAATTTTGTCGAAAAACAGCTTTATCGAAAGAAACGGATCTTCAAAATTTTTTCAAAAATATTTTTTTATGATATGACAATTTTAGAAAATTCACTTTAATAAGAGTTCTGAATGTGCTCCACTATTGGCTAGATAATAATACAGCCTATTTTCGATCTCTTCGCGAACGTTCCATGATGGTTATCAATGATTTATCGGAAAATGGATTGGCAGGAGAACTGCTTAGAGTGACCGGCGAAATTTCCAGAGATGACACCACTTGATTCCTTTCTTTAAAGTAACTTAAAACAGGTATCAGGTACTGTCAAGCCATTTTATGTGTGAATTGAATTTTATAAAACTGTCATATTACTAAAAGTAAATTATTCTTAATAAAACTCATTACAAATGAATTTAATTTTTAAACCTTGTTAGATCAGGATTTCTACAGCTTTTGAAATGATGCATCACAAATTAGGATTTGCAACGATCAATGATTTACCGAAAAATGGATTTGTAGGAGAATTGCTTAGCATGATCGGCGAAATTTCCAGAGATGACACCACTTGATTCCTTTTTTTGAAGTAACTTAAAATGGGTATTACTGTCAAACCCTGTACAAAAAAAAAACAATCTTTTGGCATCGTGGATCTTATATTATCTTTAAAGCAAGCAAAAACTTTGATAAAAAATGACCTGTTTTCGTATTGCTGCTTCTTGCTCCTTTTGTCCTCTTATCTACCCCATCCGTGGACATACTGTATATCCCTTTTTAATGTGCCAACTGTAATTACTGTATTTAGGTACGTTCCATTTTTAAATGTATTATTTGGTTTGTTATAATCCTACAATCTATGACTCACGCTTGTTATTTTGTCATAATCCTACAACTTATGACTAGCATGTTTTGAACACTATGCTTCGTACTTACCTTTAATATTGTTGCTCTTACAGCAGACATACTTTATTAAAAGGGGACTTATCAGAAAAAGACAGAAATAAATATTATTAATCTTTAGTTAGTATTTTTGTTCGTTATACGTTCGACCAGATATTGCGATTTTTTAATACAAGGAGACAATGGTTTGTGTGAGATGAAGTAAAAATGTTTTAATTAAACACGATTTTGAAGAATCTGAAAAAAAAACTTCGGAAGAGCAACCAGAAAATGTAAAATTTTCTTAAATGGCTTTATTATGTAAAATTTAGTGACAAATGCGCAATAAAATGCATGCAATTTTTTCATTGAAATTACGGTGACCAGACAGTGTGCAATTTTACTTTTTACGAAATCTTATTTATAATAATTTACAGGTTATATCATTTGATTTATCATAAAATATACCCTCTCTATATAACGGGGTGGTTTAATTGGTCTCCATCCCTTTTGTCATGGTGTCTAGTGCTGTTTAAGGGATTACTTCCATATGATTTGTTATCGCCATTATCCCTTCGGGCTTAAGGGATGAAGCAGGTGTTTAAATTGTTCAGAAGTGTTGGTAAAATGGATTATTTTATTGTTGTATATATATATATTATATATATATATATATATATATATATATATATATATATATATATATATATATATATATATATATATATATATATATATATATATATATATATATATATATATATATATATATATATATGTATGACAATAGGCAAACCAAGAAATTATTTTTTAAGAAAATAGCCTTTTTCAGTCTCTTTGTTTGTCGTATTTTCTCGATTAAAGTCTGGTGATTCGTTACCTTGGAGATTTTTAGCAATTGTTTGTCACAGTAAACTTTTTTATTGAAGCGAGTTTGTAAAAACATTAAACACATTAGACAATCATGACATGACACATTTCGTGCTTTAAATTACCTTCATAATCACTTTTGTTAAAATGTCTGGAACAGATTCTAGCATTTTTCACATTACACTTATCTTCCCGTGTGCACAGACGCTTCCAAACACTTTGTGTTTCTTTGTCTTTGGGGAAGCTGAAAACTTTAATATCGGCCATAAAGTCCTTGCATCGATTGTCCACATCACAACCATACACAACACACCTCATTTTCACTTTTAAACTATTAAAGGTGATATAAAAACACCAAAAAAAACTTTAAAACACAACGTGATCTTAACAAAGGCGTGTCTCGTTTACAAAATATGGCGGAATTACTCACGGCGTGACGTACATGGCCACGCCCACCTGCCCGGTATAATATCTTCTTTTATTTGTATCACCTTCAACGAACACTCAAAATGCTTCTGAATTTTTTTTCTCGAAGTCGACCTTTTTGGAACAGCCAGTCTGGGCATAGAAGGCCCTAACAGCCACCCTAGTAAACCAACGGCAGTAGGGATCGGGAAACAGTCGGGCGCCTGTCGGCATTGGTGGGAAGTCGGCGGCTCTTTTTGCGATTTTCTGATTGCGTAAGGTAAGCGTGTGTTATTTCCACGAATTGCCAGCCTTGAACCTAAAGCGTCACGGACTCAGCATCCCAGAAACGCCAGATCGAACGCGGTTACGATTCTGCGAAAATCAGCTTTCGGTTCTTAAGCGGCTTTGCTGGAGATGGTCAACCACCAAGTTACCGCGATCATTCCGCTTGACTTTAAATTTCCCGCCATCTCTCCGACAATGAACATGCGTGATAGTAAATTTCCGAATTTACAGGACGGTGCGACTCGACAACAAGGAACCGTCAATTTTTGTCGAAGCGTAAGTATCGACGTGTTTATGTTTGGTGCTTTTTTTGTGTGTTGTTCAGTTGTTCGCCAATATATTTTTCTGAAATGTGAGGTTTGTTCTTTTGTGTTAACACGAAACTGCACTAATTTGCTTATGGGTATCTTCCACGAATAAAAAAAAGTACAAGTTAGTGCACAAAAGAACAAACCTGCGTATTGTAGCTTGTAGCATTTTCAGTGATGATATCGTTTTTTATTGTTCCTTGTTTTGTATGTAAATATGTTTTTAAATAAATGTGTCCACTACTTTATAGATTATTATAGTTTAATATTTTCCCTTATCTTCTGCCATTTTACTGCTTTCCTAACTAGAAAAGTTTTAAACCAGTTTAAAGTGATGAGATAAATTTACTATTTTTTAAACAAAAATGAGAAAGGTTTGTTAATCGCAAATAGCTATTTAAATACTGGGAGCAGCTGAGATGTCCAGCATTATAAAAAAACAAAATGAACTGTATATAAGAAGGTTAACGGTTATTCTAGAAATATATTTACAGAAAAAAAAACAACTTAAAATTTCCAAAAATAATTGCATTTTAGCCCTGCATACCCCAAGTTTATGGACAACAATTTTGAATTCTTATTTAAAATGTCTGGCATAGAACTGGTATAACATCAAGTGCAAATTATTTTTGTTAATTTCCAGTGACAGTTTTTTTTTGTAAAAGTCTTTGTAAAAAGTCCAATGCGGACCATCTTAAATTTATATTAAAACCAAGCATTACTGCACCTAGCTGTGTACGGGCCAACCACTGTACTTAACCCAATCAAACCCTTTTATTTTCCTTGCTGTACTTGGCTAATCCTAGGGTTGCCAGACCTTCTATATTTAATAGAAGTCTTCTATATTCAACGAAAATCTTCTATCTTCTATATTCCTAAAATATAGAAACAAAATCTTCTATATTTCGGCGTGTCAGAATAATATAATTTTTTGACTTCTGGCCCAGCATCAATGAAATTTTAAAGTTGCATATCTCCGTTGCTACTTATTAGTATGTACTTATGAGACCCATGCCAAGTTCAGGTTGTTTAATAGTGAGCCTACAAGGAATGTTTTGGTAAAGAAAAAAAATATTTTGTAATTTACGAAAAAATGTTGAATTTTTGAACTGACCCACCTGGGAAAAAAATTAACATGCTTAGGTTTTTTATTTATTATTTTTTCTAAACAAATTTTACATCATTTTGTCGACAATTCTTAAATTTTAAGAGAAAAAAATGTGTTAGTAGAGAGTTATAGTCATTTGAATTTTTTTTAATTATATTTTAGGTTTGAGCTTATTTGAGGTTGAGGTTATTTGAGTTGAATTTAAAATAATGTTTAATGGATATTATTTTAGTTCTTATTTTCATTTTTCTGAATATGTTTACTTAATATGTGTTTATTTTTAATACATTAGCAGTTATACCTAATGTAATGATGGTAATATGGTAATAAATGATTTATTTGAATCTTCTATATATGTTTTGAAACTTCTATATTTTCAAGTTAATTCTTCTTTTTTTTTCTTTTTTCTTTTTTTATCTTCTATCTTCTATTTTTGACATTTTGATTTCTGGCAACCCAAGCAAATCCACCAGTGGATGGACAGCGATACTGCGCCATGTACCAAAGAGTAACGGGTTACTCTTTGCCTGTACTGTAATGCCGCATTATACATTCCATGTGCCGTCACGGCAAAGAGGACATGCTCGGTCTACAATCCGCCGGGTTTGCCCTGTTTCGGGCCGGACGCGGCTTTCAGCAATGCGGGTTCTGGAGCAGCCACTCGTGGCGTGCCGTGCTTTTAGGGGCGGAGGAGACACAATGATTTGGGAGCCCCAAATTATGTTCCCTTTATTGGAGAGCATGTGGTCATAGTAGGCAGTGAATCTCCAGGGGGCGCCGTGAATTACTTTCATTTTATTGGAGAGTATGTGGTTATAGTAGACAGTAGCGGGGGGGGGGGGCTGACGCCCCTCCAATGGCACGTCATGGCAGCCACTTGCGTTTACTGGGACGTTTCGTTTTACAATATATTTTTTTTTAATTTCGGTCATTGGAATTCGGACGTATCCTTATGCGTCCGGATTTCAATGACCTAATAATTCGTGCTTTAAGAAATGTTATGAAAGGGTTAAATGATTCTAAAGTTAATTTTTTTAACCATTTTCGAAATATACGGTGTATTTTAATAATGAGTATTCTTTAATCATAATCATAGTAGGCGTTATTTATTTATAATCGCATTTTCGTGAATTCGTGCTTTCGTAACTATGGGAACAACACTGTCTCGTCATTAAATTATTTTTCTGTAGTCTGTGGCTGTACTCAGTAGACGTTGGGCTAAACCATATACGTATATGGGCTAAACGGTTTTCTTGCCCCGTTTCCGAAAAAGAAGAAAATAACTAACCAAACCAAACTTTGAATTCAAATTAAAGAAACCGGGAAGAAGTTTTTTTTTCTTCGATATATGTAGATATGTTCTAGAAAAACTTGTATTTATGTTACGTGCAAGTTCTATTACTAAACGAGTTTAAGAAAGGACCTTAATTAAATTAAGTAACACAAATTACCATGTCTCAAAGGAAATCGGCTAACAAATTACGAACTAATCTTACACAGCAAACCCTTGAAGACTCCTTTGGAGAATTAGTAGTAAACCCTGAAGAAATAGCCAATAATGTTATTCGATATATTATATATCGAGCAGGAGAACACATGAACTTTACTAAAGCTGAACTGATGAGAAATGTGATTCATAAAGCGGGTAACAAATATGAAGAAATAATAACCAGAGTAAGGAATATTTTAAGAAAGGTAAGTTTAATGGATAGTTAATGTAGTATTGTATTTGCATCGCAGAAAAAATAGTTTTTGAAAAAGATTTTTCCCTTAATAAATATAATATGAAAGTGTTTGACTTCGTTGGTCGAACCGGTTCTCGTTCGATCGCCGAAGTTAAGCGACGCCTGGCACGGTTATTACTTGGACCAAGGAAGGTGGTGGAGGAGCTCGTCCAAGGAGGCACCACCCCACACATTTGCTTAAAGTGCTGGCGAAATCCATACAGTTGTTTCCAGCCCTGGATGTGTGAGTCGGACACCCCCAGTACACCCATGGTACTTAGGTTTAGGACCTTCATGGGCTGTCCAAAAGATACAAAAAATTTATGTAGTAGGTATAGGTACCTAAGTGTGACGGTTAATATAAGAAAATAGTCATCATGCTACCAGCGGTAAAAACTCAGGTTTTTACTGCTCCTGAATTTCTGAGTTTTTACCTCTGGTAGCATGATGACCAAGTTGTCAGAATTTAATAGTAGAAGGGTTTTAAGATTTTTAACTTCAACCTCTTACTTAAAAAATGTCTTTACTTATATGATTACCTGTTACTTTATATACTAAAATACGTGCCTTTTTAAAAAATATGTCTTGTTATAGGGTATATAGGTGCTACATAGGTACCTACCTAATCCAAAATATAAAGAACAATAATTTGTAGCAACTTTCTAAGTAATGGAAATTTCTGTATCGATTACATAATTTTTTAAGGTGTATGGTCTTAACATAATAGTATGTGACAGTACAAAGGGAAAAGATAAACATTATGTCATAAGTAATGCCCTGCCATATTTAAAGGACCCCACAGAAAATACAGAAGAAATTCCAGAGGATGTCAATAAAATTCTACTGTTGCTTATTTTATCTCATATTTTTATGTCCAATAATTCAGTAACAGATGGCAAGTACCCAGCTAGTAATAAGATGCTTTATTGGTAACTTTTCTTATTGCTTTTTAGTTGTTAGTATATTTGAGAAAATGGAACCGTGTTTTGTCATACCTATAGCTAAGGTCTTCCCATTTAATAATTGAGCATTTTGATCAAATCTTGACAATTGGTACATGTGTATATTTAATATTTATAATAGCTAGGGAACAATTTAAACATTCACTGTTTGTAATAAAATGTAAAATGATTAGAGCAACGAAAATAATATTCAAAAACCAAAAAAACTTGAACATTTAAAGAACAAAATTGGCAACAAGTAAAATTAATAGGCGTTATTGTTTGTGTTTTTACAAGAGTTTAGTATAAACTAGAATTACCTAATAGGTACATTTTTTTTTATCTATAAAAATATTTGTTCCCTAAAATTACTAAATGTGCATTATCTTAATTTTTTTTTTAAATTATGATAATAAAAGGTGAATTAATGCTGTTGGTTGAGGTAGTTGTTAATTATATTTTTGCTAATCTCATATTGTATACTTTAGTATAGATAGGTATGTACTGGCTGATCCAATTCCGGGATCCCGTAAAAAATTCAGCTTTTTTAAGATCCCGGGATTATAATTTGAGATCCCGGGATTATAGTTGCATTTTATTTCTAAAAATCGCCTTCCGTAATTCTAACAGCGCGCTCAGGCGTTTTGCGTTACTTGCATGATCCCAGTCAAAAGGAAACTGAAGGCTTATTTCAGATTTTAAATCCAGAATCTGTTAAGCAAGAATTGCTGGCACTACCAGAACGCCTTCAAGACTATAAATCTTTGGTAGAGATATCATCTGATAGCTCCGATGACAAAGAAAATATACCAATTGCTACTCTTGAAAAACAAAGCGAAAAGTGACGAAAGGCAAGTGTCATTATCGGAAAAACTAACTCAAGCCTTAAACAAAAGCATATCACTTACACCAGTAATGCCCGTATTCAAAACTCAAACTTTGGAAGTTAAGGTATCTCAAGAAATGAAAATATTTCCCAACGGAGGTCAACGTGGACCTAATCTACAGTTAGCATGACATTCTATCTAACATACTTCCCACAAGGCGAAACATTGGATAACCTCATCTTTTTGCGTTATTTTCTTAAAGAAAAAAACTGATATATTTAAAAAAACAAACCTTTGTATATGATTCTTTTTTTTCTAAAAATACTTAGGTTGCTATTCTGTAATTCTTATTTAAATGTTTGTTTAGAATATTAAATTTTATTTTCTTTTAATGTTTTACTAGTTTTAAAAAATAGTTTGGCATTATTCTATGAAATAAAGACTAAAAATATTCCCTGATTATTGATTATGTTTTAATCCCGGGATGACAAAAAATTCAATGCCGAAATCCCGGGATCGCAATATTGACCGGGATTGGATCCCCTAGTATGTACCTACATACAAATGCTCAAAATGCAAAGATTATTTGAGAAAATAGTAATTTTATTGCCTATAATTATTTATATTTTGTAAAATGCACAAAATTTAAAATGTTATTTCACAAATCAATAACTTTATTGCGCACATCGTTTACTGCACTAATATAATGTCTTTGGCACTAATAATAATAATTAAAGCTACCCACTGGAGTGCCACACCAGTGGCGGCGCCGTATATAAGCAACTACGTATAAGTGACAATACTTCATATATTATGTAATACTTACCCAGTTAGCATTAACGCAAATATTAAGTATTTGAAATTAATTTGTTATATTTATTATATAGTTCATAACTATTTTAGTTTCTCTCTATGGCTTTTTAAAAGCTCTTGATATTGATGTTGATCTTAAACATGTCATATTTGGGAATGTAAAAGATTACATTAATAAAGTACTAACAAAGAAGCAGTACTTAGTATCTGAAATTGATAATATATCACGAAGACAAACATTCAAATGGGGTTTAAGGGCAGAGAAAGAAATTTCAAAAATGGCAGTGTTAGAGTTTGTATGCAAGGTAAGTAAATCATCCATCTAAACATCATTATCGATCTAAGTAGTAGATGTTCAAGTGGTAACTAGCTGTACCTAATTTTCTATTAGTATCTGCTGAACCAGTTTAAAGTAATATCAAACTGATTAAATTAATTATTGTTGGTAGCTAGCTCTTATAAATGTATTTCTCCATTCATTCTGATATAAAAAAATTGTTGGAAAAAAAGAACAATAATTTCAGATGTATAAAGACAGGCAACCCAAAGATTGGGGAAATCAGTATCAAATTGCTAGCCAACAAGCATATGAAAATCACCCAGAGGGCAGCAACATTCCCATGGAACAAGATACTCAAGGAGCCTAAATATGCTTTTGTTTTGTACTCATAGTTTGTATTATTTGTTTGTCCATGTTTGTAGACTTAAATAATATGTTATTTGTAGTTTGAATAAAGAAAGTTTTTTACATTATTTTTAAGTTGTTATGGTCTGAATATTGTGGATGTTCTTATTTAATGATGAAAAACAGCTAAGTGATAACTTTACCATTGGACCATTGGGCTGTCGTAAATTGTAAGAGGTAAAGCAAAGGTTAAATTGGGACAAAGTTGTACAATTTAGTACCGAATAATATGCCATCGAGAAATTTTAAAAATTCCGAGTACTTCCGAAAATATTTCTAAAAGGACGAAAATAGCCATTATGGTTTTTATTTTTCGTCTACAATATGGTGTCTTCTGCCTTAGGTCTACCAGCATCAGGTATTTTTTGTCATTTCTATCTTTTATTGCAGTTCGGATTCTCCATGGCTGATTACAACTTAGAGCAACATTACTTTAATACGATTTCAACTCAATAAATCATCTTCATTAATCTTAATGTATTTTATGTGCAAAATTGTAAATATTTATAGGTATTCTTTTAATCCACATTTTTTAAACTTACTTTACAGTTTAAATTAAAAGAAAAACTAATAAAAACATACCAACAATAATAAATATAATTTCTACAAATAACAAGTACAGTTGCGGACGAAAAATCCCTGACGCAGGTTTACATGTTCTGTCACATTTACAAAATTTGGGAAATCTGGCTTTTTTATCTTTATGGTCACTTAGTAAATAAACTGGTAAAATATGTTATTTTTAGAAAAATGGCCCATTTCGTCTAGCCGGTTTTGTTAATAGATTCATTGCAAAAAGCAAATAAATCCTTCCAGTTCTAACTTTCATCCATTAAAAGAGAATTATTTAGTATATTTTGTTTCAAAATTTATTACAAACAGAAGACAAAACATTAAAATATGAATGAATATTTTATTGCAGCATCATTTTTTTCAATAATTAAACGCAAACGTTTGGGCATGGATGCCACCGGCGTTTGAGCACGATGCGGATTATCATTCTTGCATATTTCTTCTATTTTGTTCCACAACCACAAATCGTCACTATTTTCTGGATGGAAATCATTTGTTTTATTAATTTTTTTGATAATGTAGCCCAAAACATTTTTAATCGGATTTACATCAGGACTTTTTTGAGGGTCAAGGTAGTAAATGAATATTGTTTTCCCGCGCCGAATACAAAATCTGTCTTACCGTGTGGACAGGGCAGTCGTCATGTGATAAATAAAATTTCTTTGAGAAAAAATATTGTTCACTGAAGGCTACATAATTATACATACATATATATATATATATATATATATATATATATATATATATATATATATATATATATATATATATATATATATATAAAAAGAGAGGAGAATTATTGTGGGCATGTCCGCTAGCAATGAACAGTAAAATGAAAAGTTAGAATGGTAACCCGTACGACACGTGTTTCTGCTCATTGGCTTCATCAGGTCCACGTATGTGACTGTGCCTCTCAACATAAGTCGAGATGCACAACGTCACATACGCAGTTACGGGTGAAACCTTAAGAAAAGGGGAAAAAAAAAAAAAAATATATTTAACGAGGACCACAAACAGGAGCCAGTGCACCAATTTGTGGCTTCAGCCAAAAGACCCCTTTTTTGGGGGCAACAATTAGCGTCGCCGACGGAGGCAACTATAGCCAACTGTCGTGGTATCCTATAAGCCCAAGAGAAGAAAAACAAATGCTAGAAACTAGCGCGGATCGATACATAAAAAAAGAGACTAGCGCGGATCGATACATAAAAAAAGAAATGCTAGTTTCTAGCATTTGTTTTTCTTCTCTTGGGCTTATAGGATACCACGACAGTTGGCTATAGTTGCCTCCGTCGGCGACGCTAATTGTTGCCCCCAAAAAAGGGGTCTTTTGGCTGAAGCCACAAATTGGTGCACTGGCTCCTGTTTGTGGTCCTCGTTAAATATATTTTTTTTTTTTTTTTTTTTCCCCTTTTCTTAAGGTTTCACCCGTAACTGCGTATGTGACGTTGTGCATCTCGACTTATGTTGAGAGGCACAGTCACATACGTGGACCTGATGAAGCCAATGAGCAGAAACACGTGTCGTACGGGTTACCATTCTAACTTTTCATTTTACTGTTCATTGCTAGCGGACATGCCCACAATAATTCTCCTCTCTTTTTTTATGTATCGATCCGCGCTAGTTTCTAGCATTTGTTTATATATATATATATATATATATATATATATATATATATATATATATATATACAGCGTGTCTTCGGAAGTTCTTACCATATGGTAAAATTTTTATTATTGATTTTATAAAAAAAAAAGTGTCTATAAAAAGTTCTGCATCATGAGAAAATAGCATCGTCATTCCAAAATTTGATCTTGGACATACAGGGTGGCTCAAAAATGTAAAAGTTCCAATCCACATGAAACTAAAAAGACACAAAATCGTTATTTAAAGGTAAACTGCCACTGTAAATGTACTAGAGTTGCCTTTTTGTATGTTAGTGAATTAGGTCTGGAACATACAGGAGTCCCAAAAATAAAATTATTATCAACTTTACAAAAAAAGTAAATCTTCATAAAAAGTTCTACCTTGTAAAAGAGAGCATGGTTATTTATAAACTTGATGTAGGACAATACAGGGTGGCTTAAACAGCTGAAAGTCACAATTTAAATTTAAATTATTTTGTCACCTGTAGGTATGTCCTATATAAAATTTTTGAATAACCATGCTCTTTTTCACAATGTAGAACTTTTTATGAAGATATACTTTTTTGTAAAGGCGATAAAAAATATTTTTGGGACCTCCTGTATGTTCCAAACCTAATTTACTAGCATAAAAAAGTTAACTCTAGCACATTTGCAGTGGCAGTTTACCTTTAAATGACGATTTTATGTCTTTTTAGCGTCACGTGTATTAGGACTTTTACATGTTTGAGCCACCCTGTATGTACTAGATGAAATTTTTGAATGGAAATGCTATTTTCTCACGATGCAGAACTTTTTATAAAGAGGCACTTTTTTTCGTAAAATCAATAATAAAAAAATTTTCCATATGGTAAGAACTTCCGAAGACACGCTGTATATATATATATATATATATATATATATATATATATATATATATATATATATATATATATCTATATTCTGAAATTAGCAGGGGGAAGGGGTAGAAAGCAACAAACTTAAGAGTTGCAGAATATTTTCAATAAAAAAACAAAACTTTTAACAAAATCACAGATTTATTAAATATTTAAAAAGTATAATACTCTCTTTAGTATTTAAACTGTAAAATTACCGTGTATAAAGTCAAAATATTTTATTTCATATATAGGACATGAAAATATACATTTCCCTATGTGTATAGATAAAAAGAAATAATTAAAATTATGTATGCGATAAATTCTAGATACTTGCAAAATAATTGCGCTACTGAGAAAAGAGAGAAATATATGATAGTTTTTTCTTACTGAAACTATTAGTTTAAAAAAAATTATTTAACAATTTTTATCACATTAAATCTTAAATATGCTGTTTTGTTTTAAACGTACATTATAATTATGAACACATTACATTCCGTTATATGCTGGACCGCCGCCACCTTCTGGAACAACCCAGTTAATGTTTTGACTGGGATCTTTGATGTCACAAGTTTTACAATGAATGCAGTTTTGAGCGTTTATTTGCAGTCTTTGACCCTCTCCGGATTCCAATGGAACAAATTCATAGACACCTGAAAATAAGATACACCTAAAATCTGCTTTCTCTATCTTTACTAATAGCAAAGATATTTGCCCATACGAAGACTTTTCGGACTCCCAGTATAAAACATACCTGCAGGACAAAATCTCCCCTCGGGTCCATCAAATGCAGCTAGGTTATATTGAACAGGTACTGCGTCATCTTTCAGCGTTAAATGGGCTGGTTGATCACCTTCATGGTTAGTACCAGTTAGAGCTACAGAAGTCAGAAGGTCGAAACTAATTTTCCCATCAGGTTTAGGATATTCTATAGGCTTACATTCTTTAGCTGGTTTCAGTCGTTTATGATCAGGGTCTGAAATAAACAAAGGAAATGGATATTACTATTTTGGGTATTTTTTTCGCTATGGCTCTTTCCAAAACATTAAAAAATCCATGGATTTATTAAGAAAGGATTCGATGTCCATATACTGTGAGCGTATCGAACGTGAAGCCTTATATTTGTTGTTTGTTATGAAAACATTTCCCCTAGAGGTAGAGTTTACGAACTTTAAGGAAATACGTAATTGAATCAATAATGGTAGTAGAAAGAGATAAAATAGCATTGGAGTGTTGGAGCTCAGACGTGTTTCTGTCTCTGCTGGTTGCTTAGGAAAAACGTCTGAACACTCGGTTACACGTACATCTTTGTCTAATGAACTAGACAGCTAGTGCGACTTATAGATTTATAAATGACTCGGAGCGACTTTAAATAAACCTTTAGAAATAATATAATAAAACCTTTTTAACTTAAATTTGTTATTATTTAGCAGAAAAATAAAATATTTTAGGGCTTTTATTACTTTTAGTAAATCTTGTGATGCTTCTAACGTATTTTTTGTACAAAAATACAAGTAAAATAAGATGTGGCCAATGTTTACAAATTGTGTTTACAGTGTCGTTTAGAATGGTTTGTTTTGGCTTTAAAGAATGTTAAATCATCCCGTATCCATTCTTAATAAATCTATGAAAAAATCCTGCAACCAAAGTATGAAACGCGATTCGATCATCGAGTTCTATCACTCCCTTTTAGTTAACCTCATGACGATCGAGTCCAGTTTCGTACTGTACGACTCAAATTAAACAAGCCAGTTGAAATCAGCTGATTTTTAACGGGGAAGAAGGGCTTCCTACACGACAAAATTGACAAAGATGCCAAATAACACCATAATGAGGACAAAGAAAACGAAAGCATTTCCCGTTATAGTAGTTAGCAAATCGGCTGAAGATGACGCCACGTTCTTAATTTGAGTCGCCAATAAACGTCAAACAGATATTTTTAAGCGTAAAATATGGAACATAATTTAAATTTTAAAAAAACTAGAAATAATTATTGCAGCAAATGAAGCAACACAAAATGTATTACCTAAAAAATCAATATAACCTTATGCCAAGGCATATGGAATGGCAGAAGTGAAGATCCTTACCGAAAAGTTATTTTAGTTTTTAGTACTAGTTTATATTTAGTTAGATCTTCTAGTTGATCAGTTAGATTTTAACAAGTTTTTGTCCTGTCACAGTTAATTAGTCTAATCACTAAAAAGGTACGCTATAATTTTTGTGATTTGCTTGGTTTCTAAGTATAATAATAATAATAATAAAAGTGTATTTAAATTAAAAAATTATATTATAAATAAACTTGATAAAACCCCCGAAGACGTACTTGTTGGGGGCAAATCTTATATTTAACATTACATTATTTAATTATATAAATTATTCATTTGAAAAAAATATATATTCAAATATATACATACAATTTCTTTTTTAGGAGAAGAGAGATCCTTAGAGAAAAATAAATAAATAATTTTTATATTATACAAAATAATATCAAAGTAATTCCAAAAATTTCTTTAAATCGTTTGTTGTTAATATCCAAGCTTTTATTTCAATTTTATATTTTTTTAATGATATAATTCTTTTAATATTTACCGGTAAATAATCGTTTAAATAAAAACATAAATATTTATAATTCTTTTGTGCTATAAACTTATGTATTTTTGGTTTAATGGAAATTTAATTTTTATGACGCGTGTCATGGTTATGTTTTTTAAATTGTATTAGATTTTTATTTTTAAAAACGTATACTAAAATATTATAAATATATATTTGCCTAACGTCCATTTTTTTTGTTTCTGAATATAATTCCTTTGAAGGATAAAAATAGTCTTTATTAAACATAATTTTTAGAAATCTTTTTTGTAATACTTCTATTTTTTTCACTAAAATTGTACTTATTCCTCCCCAACCTAAAATCCCATAATTCAAATGAGTTTTATCTAAGGCTTAATACAATGTTTCTAAGTGTTCTATGTCCAAAAAGGTTTTAACGTTTTTGAATATTGGTAGCAAACTTCTTAATTTTTTAATTAAGTAGTTTTAAGTGATTTTTGTCTTGGAATCTATTACTAAAATGAATTTAGTTCTACACAAATGCTCCGAAATTTAGAAAAGTACTTCAAGTATCAAGTCATTGGTAAAAGTATTTGAAATCAAGCAAGTAAAGTTCAAATACAATGGAAGTATTTGAAATACCTAAAAGCAATTGAAATAACGAAAATACTTCAAGTATCAAAAAGTAAGGATTCTAAATAATAAACTGTATTGTAAGTACATATCTTAAAAGTAATTGAGGTACAAAATATTTGAAGTACTTAAGGATTAACTGAAGTACCGAAAACGCTTTATGTACCTACCTAAAGCCAAATGTTTCAAATAATAAAGGTGTATTTAACTGTAATAGGTATAATTAAAATATTTCCAATATGCTTGAAGTACTTTTATGACTAAATTATTTCAAATATCAATACTTGCAAGAGTACTTGTGGGGGTATTTGAAGTATTTTATAGTAATTAATTGAAATAAATATTATAATAGTTAAAATACTTTTTGTTTCAAATCAAGTAGCAAATACAAGTATTTTGCGCTAGGTGCTTCAAGTTTCAAGTACAAAGTATCAAAGAATAAACATTTTAATTACGGTACTTCCAATGTGGGTAAGTATTTGAAGTACATTTTCAAGTACAAAAATTTAAAATCGATTTTTCGATTAATCGGTTTTTCGATTAATCGATTTTTCGATTAATCAATTTTTCGATTAATCGGTTTTTCGATTAATCGATTTTCTCGATTAATCGATTCTTTTTTATAATCACAACTCGACTATGAAAGATGTATTCAACGCAATAATTTGAATGCTTTTCGATCCGCGCTCCTTTAATTTTTACGGATCTAAAATTTAAATCGCCCGCCGGAATTGTGTTCAAGATGGGCAAGTGGTAAGCGCTGGAGTCGCTTTCATTATGTCATTAGTAATGACATACTTTCGACGAGTTCAATAATCGATTTTCTCGATTAATCGATTAATATAAATTTTATCGATTTTTCGATTAATCGATTTTGTCGAATAATCGATTTTTCGAATAATTTCGATTAATCGAATTTTTGATTAATCGACTAATTTCGAGTAATCGATTAATCGATTAATTTCAATTAATTGGTTAATTTCGATTAATTCCGACTAATCGATTAATCGGAAATAATCGATTATTTCAAATAATCGAAAATCGATTATCTTTTTCGATAATCGCCCAGCCCTACCTAAAACTACATCCTATGCTAAACTTTCACTTTACATTTCACTGTAAAATCTCACCTCCGTGTTTAAGCGTCCATGGTTCCCTTCCTCCTATTACAATGGAAAAGCCACTGTAAGCTATACCTCCATACAACCCTAATGGGTTATGAAAACTAGGCCTGATATTTCTCACAGCTTTCAGTTCCTTGTGTATCCAGCTGTTTTTGAACGTTTCCTCATAACTGTGTGGCTGGAAAGCTTCTGTTTGTTGCTTTTCTCCGTTAATTGTTGCATACACACTTTCCGCAGCTAACATACCACTTTTCATTGCATTGTGAGTTCCTAAAATCAACACCCACCATGAAGCACTATAAAACGGAAACTATCGAATACTTACCGATTTTTTAAACATATTTTAGTAAAAAGCAACATATTATAAGTAATTAACTTACCTTTTATTTTTGGTAAATTGATAAATCCTGCTGCGCAACCGACAAGACATCCGCCAGGAAATGTAAGTTTGGGAATACTCTGAAAGCCGCCTTCTACTAAAGCCCTAGCTCCGTATGATATCCTGGTGCCATCTTCAAAGTAATGTTTAACAGACGGATGGTGTTTAAACCTGAAAAAAGTGCTTTTTAACATAAGCTTCAGAAGCACTCGTTTTGAGTACTGTACTAGACCTAGCCTAAACCATAGCCTCGTCCATACCAAGGAAATGTACAGGGTGTCCGAAAAGTCTTAGCATTGGCAAATATCTTTGCTATTACTAAAGATGGAAACACCAAATTTTAGGCATATCTTATTGGTTAATAAATCTACTTTTTTATGTAATTTAACTTTTTCAACCCCCTTGAGGAGTGACGATACGGAGTTGAGGTCAACAATTTTAAACGCAACCCTATGCCGTGTGGTATCTCATTTTAAAGGTCGACAAAAAAGAAACATTTTACCGCAAACCCGAGGTCCGTATCTTAATTCGTTTTTAAATGGCAAGCGTTTAACAATTAAAAATCGTGAAAAAAAAACATTTCCTATTCAGGTTTCTACCCGACTTTTTAGCTAATTTTCCACAATTGCTCGTAGAGCCTTTAGGACATGACCATGAGGCATAGCTAAATTTAATTGATTAAAGGGATTAGTTTTGCAGTTGCTTCTAAAGCATATGGAATCCACTGTTTAATTTAGTATTTTTACTGGTTTCACAGTTGCTCGTCAAGCCTTTAGGACGTAACAAAAGCATCGTGAAATTTATTTTTTTATTAAATCGATTGATTTTACAGTTTAGTTGGAATATAAAATTTAAATACCTTTATTTCTCTTATTAATTTAAAAGTTGAAAATAACCACCATGAGTTCCTCGGCAGTAATAAAGTCGATTTTGAAACTCGTCACATTTTCGAGAATGACAGAATTTTAAAATCGACTTTATTACTGCCAAGAAGTTCATGGTGGTCATTTTAAACAACTTTTAAAGTAATAGGAGAAATAAAGGTACGTAATTTCTTTTTCACGATTTTTAATTTTTATAGGCTTGCCATTAAACGAATTAAGATACGGACCTCGGGTTTGCGGTAAAATGTTTCTTTTTCGAAGATCTTTAAAATGAGGTACCCCATGGCATAGGGTTGCATTTAAAATTTTTGACCTCAACTCCCTAGCGTTACCTCTCAAGAGGATTGAATAAGTTAAATTGTATAAAAAAGTAGATTTGTTAACCAATAATATACATCTAAAATTTGGTGTCTTAATCCTTACTAATGGCAAAGATATTTACCCATATTAAGACTTTTCGGACACCCTTTATACACTGTCGTAAGCGTTCGCGAACACAACGACGCACCACCCATCGCTTAGCCCACTACTGGGACTGGGACCATCGCTTTGCAATTACAAATTGAGCTTAGTCTTTTTTGCATCTTCGCAGAGTGCACTATAGCGATGAATAAAGAAAAATTGTTTTGTCTGGCTCTAATTCTGATTAAAACATAGTCAAAATTTTCATAAATACCGGATATTTTAATTCTCCAAGGAAATATCTCTTTTTCTTAAGGAGGCATTCCCGGTTTTTGAGTTTTGTTTACATAAATGCTACTTTTTGTATTAGATTTAGAATTTAATACAATATATTCTTCCCAACTGAAGACGCTATATTAAATCTTCTAATATCTAGAGACAATTGGTGGAGAAAACCCATATGCATGCGTCGATGTGGCCACTAGTGTGCAATTATCTGTGCACACCAAAGTTTTATCTGTGCAAAGAAAAAGCTAAGTTAGGGCCGTGCGCTGCACGTTCCTACGTGCGCTGCTGTGTGCAGTCTTCAGAACCTTCAAAGCTACATTAACAGTCATTTATTTTTAAGTTTTAATATCAACTAGCTTTCGAACGCGGTATAACAATTTTACTTAATTACAAAGTTTCAACCCCCATTTCACCCCTTAAGGGGTTGATTTATTCAAAAGCGTTTAAACATTTATTTTTAAAGTACTTCTATTAAGTTAATGGAGCCATCTAATATTTTTTCTCCATACAAAGTTTGAACCCCTTTGGGGTTGAATTTTGAAAAACTAGATGTATACGTTATGTAATAAACCTCTGTGCAAAATTTCAAGCTTCTAGACCCAGCGGTTAGGGCTGTGCGTTGATGTCAGTCAGTCAGTTTCTTCTTTTATATATAGAGATTAAATGGTATATAATATATGGTATCGGTGTATACAGATTTCTCCAAGGCCATTGACAGTTAACTTCAACCTGCTCATATCTAAGCTTCGAGCTACAGGCTTTAATGATAGAGCTGTTTGTTGGTTCGCGAGCTTCCTCAAGGGGCGTACACAGTGTGTGAAGATTTCCGATCCATTTTTCGTCTACCCGGGGGTTCCGCAGGGGTCCCACTGTTCTCCTCTCTTGTTCAATATCTTTACAAATGATATATCTGAATGTATTATGCCTGCTAATGTTAGCTTCCATGCAGACGATTTAAAGTTGTACAAGAGGGTAGAATCAGTTCAGGACAGCATGGAACTGCAAAAAGATACAGACGCTCTTTGGGAGTGGTCCCAAGTGAACCAGCTTAGCATTAATATAGCCAAATGTTTCTTTGTAAGTTTCAATAGGAAAGTAACAAGAATGAATACCAACAGCCTATAACATCAATAACGTCAACTGGTTTATAAATGATTGGTGAAGGATCTGAGAGTGTATTTTGATGAGCGTTTAACCTTCAATGATCGTGTCGTGCGAGTTTCGCAGAAGTGTTTAAAGATTTTGAGTTTTGTTTGTCGAAGTTCTCGAGATTTTGTGTAAATTTAAAATACTGATTGGTTTCAATGATTATGAGGAGTTTTTGTCTAGAATTGGATTAAATGTTCCGAGTAATAGTTTAAGAAATTGAAATCTTTTTTATGAGAATTTCCACAGGACTAATTACGGTACGAACTCACCGCTGGCTAGAACTCTGCATACACTTAATGATATCAGCAGATCATTGGACATTTTTAATCTGTCGCTGGGTGCTTTCAAGTGTAAAAGTTTAAGATATTTTAAGGATTTGTGAACACTTTTTACTCTGTATCTGTTTTGGGTCTGTGCCTCAGTTTTTTTTCTTTTGCTTATGTCTCTTATGTTGTTAAGATTAGGGGTGGGCAAAATAATCGATTGAACGATTACAAAAGAATTTAAAATCGATTTTTCGATTAATCGATTTTCCCGATTAATCGATTTTTCGATTAATCGATTTTTTCGATTAATCGATTTTCTCGATTAATCGATTCATTTTTATAAACATAACTCGACTATGAAACACGTATTCAACGAAATAATTTGAATGCTTTTCGATCCGCGCTCCTTTAATTTTTAAGGGTCTAAAATTTAAATCGCCCGCCGGAATTGTGTTCAAGATAGGCAAGTGGTAAGCGCTGGAGTCGCTTTCATTATGTCATTAGTAATGACAATTTCGACTAGTTCAATAATCGATTTAGTCCTATTAATCGATTTTTCGATTAACCGATTAATATAAATTTTCTCCATTTTTGGATTAATCGATTAATTTCGGTTAATCAATTTTTCGATTAATTTAGATTAATCGATTTTTCAATTAATCGATTAATTTAGATTAATCGATTAATTTCGATTAATCGGAAATAATCGATTATTTCAAATAATCAAAAATCGATTATCTTTTTCGATAATCGCCCAGCCCTAGTTAAGATAATATATTTGAAAATTTTATTAAATCTATGTTGTATTTTTATTATTGTAAAAATGGGGTTTCCCGTATATTTCATAAATAAATAAATAAATTATTTGTAAATAAAGAAAAAAATCGCTCGTAACTAACCTTTGAAATTCTTTAAATGGGCTTAAATATGGATTAGTATAATCTAATCCTACAACGAACCCAACTGCAATAAGTGGGGTATCTTCATCTAAATGATACAAAAATGAACCTCCATATGTGTTTTTATCAAGTGGCCAGCCAATAGTATGTTCAACTCTACCAGGTTTGTGTTTATCAGGATTAATTTCCCACAGTTCTTTGAGACCTAAAAAATGAAAATGTCTGTTTTGAAGGATTAGTATAGGGCTGTCTAAAACACGGCCCGCGGGCCGAATGCGGCCCTTTTCTGTACTTTCACCTACTATTTCTTTGTCTAAATTGACTTCTATTAATGTGCGACTTGTCAGCTTTATTGTAATTTAATAGTGGCCCGTGGACTAGTTCATACTGGACAGGCCTGGTTTAGTATACAAAATTTCTAAAAATCAACGTTCATATTCACTAAAAAGGTTTAAGATTTAGTACTGGTTTAAATTAACATCTAGTTGATCAGTTAGGTTTTGACAGATTTTTGTCTTGTCATTGTTAATAAGTAATCATTAAAAACTTAGGAGTCATTGTAATATTTCAACGATTTGCTTGGTTTCCAAATGATTTTCATCTTGGAACGGGTTGCTAGAATGAATTTAGTTCTATTATTGTCAAAAGTATGTATTAAAATTGTCATTTTCTTTATAAATTTGCGAAAAAATTCGGAAACAAATTCATAGTACAAAACATAGAATTTGGTTTGTCAAATTATACCGGTCTAGTGATGGAGAATCTGGTCACAAGAGTTTTCAATATTTTTACTTAAAAGGGGACTAGTTGATAATTTTAAATACCCAAAATCTGACATATAGTCATACCCTCATAACCAATAAATATTGATATTCTATGAATATACATGCGATATATGTAAATTATGTACATTTAATAAATATCCCATGTATATCACCAGAATATAAAAATGCATTGATGTTTTGTGGGTACGAACTTATTTCCGAGTCTTTTTGCAAATTTATAAAGAAAAGGGCAATTTAAGCATGTATTTTTCATAATAATAGGACCTAGATTCATTCCCATTCATTCAGGTCAACAAGTTCCAAGCTAAAAATCATTGGAAAATCAAGCCAATCGCTGAAATACTAGAATAACTCAAAATCTTGATGTTAGGTTTTAAATACCATGTATTTTATAAATTTTTACTACCATCCAGGCGCCGCCCGTCCATAAGGTCATTTGGCCAATGACCCACCTAAAATTTTCAATGACTTACCTAATAATTTATTTTTTAATTTTTTAAAACCAAAAAAGAATCTTTTGTTCAAAGTTTCATGCGAAACCTCCCCAAGAAAGAATCACGCCAAGCCATCGCCAAAGGATATCCAAGCTTGCTCCGGGCTGGGTCATATTTTAAATTGATCTTATAGGTTTATATGGACGATATAAATTCATTACAAGTAAGAGAGAAACAGACATGCGCGCTTTAGGAAGTTAAAAAGAGACACAATTGGTCGACGGCCCACCAATAATATCAGGCCACTCCCACTATGAAAATACACTCAAACAGCCCCGTAAAATATACTTTTTCAAAACATTTGGTTCGGAAAAAGAAAAACTAATTAAATAGCTAATGTAAAATTGTATTTGCATTGAATTAATATAATATTAATTAGCGGCTAAACATCGTCCATATTCACTAAGAAGGTTTAAGATTTAGTACTGGTTTAAATGAAGATCTTCTAGTTGATCAGTCATGTTTTGACAAGTTTTTGTCCTGTCGCTGTTAATAAGACGTCATTGAAAACTTATGAATTATTCGGATATTTCAGCGATTTGCTAGGTTTCCAAATGATTTTCATCTTGGAACGGGTTGCTAGGGTAAATTTAGTTCTATTATTGTCGAAAGTGCGTACTAAAATTGGCCTTTTCTTTATAAATTTGCGACAAAGCTCCGAAATAAATTCACAGTATAAAATGTATCTGTCTTATTCTTACAGTTGTCAGTTTAAAACTTTTGGTTGTCAAATTAGACCGGACTAGCGTTGGAGAATCTGGCTGAAAAATTATAAATACGATTTCTGTCAGGCCAGCGCTAGGCATAAATTTAACGGGCATCGGACGGGATTTCTTACATTACCAGCGTAGTCCAGTGGTACAGTCTTGGCGAATTGACCAGAAGGTCGAGGGTTCGAATCTGTGTTGGGGTATTTTTTTTTTAATTTTTGGTATTTAAAAAATTAGATCGGCTCTAAAAGGTGTATTGGCAACAAGTTGTTCCTCGATAAAATATCTTTAAAATTGTTGGCAATCTCATATTTACTACAGCTTGCAGCCTGCAAGTGCGTAGACAAAGATCGTATTACTGTGTTTAGTCGCCAGTATTGTATTTATTAAAGAAAACGGAGTTTCGGCAGCGTTCCTAATTTTATTTTACGAATAATCATACTTTTAGCTCAGAATTTTGTTCTGTTTATTCTCGGCTTTTAGTACAAGGCGCGACCCCTATTGAGGAGATGCTAAAGGTATCGAAACGGAAAGCCGCTAGAAATCTACTAATCTAGACATAGAACATAGAAAAAAGCCATAAACATCTAGAGTAGTAATGTTCAATTACTGCAGTACCTATTTTATGATTTGTAGGTAAATAATTTCTTGGCAGATTATTAAAAAACCTTCCTTAATTAAAAAAGTGTATTTAGCTTGTTGCGTTGATATCACTAGTTGCCCACAAAATTTTGACCCACCTGTAAAAAAACTCACGGGCCGCGCCTGCTACCATCATGGCATATCAAAAGCACAAGCTTAGAACGGGCTGAAGAATTTAAAATGAATAATTTTTACATCAACGTTAATGCACAAATTAACAATTCTGTCTTACCAATTCCGTAAGTCTGGTGCTCAGAATTTTTCCTTAAATCGAATTTATTGATAATTTGTTTTGAAAGGTGCCCGTGGCAACCTTCTGCAAAAATAGTGCATTTTGAGTGTAGTTCCATGCCTCGTTCGAAATTGTCTTTAGGACTTCCATCTTTTGCTATGCCAACATCATTTGTGGCGATTCCTAAAAGAAAAATGACCGATTAATAAATGACATAGTACCCTGCGGATAACAAGACTTTTTATACAGTTCTAAAAAAATATTATTCAGTTTACACACTAGTGGGAGGTTTTAGAATTTAGCCTATTTGAAGTACCTTTAATACTACCGTCTTCATGGTACAGAATCTCAGAAGCTGCGTAGCCTGGATAAACTTCTACACCCATAGCTTCAGCTTGTTCTCCTAGCCACTGTACTACATGACCTAACCTTACAATGTAGTTACCATGATTGTACATAGGTGTTCCTGCACCACAAAATTAAGATTACGTTTTTAACTGTTGATATTTATGTATCATAAATATCGTTAATATTAATAAAAACAATTATTGTTCTGTGGATTAATCATAGGTATGCAATACATTACCGGGTATAACAGGAATGGGAATTCGTCCAGAAGCGGTTAAAAATGCAAACTTGTCCTCTTTAACCGGCGTTTTCAAGGGGGCACCTCTTTCTTTCCAGTCGGGTAAAAGTTCATCTAGAGCATTAGTTTGTATCACTGCCCCTGACAAAATGTGTCCGCCAACTTGTGATGCTTTTTCTACTACACAAACCTGTAATATTTATCATTCTAACTTCTTTTATATGGAACTTAACTTTTAAATATCTTGGAAACTAGTACATGGCATAATTTGAAAGAATTTGTTTTTAAATACATTCAACTCTGTTCTATATTCCTTAAAATAACCCGAGCCGTAGATTTTGTAACAATGAGATTTTTGGATTTTTCACGACAACTTGCAAATCCTCTAATTGGGTATCTTCATCCTTCCGCCAAACCTGGTGCTTGTCAGAAAATTTATTGCTTACAGAGCCGGTACTTTTAAATTTATTAACAATATCTCCGTCACATGGATTATTATTTTATTCAGACGTCTGTCATTGTCTGTCATTAAAAATTTGAGCAGCCTCTCTGTATATTTTATAGTGGGCCCCAACAATTAATACTATTTAAATTTTTTCTTCCACATATGTGGAGGCCCTGATTACTGATGTAGCAACAATGCCAGTTTTTATACAGTAGGTGCAAGGAGAATTTTGCACTACTACATTGGTCTATGCAAAAAAGCATAAGCTTAGGCCAAAAATTTATATTGAACAGAAAATTACCCTTATCTCCTTGCCATCTTTTTCTGCAAGTTGTTTGGCTCGAATGGCAGCACTCATTCCTGCTGGCCCTCCTCCAACAATTAAAATGTCCGTTTCGTCTGCAAATCTTTCCATATTTGCATCTAAAATGAAATATACAATGAAATTAAAATGTTAAAACAAACAGTCAATGGGACAGAAATTTCCCCATTAAGTAACTAGCTAGGATTCAAATAACCATCTTGTTCATGTTACCTTTCCATCTCGAGTCATTTTCCCTTGGATGTATGGTATAATGAGTAGTTATTTTCGGAAACTGTTCCGAATAAAACCTTCTAAAGGATCTTAGTTGCTTGGCTAAAAAATTATTTAGAAACAAGATCAAAGGTCAGTTAACATCGTTACTATGGAAAATAAATAAATAATGTTAATAAAGTAAGCAAGATATTGTATAAGTAACAGAGCAGCTTAAATGAAAAATTTAGGCTCATTTTAATAATAAATAAAGTACATTTTACAAACTCAAAAATAATTTAAAAATTTATGGTTATGTAAAAAAACTTACCAATTTTCAGTGAATTTGTGTTCATTTTTTAAGCTAGACTCCCAAGACTCCTTACATAAAAATTAGAAAAAAAGTATTGAGGTATATTTCTAAAACTCAAAGTCCAATTAAAATTTAAACTGAAAAGCTCACATCAAAATAAAACAAGGTTCAAAATATTTTATTTTTGTTTACTATTTTCCAATTCCATCTGTTGGGTGACGCAGCACAATGTTGCCACATCTGTTTTCTTTACATGACTTCATGACACATTTTAATGTCAAATCTCGGGTCAAATCTCACTCAATATAGGAATACTTTTATTAACGACGATAATAAATCTGTCCTTATTCTGAAAGACTAAAAAAAATAGTGGACTCTACTACCATATTAATCTACTTCTTGCATCACTAATCATATTTCCTCGCGATAGGTTATATTTTAAGAAATTAAATAGCAAAATAATTTGTATGACTGTAGGAAAGTTTGCTTTTTTTTAGCGCCTTTTATAATTGAAAACTAATTTTTTTCTAGCCACGACTGTACATTCTTAAGTATAAATATGTACAGTATGTCCACGGGTGGGGTAGACAAGAATGGTCCAAAAAGTGATAGATACGAAAAAAGGTCATTCTTTATAAAAGTTTTTACTTGCTTGAAAAATGAGATCCACAATGCCAAAAATTTGTTTGTTTTTTTTTGTCCAGGGTATGCAAAAAATACAAAAACGTAAAATTTGGTTGAATAAAGTTGCCTATTTTTAATTTTAATGCAAAACGTTGGATAAAAAAGTTGTTTTAAATTTTAAAAGAATCCCATTCCAGATTTTCAAGTAAAAATTTGCGTCCAGATTCACTAAGAAAGTTTTGATTGGGTTTCATTTAGTACTGGTTTAAATTAAGATCTTATAGTTGATCAGTTATGTTTTGACAGGTTTTTGTCCTGTCCTTGTCATTAAAAACTTATGAATTGTGATATTTCAGCGATTTATTTGGTTTCCAAATGATTTTCATCTTGGAACGAGTTGCTGTAATGAATTTAGTTCTATTATTGTTGAAAGTACGTAATAAAATTGTCCTTTTCCTGATAAATTTGCGAAAAAGCTAAGAAACAAGTTTATAGAAACACTTGTCAGTTTAAAACTTTTGATTGTCAAATTAGACCGGACTAGCATTGGAGGATCTGGCTGTTGAAATTTCTAAATTAAGCTTTTAAAATCTAGTTTTTTTTTATTTGATTATACCTTTGATAACTGTGACATATTTGTCAAAATAATTAAGATGTTGTCTTTAGAGCAAAGAATATTTATAATCCAAAATTAGACTCGTACAGGTTAAAAAAAATTACTAATAGAATATTAAAATAATAATTATTGCAACAGTCGAGAAATATTAATCATTTTATTGAACTTAAAAAAAATTAAGGGCACAATATATTTGTTTTTCCGAAACTCTCGTCCATATTCTACGCATTTTTCTGATGCACTGTTGTCTAGAAAGCATTTTTAGCGCGAAAAAATTGTAAACTCTTATAAATATGAAGTAATATATTGATATACATAGGTTATACTCTTATTCTGTACTAATCCAAGGATTCAGTGGGCCTTTCATATGTTAGCTGTTTAATGCGCCCCAGAGAAACATATCACAAATTGTCAAGTCGGGACTCAAAGGGCCACAAAATTGAACCATGTCGGCCCTTAAATTCCATAGATTTCTAAATTTGCGGTCGAGCCAACCCCTTACTTCTGCAGCATAATGTGCACGACACCCATCATGCTGAAAAAACATATTTTGGCGATATTGTAGAGGCAATTCTTCTAACTTGTCCGACAAAAGTGACTCCAGCATATGTAATTAAGAATGTCCGTTACACGTATTATCAAAAAAAAAAAACGTTATAATCCCATAGTAGGAAATGCACCAAACATATAATTTTTTAAATAAAATACTGACGGCGGTTCGCAATTCTAAACTCTGGATTTTCCCTACCCCAGTATCTCACATGCTGCAAGCAAACCCAAGCAGTTCACGGTGTTATTAAGAATTTCATCACCAACCCACAAACAAAAATCCAAGCGTTTGTAACTGTCGCCATCTTCCAAAGTTTGGTTAAAAATTGGTGTAAAAGGACGAATTTTGAATGTGGCGTTTTTTACACAATTGTAAACTTCGTGCTCGTTGTCTTAAAGGCATAATAGTATATTACATAACAAGTGTTGAAAGTGGCATTTTTCACACGAGTGGGAATGTAATCCCACGAGTGTGCGAAAATTACTTTCACACGAGTAATGTACAATATTTTTCCTATGACCACAAAAATATTTACCAAAAAACCCCAATTTCTGTATTTATTTAATACCCCCAGTTTCAACACGTGTGCTGAAAAACATTTCAACACACGTGTTGAAAATAAAAAAAATGAAATTGGCACCATCTGTTCAAACGTCATGTTGACAAGCACTTTTCAACACATGTGTTGAAAAGTACTTTTCAACACGCGTGTGATATAAGGCACTTTCTAGCCAAGTTAACCGTGCTTTTTTTCTCACTTTCATAGGTGGTTGTAGGAAAATAGGATTGCCATCACCGAATGGCAAAATTAATACTGTAGAAGCATCGTTTTCGTCGTATCTTTTCTCGGTCTTCTTTAAATCACTAACGAATTCAGTTTTTTAAAATCTGATTACTAGTTATGTATGTACTGAACTTTTGCATAATTGTACATTTGGAAACCTTTCTTGAAACTTCAAACTTCTCAATAACGCAGCGATAACAATTCTCGCCATTTCTGTAATTTTCGATAATAAATATTATTTGCTCTAAAGACATCTTTATTATTCCAGCAAATACGTCAAAGTTATCAAATGAGTACCTAATCAAATAAAAAACGCGAGAATGCGACTTTTAGAAAAACTTTGATTCCAAAACCAAAACCGTAATTTAGAAATTTCAAATTTTTACTTGAAAATCTGGATTGAGAATTCTTTTAAAATTTAAAACAACTTTTTTATTTAACGTTTTGCATTAAAATTTTAAAAAAGGCAACTTTACTCTTAACCAAATTTTGTCTAAGTATTTTTTGCATAACCTGTATAAAGAATGACCTTTTTTGTATCTTCCACTTTTTGGTCCTTTTGTCTACTCCATCCGTGGACATACTGTATGCGTACATAATAAAATAGGTTCATTTTAATTAGAAACCATAGGCAGAAGGGATAGACAAATACTATTATTGGATACTGGGGAACAAAATGATTACAGGACCATATTAACAATAAAAACACTTTATTCAAACGGATCTGTGTGAAAATTTACAGATAACATGTATGATAGAGTGGTTGATTTCTTTGATCCTCCAAGATAATCAACCAACCTTAAGACAATTCTTCAGCATTGCAATAGAAATCATTCAGAGTTCTTAAGGCACTGGTGAATATCCAGTTTCCATTTATATTTGCTTTTCTTCATTTTCAACAACTTCTAACAAAAAATGTTGGAATCCTTCCTCTTTATCCAAGATGTTACTAAAAATTTAATGTGTTGACTGTTTGGTATAGTACTGCTGAACTAGTTAATATAATAAATTTATTCAATTAACTAACTACTCCTGTCTTAAATGGGTTGTTCGTTGGTCTGCTCTTTTTGCTCTAAGCAGAAATAAAACACATCTGGCATTATTCCTTAGGTACACCTACTTGTATTTATGTTATTTAGGTCATCATAAATTTATGCCTTGTCACATTATTGGGAAAACTAGAATTAGAGCAAACAGAGCAGCTCCAAGTAAATACAAACGAACAGCCCTAAAAGCAAATGACAAAGGTTTAGTAAGAAGACATGATACAAATAAAAGAAGGTATGATACCACAGAAAACCGAATTCGGTTTTCTGTGTATGATACCAAACCGTGTCAAATTCGGGTTCGCGCATGACATCACGCTGTGTCCTATTTTTGAAATTTATAACGCGCAATATAGAGGTTACGTTAGTTACAGGCGATTTTATATAAATTCTATAGGCAATATACTTTGCCTCCTGCTTATAATACAAATTTTATAGTATATGATTTAAAATAATCATATAAATAAAGGGATAAATACATACATTGATTACATTGATTGATTGATTGTGCACATCACAACAATACACAGCACATCTCATTTTTAATTTTAAACTCCTAAAGGTAATATAAAAACACCAAAAAATAGTTGAAAACACAACGCGATCTTAAAAGACGTGTTTCGTTTTCAAAATATCGCCTAAATGGTCACGGCGTGACGTAAATGGCCACGCCTACCTGCGCGGTATCATTTCTTTTATTTGTAATAATTTGTATCATGGTAAAAACAGTGAACTACCGCGTAAACATAACCCACATGTCAATATTGGTTCATTTTAAAAATATTGTAAATGCTTAGGAAAAATACGCTCTTAGATATGGCAATAATGCAATTTAAAAGAAGGTCATCTAATACGCGGTAATCTATCGTAAGTTTGAATCGGAAACGATGAATCGTTGACCTTAATATTAATCGCTTAAAATGGGGTGTAACTTGGGTGTGTGGGGGCGGGGGTACATGGCGTTTTGTACTTTTATATACTGTACAATTTTTTAAATGAGTCATGTTACGTGTTTCAATAGTTTTAATGTTTCCTATCAAGATTATAAACTTCCACCAACTTACCTTATTTTCATTGATTTATCAAGCAAATTGTCTAGTAATCCCAATTTATACATAACATCTATACCGTGTTTAGCCGCTAAATCTCTGGAATTTTTTTTATTGAATCCTTCTCCCAAGCATATCTGAAAATTGCATTTTGTTGAATTAATAAAACCCCAGTCAGTTTATCAAGCTGATAAATACACCAAAATACTCAGTAATAATCTGTAAATACGTACAAATGACGGCTTCGTCCCCAAATCCAAAACTGAATAGGTTTTATCGTTTTCTTCGAAATCGCTGTACTGAAGTTGCAACTCCAAGATTTTTCCCAATTGCATTATTTCATCTGCTGGTGATCGTTTATCCCTCTTCCCTTTATTTTTTGAAGGTTTGAAATCATCATTGTCAGTTTCCTTAAAAATAAATAGCACTCCAACAAATTACTTATAGGTAATAATATAGCAATAAAACAAAAAGAGATAATAATTTGTTCTGATAAAACTATATATTTAAGCATATATTTGGATTTTGTATTATTATGAATTGTTAACTTAAACGGCCAGATTCTCCAACGCTAGTCGGGTCTAATTTGACAACCAAAAGTTTTAAACTGACAACTGTAAGAATAAGACAACTAAGTTTTATACTATGAATTTGTTTCTGAGTTTTTTCGCAAATTTATAAAGAAAATGGCAATTTTAGTACATACTTTTGACAATAATAGAACTAAATTCATTCTAGCAACCAGTTCCAAGATGAAATTCATTTGGAAACGAAGCAAATCGCTGAAATATCAGAATAATTCATAGGTTTTTAATGACGACTTATTAACAATGACAAGACAAAAATGTGTCAAAACATAACTGATCAACTAGACGATCTTAATTTAAACCAGTACTAAATCTTAAACCTTCTTAGTGAATCTGTACGAAAATGTCTCAGATAAAAGGCTTTCAAAAATCTATAATTTGAAAATAAATTCTAATATACAGGGTTGCCCAAAAGGTTGTGGCGTATCAGTTAAATTTTCTTAAAGGCAATTCAGTATTTTTTACTTTAATTTCTGATTCTGCTTAGAATTATAAGCTAAGTTTATCTAACACTCCCTCTTCCCAAACCTAATAGTTCCAAAGATATTGCGATGTTTGTATAAAATTATATAAGCATAGAATTCCACAAAAAGTACCTTTTAAGAGAAAAATAAATTTCGAATATACAGGGTCGCTCAAAAAGGTATGGCTGTCCAATATCTATTTCTTTTATGAAAAACACTTCTGTTGTTGTAGTTTATTACTGTTTGTTATAAAGGGTGAGGTTTTTAAAGTGTTACAAGGCGATATCTCGAAAACGGTTTAAAATATTTTCATGAAATTTTGGTGTGTTAGTAGGGAGATGGGACATATTGAAACATTTACCTCCTCTCTCTATTTTAAGAGGTGAATTTGGAATTTTAAATGGAATGATGTACTTTTGTTTATAAATTCGAATCAACGTGAAAGACTACGTGTGCCATTCTACTTTTCCTTGCAGATATAAACTGTACCAGTCATAACAATCCTAATTTTCACCTGAACATTTGATTTTCGATGCAGTTTACATATGATTTGTTTAATTATTAAATGTTTTTGTTATTATAAAGCTATTTTTGCAAATCTTAATTTATCTTTCGACAACAGAGTTGTTTTCCATAAAAATGAACACTGTCCCCCAGCTAATGCAGTGTAATGCCGACATTACCAATTGTAATTTTACTACACTTTGCAATGTTTTAGTCAGAATACAGTTCCTACAATACTTTTACGTACCAGACACTAATATTTTCCTAAATTACTTACGCCAACATTGCACTGCAATAGCTGCGGGACAGTCTGTGACATTTTTATGGAAAACAACTCTGTTACCACTACTAACCACTATGTTACCATATTTTTTTGAAAGGCAAGTTAAGATTTGCAAAAATAGCTTCGTAATTACAAAAAACATTTAATAATTAAACAAATCATATAAACAACATTGAAAAGCAAATACATTTAGGTAAGAATTAGGATTGTTGTGACGGGACACAGTTTTCTGCAAGGGAAAAGTTTATCTGCAAAAAAAAGTAGAATGGCCCACGTATGTGTACAATTTTTTTTTTATTTGCTTTTTCGGTTACAGAATTATGGTTAACTAAATTTTGACTGAATCTGAAAAATAAATAAATTTTACCAATAAATCAAGTCCACTTAGTTCAGAATTATTCGTTTCCATGGAAATAAGTTATTTTTACTTAGGTCAGTTGAGAATTTTGACGTTTTAACGATTATTTCTCAGTTTATTGCTAGGTCCCTGGATTTGGGCCTCCTTGACTTTTTCTTGTGACGTTTAGATGATATGAAAGACTGAATCCGCTTTGCCTGCTTATTAGCAGCACCTACAATGTTACAGCAAGTACGAAATTCATTTAAAAAAAGAGTGAGAAAGTGTTTGGAAGTTGAAAGGGGACATTTCGAACAACTTCTCAAGCATGACAGACGATAAATAAATTGAAATACAGGGTGTGCTCCGAAAGTCACCAAACAGTAATCAATATACTTACCAGTATGGTTGACAGAAGAATCATTTTTTGACAGAAGAATCATTTTTTCAGGAACCAATCCGTCTCTGGTCATATATATGGGATACAAAATCACCAAGATGGTTACTTGCGGAATATACTCTAAATGGTAAATAGTTTTTTTTTTAATTTTATATCCTAATATATTATAATTCCATAACCAAGAGCAAATAAAAAAAAATTGTACACATACCTACTTTTTTACGTATTTATAAACGAATTTTATAAACAAAGGTAGAACATCCCATTTATATTTTTTTTTTTTATTTTTTATATTATATAAGATTAGATATTTTATACCCCTTAGATATTTAAAATCTTTGTATTTTTCATTAATTTATTCCCATTTACAGTATCTTATTTCGCTATGGGGATCTGCTTGTGCATATATTTTAAATCCACTAAAAAAATTACAAAATAAATGTATTAAATGCATTCATAAATTACCTTTTCTTACGCCAACTGAAAATTTATATAAACCAAATGGTTATTTGAATATTGAAAATATTTATAAATTAAAAATTTCTATTTTAATTCATTCAATAATAAATGGAAAAAAGATTTTAAATTTAAAATTATTCAAAGCAATAAATATTCATACTTATGAAACAAGAAATAATAATGATTTGATTATTTCTCAAGTTAAAAGTAACTTTGCCCAGAAATCATTATTACACAATGGAATAATTATTTACAATAATATTCCAAAAGAAATAAGAAATATTTTCGATATTAAAAAATATAAAAGATATTTAAAAAAATACTATCTGGAAAAATAGCCTTTAATTAAAATCTTCTTTGTTATTACTGTTATACTGCTTTAACTTGTTTTACTTTGTTGTAAATTTTACTTTTAGATTTTTATTTGTAGTTTGTAATTATTTCCCTGTAATAAGCAATTGTAAATGCTGGTTGGGAATAAATGCATTTAAACTAAAAAAATTCCAAAGTTACCCCCGTCCCTCAAAATAGAGACTGAGGGTAAATGTCAAAAATATGTTTAAATATAACCCCCATCTCCCTATTAACTCACCAAAATTTCATGAAAATATTTTACACCATTTTCGAGATATTGCCTTGTAAGACTTTAAAACAGTCATCCAACTAATTTTCAAATTATAGATTTTTGGAAGCCCTAGAACTTTTATCTGAAACATTTTTCGCAAAATTATTTAGTTTTTAAAATAATCAGCCTGTCCGGGACTTTTTACATACAGTATATTTACAAACCTCTTTTCCATTAATTTTATCAAGTATATTTTTTCCAAAGTCAACAACATTATCGAGCATGCGATCAATCTTATCAAACGTAGTTTTAATAACTTTGTTCTTTTTATTCTTCTTCTTGGACTTCTTATTGCTCGGCCCCGTATTTTCTCGGGCTCCCTCCACTTCTGGTATCTCTAAGAGCTGTGGCAAAATGTTTTCAGCAGCTACTCTTTTAGATTCTTTTTTAGATTTGCCTTGACCTGTGGTTTCCAGATCGCCAACACTACATTTAGTAGTAAAAAGTTTTTTGTGAGATGGTCCTACTTCGTCAATTATTTCAAATGTCACGCCCAGGTTTCTTTTTTGAGCGGATTCGTACACCAAAGATATCGGTGATTTGATGTTTTGTTTATTGGCCTTACAGTTGTCTCCTAGAAATACATTTTTATATAACATTTATTAAGAAGGCTTGAATATTTGATGAATGATGAATTTTACTTGTACATGTTGGCAGCAACAAGTTGTTTCAATAACGAACAGTATGGCCGACTTGCTTATTTTGTGTGTGCATTCGCGTGTTCGTTGTGATTATTTTATATTTGGTGCTGTTGTGTTGTCAAAAAACATTATGTTTAGGATATGTAAAACATAAGTTATTGAATAATGCCCTCATATTACCCTTGTTTTAACAGCGACAAAAATAGGGAAAATGATATTTTTCATCATGAAGTAAATACATAAATGCATATTCACCAACATATGCTATTAAATTTAGATTTAACATAGCTCTCGAATAATAACCTCAAGTATTTAAAAAATATATTTCCCATTAAAACCATTATACTTTTGTTTTTAAAATAACAGCTAATCAATTTCCACGAAGTTCGCGGCCGTTGAAGTTATGGTACCAATACAATTTCTCATATACCGACATGTGAAAACTAAACACTCCATATACGCATGCGTGACTGGGCGATTTCTAGAACCTAGTTAGTATTCTACTTGATTTTAGGGGCGCGTGCTTGTATCTTACCTTCCTTAAGGCAATGAAAATTTTCTTCTTGATTCCTGATGGCTTTTAACGCTTTTAGAGCTGCCTCGTGCTTTGCATTTTTTTTGGTGTGAGCTTCTCCAATAAATTTGTTCCCATTTACGTCAACCCTGACTTTGAAAGGACCCTTCGGATCTGACCCATCTTTCCTTACACGAATAGTATCATTAGAATGTACTGTATCATTTAATTTTTGTAGGTATGACTTTTTTGGATTGAAATTCGTTTCGTCGTTGTGATTTTCTAGGTCTTCCTATAATAATTATAATAGAACCGATTCAATAAAATTTGCTGTTTCTTAGACTATTATTTTATCAAAAATTGTAGTCTTTTTTAATAAAATAAACTAGAAATTTTCTATATATACGCGTGTATGTAGTGATTGGAGTTTTCCGGTAATTTTCATTTGATTTTTCTCAGTGGCAATTTACCGGTAATTTTGGGAATATTTTAAATAACAAACATTTAGGACATAATGGACATATATAATATGTATATAAATATGTTTAAAAACACTTGTTCTTAATATCTTCAGGGTCCTTATTATCATAGAAAAATATTTAAAGGGGGCTTATTATGTATTTTATACCTAAATAACCTATTTATTATCGTATGTAACACTGTACTTAAATTGTAACATTGTGTAACAATATTTTAATAACTAAAAATACAAATTCTTGAAACGAACAAAAAACAATATTCACTCAAATAAAAAACTGAATGATGTCAGCCTTTATTTGATGGAAATCCGTTATACACATAATGATAGACAATTTTAGCCAAATTTCAACCTTTATTTAATGCTTTATATTATAACATGACGCGTTTCGCTACACTATAGCTTAGGTTACTTTAAAATAAAGCTATTGCTGCAGTCTGCCGTAAGATAAAAGAGAAACCCAATACTTATTTTGGGAAACCAGCAGAAAAAATTTATCAATCAAAAAAAACTTAAAAGTAGCATTTAAAACAAATAATTCACTAAGAAAATTTTCTGAAAAATTCAAAAAGTAAAACCAATAAAAATAATAAATCAGGTGTATATCAGTTAACATGTGGATCAAGTCCGAAAAGATACATAGGCCAAACAGGCAGATCATTTTGAACATGTATAACAGAACATAAAAGAAGTGTTATTAATAATACAAATAATTTTACATATTCAAATCATCTTTTACAGAATTAGAATAATGTAGGAAATAAAGGTAAAAAATTGAATTTACTTGAAACTCTTGAGATAAATCGGTTGGAAAATTGCGACATATTACTTGATCAATTAGAATTAAATAACTCACTCTTATTAAATTTATTTACCTAATAGAACTGAAGCCCAGTGGGAATTCCCCCAAAGTAAATTAGTATAATAATAAAACCTAAATTATAAATTTTATTTATCTACCTAGATTGTTGTATTTTATGACACCTTTGTGAACTTTTAGTTTAAGATTTAGTCTGTATCAAACATCCGATGAAGCCATAGTGTAGCGAAACCATAGACAACATATATTTAGACCATCACAACGTATTCGCGGCACCGCTGAATCCGTACGCATTGGGCGCCAGTCAGATTTTTAAACGACGGTCCTCTCGAGGCATGCGCACTCGGGACGTCTCGCAAAAGTGGTTGTTGAACTCGATGACGCAACTCGGGGATCAGAACCGGGCCGAAAAAATCTCAGTCATTTTTATGTTATGGTATTTTTGGTTGGGGTGGCGCATATAGCGAACCTCTGAAGCTTGTTATTTCGATACAAAAATATTCTTTACAAAGTGTTAAAGACATTTCATATGTTTCGCCAATTACGTATCAAACTTTTAAATATAAGGAATTATTTTGTAGTCTATTTCTTACAATTAGTGCGTAAATACAAATAGTTTAATTCCAAATTTAAATTATATCAATATGTGAAAGAATAGTAGATAAAAAATATAATTTATCTTCAATGCACTCCGGTGTTGAAGTGAATACAGACACGGAGAAGTAGAAATAGTTATCAGTGACGTATATTGAGTGGGGCCAAGGTGTCAGAAAGGCATTGTGTTTCAGGGGGTGTTGATTGATGGGGTGTGTGTGTATTAGGGGCATTGTATAAGAGGTAAGATGGTGTAAGAAGGTCATATATAGTGTCAATGCTTCCTTCCCCTATATTGCATAAGGGTGAGTGTCCAAAAGGCATATTTGCGCTTTCGCCAAAGGGGCACTAAAAATACTAGTGGATTAGGGTAGAGGGGAGTATTTTAAAAGGGATGGCGAAAGAAAAAAGCGCTTTCGCCAAAGGATCGCTAAGATATCAGTGGATTAGAAGGGCGAGTGTCCAAAAGACATATTTGCGCTTTCGCCAAAGAGGGCACTAAAAATACTAGTGGATTAGGGTAGAGGGGAGTATTTTAAAAGAGATGGCGAAAGAAAAAAGCGCTTTCGCCAAAGGATCGCTAAGATATCGGTGGATTAGAAGGGCGAGTGTTCAAAAGGCATATTTGCGCTTTCGTCAAAGGGGCACTAAAAATACTAGTGGATTAGGGTAGAGGGGAGTATTTTAAAAGGGATGGCGAAAAAAAAGCGCTTTCGCCAAAGGATCGCTAAGATATCGGTGGATTAGAAGGGCGAGTGTTCAAAAGGCATATTTGCGCTTTCGTCAAAGGGGCACTAAAAATACTAGTGGATTAGGGCAGAGGGGAGTATTTTAAAAGGGATGGCGAAAGAAAAAAGCGCTTTCTCCAAAGGATCGCTAAGATATCAGTGGATTAGATTGACATGGGGCCGTAAGTAAGTAGCGCTTTCACCAAAGTATCAAGTGCACACACTGTAAATAGGTGTAAAAATATTTACATCATACCATAGAACTTGCTTTGTTCAATAATTATACAGGGTGGGATGCCAATCCAATAAAATATACACATAGTTTTGGTAATTTTTTATTTACTATTTTACTTCTTAAAACAGTTGCATATTTTATTTCTATTGTTTAGAATACTATGTTTATATTTTATTTCAACTTTCAATTTTGTAAATGTAACGTTTAAAAAATTAAGAGGGGGGACATTAAAGAGACGCACTGTATATGTATAAACTGAGCTATTTTCGAGGAATTATCGACAGTTTTGTATAGCAAGAAAACTCAGATTTAAGCCAACAAACTATACAATTTTTGTTAAAATCTCACTAATGGTTACATCTTTATCATTAATACAAAGAATAATTACAAGTAATATATTTAGCATTTATTACTCGATAAAAGATTCACGTCATGTGAAATAAATTTTGAAGTACGGTCCTGTCTATCACAAGGCAAACGTTCGACAAGGCGCAAGCCCGCAGAAGACCGTCTGTGTTTACGGATTCAGCTTGGTAAATTTGCCACATTCGCAAATGACATTATTTCTCTATTATATATTTTCTCTATGAGCGAAACGCGTCATGTTATAAAGTATTAAATAAAAGTGGAAATTTGGATAAAATTGTCTATCATTATGTGGAAAATAAAACAGTATTATATCCTCGTAATTAAATGTTAAGTGGTGAATAATGCATGAAAAACATGGTCGTCCGAGTCTGATTTTATTCAGAAAATGTTTTTGAAAAACCATTAAAGAAATTTGTCTTTTTTTTATCTAAGACATCCCACGTAGACTTCGAGCCTAAGTACTAACGTACCGTGGGCGTCTGAAGAGAAGGGAAATGTAGTCTATTGACTCGAGATTTGAAGGATTGTAGGTTGGGACGGGAAGGGAAAACATCTGCAGGCAATTTGTTCCATAATCTGGAGACCCTAGGTATGAGTGAGTGAGAGAAGTGGTCTGTTCTGGTAAAATTACCAAAATTGTCTCGCCAAAATTACCGTTACCGCGGTAACGTTACCGCACTTTAATCTATACGTGTATGCATTCTTTCCGTGCGCACTATATTACAGAAGTATTGTAACCGTGGACCTAAAAGACTGAGAGAATGATTTGTAGTATTTGAGAATGTTTCCCAGTAGAAATGTCACTGAGTTACCTGTATAAAATATTTGTTTTTTATTTGACTGTTTCATGTACATATATGTTAATTACAAATTATAACTAATTTTATTATACACAAATATGTACGCCATATTTACCAAAATATCGTCGTTTACTACAGTATATGTAACAGCTAAGCCCAATTTTGCAGCCAAATTGTTAAGTAAAACAGTTGGAGTTAGCGCTTTTGCATTTTCCTTAATTCTAATCGGTGGGTGTTCATATTTAGTGTTTTTCAATGCTGCGGCAGCTGCATCTTGTTGAGCTTTCTTAATACTCTTTCCATCTTTGGTGTATTGTTCATCGCCAAGATACAAAGTAACTGTAAAAGTTTTACGATGTGGTGGTCCCTACAATGAGATTTTACTAATCTTTTGCAATGGAACTGAGAAAATAAATATTGTAGAAAAAATATAAATTCAAATTCAAATTCAAAATTTCTGACAAGATAATCAAAAGTGAATCTGAAAGAACATCATGTATGATTGTTGTATATGTAAGAATTAATTATTAACTAGAAATTTAACTGCTTTTACCTCTTCTTTAATTAGTTCATATGAATAATCAATATCATTATACTGTGCTAATTCATTGATAGAACTCATTGCAGATGTGGCGTCATTAGTCTGTCCGCCTAACATGTTTTCCACAAAATCTGTAAAAATATGAACTGGTTATAAAATAATAAACTTCTAATCAAAGCCTTTAAGAGGAGTAAGTTTCCATCCTTACTATGTTGGTTTTTTAACATTGTCGTTGTTATTATTTGGTATAAAAACCAATGACTTTCCTCAGAGACAATAAAAGAATATTTTATAGTCTCTACTTTCTGCCATAGATACATACAAAAAAAGATATACTAAAAGACAATCATAATCATAATTTTATTTTGTACCACGCACCTCAAAAACAATAATAATCAGTTAAAAAAAATAGTAAGGAAATTAGCCTACTTCTCCACATATATCAATTTATGATTTAACTGTTTAGATTATTATTAATAAAAATACACTGATCCTGTTGTTTTTTAAAGTCTTTTGTTGAGATATAGGTCAAATTTCTGTAAGACAAAATTTTCCTATTGACCAATGACTTTGTTTTAAAGAATCTTTAGAGTTTCAAAACGAAATATTAAATAAATTAAATAAATATAATATAAATATTAATGATATGGTATAATACCATAATCAAACGTCTAAAATTTGTCATTTTTTAAAATACATTTTTTAACAGAAATATCCGTTAGAAATTATAGAACATCTGCCCAGTCCATGAAAAATTTTTTTTTATGAACTTAAACAAGTAAAAGTACACCTCGTTTTATCAATTTAGTAGTGAAAATGGGATGTAGAAAGAAGAAAAAAGTGACAGCGTCACAAAAATCAACCTCTGATGACAGTAAAAATAATACATTCAATTTTGAGGAAATAAATTCAGAGGACGAATATCTACCGAATAAATATCCGCAAGACAATAGGTATTATGAATTTATTAAAAACATTAATATTTGTACCCAGGACAAGAACGAAGCAGGTAGTTCAAAGGAAAAAAATGGTGAAACAACTCAAAAATTGGAAAACTCTAACAACGAATGTTCAAAATGTAATAAAAAATTTAATAAAAAAACATACTCCATAAGATGTTTCACGTGTGACAGATGGTTTTGTTTAAGCTGTTCAAACTTAACAGAAAAATATGCTTTGGGATACAAAAAAGAAAAGAAACAATGGGTTTGTCGAAATTGTTATAGTGAATTCAATGATGAACATAATGCAGAATACCTAAAATTGGAAAATTTGCTTTTAAGAAAAAAGTTAAATGAGGTAGAAAAGAAACTTAACTTAATTTGCGAAAAAATTAACCTGCTACAAGAAGTTGATAACAAAATTTTCAAAATTGAGAAAATGACTGAAGATATGTTTAAAAAATTTCAAGAAAAACAAATTAGCCAAGATATAAGGAATATTCCAACATATTCTGAAATTACAAAAAAAATTCAGATGGAGAAAAAACCTCAAAATTTGTCAGTTGTGATAATAAAACCCAAAAATAATCAAGACAGCAAACGGACTACATTAGAAGTATAAGAAAAAGTTAATCCTGTTAATGTAGGAGTAGAAGTATCGGGTATCAAAGAAATAAAAAATGGCGGTATTATTTTAAAAGCTCGATCAAGAGAAGAAATAGAAAAAATCTGTGACTTGTCTACAGAGAAATTAAATAAAAATTATTCCGTTCAAATTTCAAATCTAAAATCACCAAGAATAATAATAACAGGTTTAGGAAAATCGTATACTAATGAAGAGTAACTTATGGAAATGAAAACTATGAGATATATTGATGATGGAGACATCTTAAATATGACATATATCAGACAATCAAAACATACCAAAAGATATATTATTTATGCTGAAACAGACGGGAAAACATTTGAGAAGCTGGTAAATCGAGAAATATCACTGGGATGGGACAGATGTTTAGTAAAAGAAGATCTCAATATTTTAACATGTTATAAATGTCGTGGATATGGTCACACATCAAAACTGTGCAAAAATAGTTTATCTTGTCCTAACTGCTCTGAGGATCATTTTTTCTGGAATTGCAAAAACCAAATTTCTGTATGTGTAAACTGCAAAAACTATAACTTGAAATTTGAAAAACATTTTGATATTAAACACAAAGCTAATTGCACAGAATGTCCGTTACATAAAAGAAAAATGAAAGAAGCAAGAGAAAGAATAAACTATGGCTACAATTAGTACTTATTTAAAGGTTATATACCTAAATTCTAGATCAATTAAAAATAAAATTGAAGAAATTGAAATATTGGCATATGAAGAAAAAGCTGATGTTTTAGTAATTACAGAAACCTGGGTTGGAAAACACGAAGAGAAATTTTATAGCATACAAGATTATAATGCTGAATATGCTACCAGGGAGAAACGTGGAGGCGGTTTGGGTATATTTATTAAAAAAAGTTTAAACTATGAAATTTTAGAAAAGATTGAAAGTGAGCTCTCATATATATGTCTCAAATTGAATTCACTGGATATATTGTTGTGTGGATTATATAGACCACAGACAGTAAAGGTCAAAAATTTTATCAAATTTTTAGATGAAAAATTAGAGAAACTAACGAATTTAAAATTAAAATGTTTAATCTTTGGTGACTTAAACGTAAACATTTTTGAAAAAAATTATAATACAAATACACTTTTGGAAATTTATGAAGCAAACAACTTTAAATTATGTAATACAACAATAGCTACCAGGGAAACAGAAAGCAGCAGCACTTTAATAGACCACATTTTGTCTAATTATGATAAGCAAATAAAATTAAAAGTTGAGACATAAGTGATCACAATATTCAACTTCTTGATATATCTCTGGAAAATCAAAACAAAGCGCCTAAATATAAGTTTATCTCTGTTAAAAAATATCACATTAATAGATTAAAAAATGAACTAAACATTCTAAATGATAAAAAGAGTATGTATTCTGATCCAAATAATTTTTATGACAAAATTTTGGAAATATTTGATAACTGTCATTATGAAGAACAAAGAAAAATTAAAAGTAATTCTAAACCTTGGTTTAACGCAGAATTAATGCAAGCGATTAAACGACGTGATAATTATTACAAAAAAATAAAAAAAGATCCTAATAATCAAGAAATTAAAGAAAACTTTAAAAATTTTAACAAGCTTGTTAAAAATAAGATTAGAAATACAAAAAGAAACTATTATAACCAAAATTTTTTTAATAAAGACCAAAAAACAGTTTGGAAAGGCATAAATTCAGTTTTGAGCAACAAAAGAAAATGTGAAGAAAAAACAAAGATACATTATCTAACAACAGCAGAGGGTAAAATAGAAGACAGCGATAAAATTGGCGAAGTTATGAATAACTATTTTGTTAACATTGGCGAAACTCTATCGAAGAAAATTTCTGGTGCTTGCAGTGAAATGGTGAAAGACTATAATCTAAATTCGATGTTTCTTGATCCCCATGATATATCAGAAGAAGAAATAGAAGATATTATTACAAGCCTCGATGCCAAGAAAGCCTGTGGTTTTGATAATATTACAGTCAAAATAGTAAAAATTATTAAACACGAAATTGTAGCAGTTGTTAACCATTTAATAAGAATTTCGTTAATGAAAGGTATTTTCCCAGATAAGTTAAAGGTTGCAAAGGTGTTACCAATTTTTAAAAATGGAACTACTGATACCTGTAATAATTATCGGCCTATCTCTGTCTTGCCGGTATTTTCAAAAATTTTTGAAAAAATAATGAATAAACGACTTTTAAATTTCCTAGATAGCCAAAAATTATTTTTTTCGGGCCAATACGGATTTCAAAAATTTAAGAATACCGAGACAGCTGCGGCAGACGTAATTACAGATATACAGATTAATGTTGACAAAAATAAAAAGTGTTCCATATTATCACTAGATTTAAAAAAGGCTTTCGACACGGTAAATCACAAAATTTTGTTAAGTATTTTATATAATATTGGAATAAGAGAATCCCTTCATAAATGGTTTGAGAGTTATTTGAGTAAATGAACACAATTTGTCGAAATTAACAACATTAAAAGCTCTAAAAAAATAATTACATGTGGTGTACCACAAGGCTCCATTTTGGGGCCAATATTGTTTTTAATATATATTAACTCTATTTCGAAATTAAAATTAAAAGGAAATATTAAACTATACGCAGACGATACAATTATTTATTATGCAGATAATAATCTCGGAAATTTATGACAATATTAAACATGATTTAAATATATTAAATGAATGGCTGAAATTCTATAAATTAACTTTAAATTTTGAGAAATCATATTTTATGTTTATAAACAAAAATCAAATGGAAAAAAATTACCCTATAAATATATATTTTAATAATAATCAAATAAAATATTCAAATACAATAAGATTTTTAGGCTTATATTTAGATGAAAGCCTTAGCTGGAAAACACATATTCAGAAAATTAGGAATGATGTTGCCCCCGCCATCAATATCTTATTTAAAATAAGAAATTTTGTAACTTTCAACGTATTGAAAATAATTTATTTCTCACTTATTTATTCAAAATTACAGTATCTTATATCCATTTGGGGCTCGGCACCAACGAGTTCTTTAAAACCATTAAAAAGATTACAGAATAAAGCTGTTAAATGCATTTATAAATTACCTTATCTCGAACCAACAGTGAATTTATATAAACCTAGAGGACTACTTGATTTAGAAAACCTATTTAAAACTAAACAGTGTACAATTATTCACTCGATGATAATTAGACAAAAATATTCGAATATTTGTTTCGATAAAGTAAATACTCAACACAACCATAATACAAGGCAAAACGACAATATAAAACTAATACAGGTAAAAAGTAATTTTGGAAAACGTTCGTTAATATTCAATGGAATTTTGACATATAATGATCTGCCCATAACCTTGAGAAATATTAAAAGTATAAAAAAATTTTAAAAAATGGTTAAGAAAATATTTCTGGGAAAATAACCTATTTCTATTAAATATTATTTTTTATTAAAGCAGTTATATGTATACATATATGTATTGTGTGTGTATGTATAATATAATATGTATTGTATATGTATATCAATATGTAATGTATGTACAGGGATGTGCATTAATGTGTAGATGTTTATATTCTGTATGTATATCTTAATTCAAATTTAATTTTTATTATTGTTAGTTTAGCTTAATAACTATTATTGTTATTATTGTTATTATTATTATTTTTTTTTTTAAATTCCCTGTAATGAACTACACAGGTTTGTTGGGAATAAATAAATAAATAAATAAATATCAGTCCACAAAAAAAAACTGTATTCTTTGTTAATTTGACCCCCATCCCAACAAAACATACCTTAAAATATTAACTTCTGTCAAATTACACTCTATCTTTACTAAAACAGACTATGTTGATTATAAAAGTAATTAAAACACATTATTTGGCTTTTAAGCAAAAAATTATCGAATACATAAATATAAGAAAAATTCTATGTTGTTAGTATTGGAAGAACTAGGTATATCTGTTCATCCACAATACTGTAAACATTAAATTGCTTATTGGAAAATATCTTTAAAAATATCTAGGAAAATCTAAATTTATACCTAGAACTTTACAGAAATCAAAGGGTTTTAACTAAATGTAGGTATCTAAGATCTTGCAGAGGTAAAATTATCATGTATTTTTATTTAATGGCTCACATTTCTAATACTTACCAGCTTCCAAAGTGACGATATTTTTTTGGGTTTTCTCCGAGACACTGTTCTCATGTAGTGTCTGCAATGTCCCTGTAAGCAATATAATTGATATATAAAAAACATTACATTGTGTGTCCACAATTTTACTTAAATGTTTATTACTTTTCTTTATATGAAAAATGTTTTGTCAAAATGTATCATCTCAAGAGATTTGAAATCTAGAATAGAAAAAATTTATGGCTGAAGTTTTAAAAATATTACCTAAAATTCCGAGGATCTTTTAAATGAAGTAACAGTAACCTTGAATTTTATACTACTTTTTAGTTGCAAGCAAGTCTGAAATCACAGAAAATCCAAGCACATTACAGCCGTTTTTAACTATAAAAGTATTACTCAAAAATCTGAAATACCTACCTACTAAAAAACATTATCTTGAAATACCTACCTTCTCTCTCTAGCCTGAACTTAGGTATATAGGCTAGGCAACGACGGGGTTGTAGAGTGCTTAGAGGGGGGGAAAACTTTTTGCTTCGGGAATTTGTTGGGGGTAGTTGGGACGTTAACATCCTAAAAGTCCCCGCCCCTAGCCTGTCCGCTTCAGGGGAGAGGGGGATAGAAAGTTCGCTTTTTTTGGTTTCTCGCTTATAACTAAAAAACGGTGAATTGTAGCAAAAACTACCCCCAACATACTCCCGAAGCAAAAAAATTTCCCCCCTCCATGCACTCTACACCCCCTTTACGGCCATTCATTGACTAGCCTAATATAATGAAAATGGTAAATTTAAAATTGGTTGTATTTCATATTGTTTAGCATAACGATATGTAATAATTGCATCTGATTTTATGATATTAATTTTAACTTTGTTTTTTATTTTAAACTTGTCCATAAATAGTTTGTGTTATTTTAACCAATAACGAATGAAATTATTACAATTTTATTCCTGATATTAGAAGGACTTGGTTAGCATATATTATTATGTATAAACACTATATTTATTTGCATGAATACTTAATTTGTTCAGTACCTAACAAGAAGTTATAAACAAGTTTTAAATAATAATATGAAAAAATTGGCAGCCAATGTAATTTTTTGCACACCGTAAAAAACCCCCCACGACAATCTTTTAATCCACAGCCAAAATTTCTAAAAATGTATAGTATTAAAAATGACCTACTGAGTTAACAACACCAAAAACACAGAAAAATAAAGGGTTTGTATTATAAGACCTTTTATCAAATTTACTTTTATGTAAGTACTTAGTTTCAATGAAAATTGTACTTTTATCAAAGTAGGTAGGTACTTACCTGCAATGCAGTTCTTATCACCAAAAAAACCTTTCATTTGTGAATATGATAAAGCTTTAACAAAAGCGAATAAAAGCAAAATAATAATACATTTACCATACAGCATTTTTAGTTTTTGAAATACTAGGGTGCTTAAAATATAATTATGCCAAATAATTAGCTCTCAGATGGATCTCAAAATTTCGAAATGGAATCACCACAGCAAAATAAAAGGTTTGGGATCATAGAAAAAGTTTGTTTGGGATCACAGACCACAGATAAGATAAATCAGGTGCGGTCAGATATATTTTTAGGTTATGTAAGGGGATTTCTTCCTGTTTAATAAAACAGGGTGTTAAACCTAAATGTACCAACTAAAAATTACCAAATTAGCTTTTCGTTTTTTTCGAAAATGTGGTGGTGTAGAGTAGTGTTGGGAATAACCGACTTATTTTAATAACCGACTACTGAGTATTCAAGTGATTTTAAAAACCGGATGATAACCGGTTTTTCACTCGACTACTAATATTAATACTGACGGTTCATCGTTCATCTACAGCATTTGTATTGAGAATTACTGACTACTGAGAATTCAAATGATTTTATTTTAAAAACTAAGGTAATTATTGATATTACTGGAAACAGCGAATTTTTTCATGAAATTTTGCACAGACCCTAATTTTGGGTCGTAGAACACGAATCCGAAGTCAGTTGTTGGCGGTCTCGTATGGTTTTTCCAAAAAAAAATTTTTTTTCCAAAAATTTTAGGTTAACTTTTAGGTTACCTTTTTTATATAGATTCCTTTAAGTTTCAACAGTTTCACTTAAACATATCTGTAAACTTATAATTTTTATTTTATTTCGTCACACAAAACACCACATTTAGGCAAAAATAACTAAGAAAATTGCTTTTTCCTATAGAAAATTCCATTTTATCGCTACTAGATGTCATTATTTTTCCAGCTGTCAATTTTCCGGCGTTGCCACGTTTACTAATTTTTCATGGAAAAATTGTAAATTAGGAATAATAAAAAAGCTAACCATAACAAACTAAATTCACTATTCTGTCCAACTTAGTCGACAATATTTTTTAATTTTAACCTAAATCAGATGTAACCAAAATCCTATTTATCAGCAATCCAACACCTGCATAATATGCTGATGCATGCAACCATATCTGAACAAACAGGTGTATACCCAACCCAAGCAAACCTGAGCAAAAAGGTGGTCAGGTTTGCTCAGTTTTCATTGATATAGATATATATATATATATATATATATATGTATCTATATCAATGAAAACTGAGCAAACCTGACCACCTTTTTGCTCACCCAACCTGAGCCCGGCTGATTGGCGTCTTGACGTTTGACCCGATTAATTTTTTGCTCGGATCCCTCTTCGCTTGCGAGGAAAGAGACTGGTCAGGGCCCCTAACCAGGTGCTAACCCTGTTCCGACCTTAGGGTGCCCTCCGATCCACCGTTCTGGACAACAAACAAAACATAATTTACAATTTTTCGTGTCTAGGTACCTTAACCTAAAAATTATGTTTTGTTTGTGTCCAGAACGGTGGATCGGAGGGCACCCTAAGGTCGGAACAGGGTTAGCACCTGGTTAGGGGCCCTGACCAGTCTCTTTCCTCGCAAGCGAAGAGGGATCCGAGCAAAAATTAACCGGGTCAAACGTCAAGAAGCTAATCAGCCGAAATTCCGGGGTCCCTGTAGACGCGAGTAAATAAAATGCTGTCTGTCTTATTTTACTCTGATATTTTTTTGGATTTATTTATGGCCGGAAATTGTTAAAATTTGTAAGAAAAATGCTTTGTAAACGTGGCAACGCCGGAAAATTGACAGCTGGAAAAATAATGACATCTAGTAGCGATGAAATGGAATTTTCTATAGGAAAAAGCAATTTTCTTAGCTATTTTAGCCTAAATGTGGTGTTTTGTGTGACGAAATAAAATAAAAATTATAAGTTTACAGATATGTTTAAGTGAAAGTGTTGAAACTTAAAGGAATCTATATAAAAAAGGTAACCTAAAAGTTAACCTAAAATTTTTGGAAAAAAAATTTTTTTTTGGAAAAACCATACGAGACCGCCAACAACTGACTTCGGATTCGTGTTCTACGACCCAAAATTAGGGTCTGTGCAAAATTTCATGAAAAAATTCGCTGTTTCCAGTAATATCAATAATTACCAAAACTAATTTATCACTCGTCGGTTTTTCACACGAATTCGAATGTTTACATACATCGGTGTTGAAGCAAAGGGATAAAAGTTCTTAGAATTCAATATTTTTATTACTTTACTTTCAAACATATTTATTTCTTACATATATTTACATCTACAATTGCAAACTTAAACTACTATTTACAGTGGTACAGGTTACAACCTCACACGAGGAGGTCCAACCTGACAACACGGCCGGAGTGCGGCCGGGGCTGGTCTTGGCCCTTGGTTTGCGGTTGCAGCGGCGGTGTAGGGGTGACGACTCTTCCCGCAAAGCTTACAGAGTCAGGGGGGGTAGGTTTTACACAGGGTTTTAAAGTTTTTAGATATTTACAAATTTACAATTTAGTATATAAAATTAATATTACGGATCGCTGGGAAAAATAAGAGCAAAAACCCAGCTTAAAATGGAGGTGCTATATACATATATACATATTTACATACATATTTACATATTTACAGTAAATGGTCATTCAGATCCGCGTTCATGCTATATTCATTCATCTATTTACACGTTAATATTACAAGCATCCATTCCTCATTTATTCTTCGTTTATTCATATTTATATAACCATTCGTCCTTCATTTATTCGTATTTACATCTCTTTCATGCTCATACGTACAATATTTACACTTGACTAGCCGATTTGGAGAAATGTTCAGGAGTATACTGAACAGATCGTCCAATCGGCATCGTCGTTAGGAAAAGGGGAGTGGCTTGTGATAGGAGTTGATTCCTATCAAAACCACTTAGTTGGGATTTTGGGAACTCAGTAATGGTTAACACTGGAGCGTAAGGATATGGAAAAAGGGATTTTTTGGAAAAAATGCGGGAATTTTGGAGGGATGAGGGTGAAATTTACATACATCAATTCTAACTATTTACAAAATATTTACAATGTATATATATGCATATTCTCCCGACCTTGGAGAGAGCATTCGCATTTAGTATTACAAGTTTTTATATTTTATAAGTGTGTATTTTTTTAGTTAGAAAGTGAACTAGTGCGAATCCTCTCTCCATCTGGTCGGGATTCGATTTAAAAATATCGAGAAAGTCAGACATGAAGCGGGTGAGCTCGTCAATGTCGACTAAATCGTCGAACTCTTTACAAATCTCTGTAAACTTGCGCAGCTTATCGGTCATCCCTACATCCCCGCGTTGTGGCTGAGCCGCACTCTGGGGGCGTTGTCGGGTTGGCAATGGAGGAAAAGCACTTTCTTCTTCTTCGAGTTCACTCATTTGTCTTTGGGGGGCGGGTTGTCTTTTTTGGGCCCACGCGTTCGCTGTCGGAGGAGGAGCAGCCCTATATTGTTGTTTGTTTGTCTGTTGTTGTCTAGTTATTTGTTGTTCGTGTAGTATGTTAGTTTTGTAGATGTATACGTCGCAGTTTGTGTCATTGGCTTTGTGGCCCTTACCACAGTTGGCACACATACTTGGTTTGTCACCGGGACACTGCGCAGAAGGATGGCTGCCAGCGCAGCCCACGCAACGAAATGCCCTATAGCAGTTACTCGTCGCGTGGCCCCACTGGCAACACCTTCTGCACTGAATAATCTCCTTGCTCACGCGCCTGCGTTCCCAGGTTACGTGAGCGTTATTTAAATGACGGATTTTTTGCAGGCCCGTGAGCTTGTGCATCGACGAGGTCACGACCATGTACAGTTGCCGGAAGGAAGTATTCATTTTATAGACTTGCTTTATGTCAATTTTGTGGTCTTTTTCAAGTTCCTCTTTAATTTCTTCCGGCTCCGGTCCATGGTCGAGGCCTTTTACGACGAATGCATGAGTTTTTTCCTCTGCGGTACAGTATGTGTGCCACTGTATTTCTTTGATTTGTTGTAGTTTTGTTTTATATTTGTAGTACTCGTCTATGTCGTTTATCTGTATGATTGTATTGCGTTTTGTGTATCTTATTTTGAAGCCTTTTTTAATGTAGGTCCTAAGTTCTGCGTCAAAGTCTTTGTACGTTTTGTTATCTAATATCACCCCGTTCATAATAATGGGCGGGGTTTTATTAGTTTTTTGTGTTGTTTGTGTTTGTAATGTGTTTTGTTGTGCGCTTTGATTCTGTGTTTGTGACGTGCTAGGCTGTGTATTTTGATTTTGTGTTTGCTGTGTATTTTGTGTGCTTTGTGTGGCTGGTGTTTGGTTTTGGGTTTTGCGTAGTGTTTGTATTGTCTTGTTATGTATTTGTTGTCTTGTTTTTCTTGTGTATGAGTTTGTCTCGTCGTCTGTGTCGTCTTCGTCGTCTGATTTGTCAGTAAGTGCTTCAAATCTGTTTTTAAGTGGTATGTACGTCCTTTTCCTAAAGATCTTACGATATGCTGCTTCCTCTTCGTCTATATCAGGGCTTCTCCTCCTCTTTTCGGCACCGGGGGGCACTGTGTTCACTGAACTATTGTCTGTGTCCATTTCGCTTCTTTCTTGATCGACTTCTGTTTCTTTTCTTATTCTTTCTAATTCGGCTTTTGCTTCTTCTTGTTTACGTATTCTTTCTTCCTCTTTCTTCCTATTTTCCGCGTCTAGCTTCATTTGTTGTTGTAGTTGTTTTCTCATGTCTCTTTGCAGTGCCTCTGCAATCCTTTTTTCTTCTGCTATTCTTTCTTCTTCTTCTTCCTTGTCTTTTTGTTTTTGCGCCTCTGCTATTCTTTTTTCTTCTTCTTCCTTGTCTTTACGTCGTTTTTCTTCTGTTTTTCTTGCGTCACTTTCTAGCCTATATTTTTCAGCCATTCTGAGGCCCTGCTCGGCTACTCTTCGCTCAATGGCCCTCTGCATCTCATCGTTCTTTTCTTTTTCCTCTTGCTTTTTCCTTCTTTCTGCTTCTTCGCGCATTTCTTTCTCTTCTGTTACTTTTGTTTTCTTGGGCGTCGGGACGGGGAACTCATACGCACTTTTAAAATCATCTTTTGATGTGGACGGTCGAGCCGGGGGAGTTGGAGCGGGGTTGCCCCTCAGGGCGTGTTTATTCCTCAGGTGCTCCGTCATTTCGGCGCGCAACTTGTTACGTTCTGCTACAGACTGACATTTTTTGAAGTATCTGTTACATGATTGACAGTAAGATTTGTAAATCTCTAGCAGTCTCAGTAAATCTTTGTTCTTCCTTGTTGGCTTGGCTTTCAAGGATGTTTTGCCAATAGAAAAATCGCTGGCGACGCTAGCATTGTCGTCGTCAATTTCGATATTAAAAACCTCTGGGGTTCCAGAGGTTTGCTCCAAAGTAGTTCCCTCCTGGGAAGTGTCTGGGGTGCCCGAGGCACCCCCAGGGGTGGTCATCTCTTACGAGAAGTCAAGATGGTAATGTAGCCGATTTCTATCGACTTGAGTATAAAGGAGAAATTTATGCCCCAATCGCTAGGAAAGGAGCCGTCAGAATGAAAAAAGGAGTGGCTTGTGATGGGACCTGCAATAGGCCCCGCCCACTATAAATACTAATATAGCCTAGTCTGCGACGGGAAGCAAGTCAGTCGACTAACTCCCGCACAGCACTAACACTCGCTCGGGCACTCTCGGGAAACTTCGATACTACTCGTGAGAGTAAAGCGCGCATCGACCGGTCGGATCGAAGGTCGGAGCGCGAATGCGAATTTTTATTTATCTTTATCGTCAGTCTAGTCTCCGTTGTGCGTTGTGGCGAGCCGAACAATGGTTCTTTTATATTGATAAATGTATATGTAGTTTAGTAAAAACCGAATTTTCGTCACTCGAATTATAACCGATGATTCAGGTTATTGAAAAACCGGATGATAGGTTATTTTTCACTCGAGTGATCCCAACACTACTTGCGACGCGACCTTGAAGGACGCGACGATCGAGACTCGAGTGATTTAACTCGGTAGTAGGTAAATCAGCAACTAATTGTAGACGTGTTGGAAAATAAAAACCGATTTTTCGTCACTCGAATTATAGCCGATGATAACCGGATGATTCAGGTTATTGAATAAACCGGGTGATAGGTTATTTTTCACTCGAGTGATCCCAACACTAGTGTAGAGAGTAGAGACACGAACGTCGTATGGAGGATATTTGGGTTATGTTATTTTTGCCAGAGTTTTTTTTTAAAGAAGAAAATTGAGGTTATAAAATTATAAATGGTTATGTTCTTAGTTTCTTAGACTCCTTGTCTAAGGTTATGTTCGATTTAAAGTCATATATTTGAAGTAATAAATATAAAGTTGCCAAGAAGTATATTTTGCTTTCTTTAAGTTTCAGTACAATAGATCATTATATGATTTTACTATGAAGACCGTTTTGATGGTAGCAGAGAAGCCTTCACTGGCAGCGTCTCTTGCCAATATTTTAAGTAATGGAAAGAATTCTTCAAGGAAAGGTTCGTACTTCACTACTTATATTTAAATAAAAAATTATGTAAATCCGCATATGAAAGATACCATTTGCAAACGTTATTTCTAGGTTTCAACGGTGCGTGTTCAATTCATGAATGGAATGGCACCTTCTCGAACTCACCTGCTCGGTTCAAAATGACTTCAGTGTGTGGGCATGTCCTTGGTGTTGATTTTTTAAGTAAATACAACAACTGGGATAGAGTTGACCCTGTTGAGCTATTTTCCTGTTCAATAGAAAAGAAAGAGGCAATGCCTAAACTTAAAATGCCAGCTTTTCTTGCTGCAGAATCTAAGGGATGTGATAACTTAGTTCTGTGGCTCGATTGTGATAAAGAAGGTTTGTTTTTAAGCATTAAGTAATTTGTATAGTCCTAGGGAATACTTACCTTATAATAAATAGATAATTCCATAGACTTTATTGTTATTTATGCTAAAATTATAAAAAAGTACGTTTACATGACCCATTGCAATTAAAATAAAATGTTAACTTAATAACTTTTATAAAGAAAAGTTAACTAAGGTAACTGTACTTCATACATGTTGTTAAGGTTTGTCTTTGTGGACATTTGAATGAATTTTACAAACCTGACACCTTTATTAGGTTTTTCATTTTCTTTTTTGCTCTGTTAAGTTACAGGCCTAGTCATTGTTGTTTTAAAGTTGTACAGCTATTGATATTTTCCACAGAGAGATATTGTTTTACAAGTTTATCATAGGTGTGTGTATAATAATAATTGCAGATTACATCTCGGCTCTCAGGGGTGCGTATTTTAAAAACCCATAATTTATAAGATTAAGTCAGCCTTAAACCTTGTTAAATATTGATTCTAGCTACACCAATACCTAAGCCTAGCAGATTTTGAGTTGAGGGCATTACTAATAGGGTGTCGTAAACCCTAAAAAAAAGCAAAATAGAAAATTTCAAAGATTTTCTATTGTCTTAAAACTGCTTTCTCTTAGCGGTTAGTGTGGAGAAAACATATAGACAAATTGAGGAATAGTAGCTTCAGCCTTATTTTTTAGGGGAAAATATTTGTTTTGAAGTAATGGCATCAGTGGCCAAAAGTATGAATGGAAATGTTTACTCAGATGCTGTGACATATCGAGCAAAATTTTCTGCTATTACTGATAAAGACATTAAGGCAGCTTTTAATAATTTAGGTAAGGTAAAAGCATAAAAATTGGAAAATTTACGTCTTATATGTATAATTATTTAATTACCTTTTAATTGTGCTTGGGGTGTTAAAAGGATTTTTTTAAGGTCACCCAAATGAAAATGAGGCCAAAAGTGTTGATGCTCGTCAAGAACTTGACCTTAGAATAGGCTGTGCCTTTACTCGTTTCCAAACAAAATTTTTCCAAGGTAAATATGGAGATCTGGATGCATCTCTCATATCATATGGTCCATGTCAAACACCAACATTGGGATTTTGTGTCCAGAGACACGATGAAATCCAGTCTTTTAAGGCAGAAACATTTTGGAAAGTTCAGGTTTCCATTAGGACTAAAGATGATCAAGAAGTACCTTTAGACTGGGAAAGATTTAGAAGTTTTGATAAGGATGTAGCCAATATGTTTTTACTGTTGGTAAAGCAAGAGACAGAAGGAAGGTTTGTAAATCATACAACACAATTTAATGATAGAAAATTCTTGAGAAAATTAGAAACCGTAAAATTTTTTACTAAAACAACAAATACCTTATTTTTATAAATGTGAAAAATGGATAATGTCAGATAATTTTGGACAAATTCTTTTATTGAAATGTTAACTAAATAAAATTATACTTTACAGTAAGTTCATTGTGTATTAAGGAGTTGTCTTAAATTATTATTAATTGCCCCTGTTAAATCTAAATGTAAAAATCTAACACTTTATGTCGACTTTTTTAAATATTAGTACTAGATACCGTTAATATAATTTTAGAGTGGTTAGTGTTGTATCAAAAGAAAAAAGCAAACCTAGACCCGCTGCATTAAATACGGTGGAGTTAATGAGGGTAGCCAGTTCAGGTCTTGGGATGGGCCCTCATCATGCCATGCAAATAGCTGAGAGATTATATATTCAGGGGTACATAAGCTATCCTCGTACAGAAACTACCAAATATCCGGAAAATTTTGATCTGGTGTAAGTAAAACTTAACTTTTACCTCATACCTTTTGAGCAGTTTATACAGGGTGAGTTTTTTAAAGTGTTCCAAGGCGATATCTCGAAAACGGATTAAAATATTTTCATGAAATTTTGGTAAGTTAATAGGGAGATAGGGGGCATATTTAAACATATTTTTGGCATTTACCCTCTCTCTCGATTTTAAGGGGTGGAGGTAACTTTGTAATTTTAAATTATTATTATTAAATCCTTTATTTTAGCATATTGCTAGTCATTCTTACATAATAAAAAATACATATACATATAATCGTACAAATTACAAAGCCAATAAAAAAGAAACATGACCCTGGCAATGTTGAAACTAAATATTTAAAAACAGGCTAAAATTGAGGCCTAAATTGAGCAAAAAAAATTTTAAAAAATGAACACCAGTGGTTTTACACATCCACAAAACAACAAAGCAATACAAAAGCAAACACCGAGACACACAGCACCTCAGACCAATATACAACCGAGACATCACACCTGCCACTACTCAACAATAATATTAGCTGAGATCAACATATATATTCTCAATTGTCTTTTGAAGGTGTTCACAGAGTGCAAAGATTTAATGTATTCGGGCAGCTGATTAAATTCAGCTAATCCCCTGTGAAATACAGAATTTGTTCCTATCCTTTTATTTTTTGGTGGAATAAAAAAATCATTTCTTTGTCGAGTACTGTAGTGATGCACATCGCTATTATATATCAACTTACTCTGCAAATATTTTGGAGCAGCACCGATCTTCACTTTAAATATAAACACCAAGACACTAAACTTAATATACTCGCGAGCAGGAAGCCATTGCAGTGTTTGAAGCATTAGCTTAATTGGCGTGTATCCACTACAAGATAAAATCACACGCATAGCTCTGTTTTGCAGCTTTTGCAATCTGTCAACCTCGTTCTGGCCAAACAAATACATTATGGTGGCACAATAATTAAAATGTGGCAGAACTATTGTATTATATATTAACTTTTTTGACCAAAATGATAAATAACTTGAACAGCGAGACAGATAATTTATGCTATAACTAATTTTTGAAACAATATAATTAAAATGATCCTTGAAATTCAATCTATTATCAATCTGTACACCCAAGTATTTAATTTTCCTAACTTCCTCAATCCTGGTTCCACCTATCTGTAAAGAACAGTCATTTGATACAAACTCCCTCCTCGCCGTTTCAGAAGCAATTAACATAAACTTTGTTTTACTCGAGTTTATTTTTAATAAATTTTATGTGGTGTACTGATCTATTCTTGTTAGAACATTCTTCATATTTTCTACCGCATCCCTAAGATTTTTTGATGATACATATAGTAGTGTATCATCTGCAAAAAGATGTATATCTACACAATCAACTACATTAACAATATCATTGATGTATATAACAAACAGCAAGGGTCCCAGAATACTTCCCTGTGGTACTCCATGCTTATTTATTAATTTTCCCGATAATTTACCATTCAACTTTACCCTTTGTACTCTATCATGTAAGTAGCTGGGGATGGGATGATATACTTTTGTTTATAAGCTGCGAATCTACATAAAAAACTACGTATGTGTACAATTTTTTTTTTATTTGCTCTTTGGTTTACGGAATTGTGGTTAACTAAATTTTGATTGAAATTATAAAATAAATAAATTTTACCAATAAATCAGGTTCACTTATTTCACAATTATTATTCGTTTCCGTGGAAATGCGTTATTTTTACTTAAGACAGTTGAGAATTTTGACGATTTAACGGTCAACTGGCCTGCTGGCTCCCCGGATTTGACCTTCCTGGACTTTTTCTTGTGGGGTTTTATAAAGAACAAAGTGATGGCGACTGCACCTACAACTTTAGATGATGTGAAAGCTCGAATCCGCTTTTCCTACTTATTAGTGACACCTTAAATATAACAGCGGATACGAAATTTATTTAGAAAGAGGGTAAAAAAGTTGAAGGAAGACATTTCAAACAACTTCTCAAGCATGACAGTCGATAAATAAGTTGAAATTAAATGGTAAATTGTTTTTTTTATTATATAGCGTAATAAATCATAATTTCGTAACCGAAAGAACAAATCAAAATAGAATATATATACATACGTAGTTTTTTACGTAGATTTGAATTATATCTAAATATAATAAAACAATAAATAAATAATTATAACTTTTTTAGTGGAACATTAAAACAGCAGGAAAATAGTTCGGATTGGGGCAAAGAAGTCAAAGAAATACTAAGCCAAGGGGTAAATAGACCTAAACAAGGTCACGATGCTGGTAAGGAAATTTTTATAATTTTATAGAAGAAAGTTTCCATGCATTTTTTCATTTTTATTCAGATTTTTAGTTTTATTAATGATCAGTGTAATAAATATGTATCAAATTATGTTCAATACATGTAGGCCATGCATTAGTAGTAGCATAACAGTTAGTAACTTTTTGGGATTATATTGCTTTATGTCATTCTTGGTATATTAAATTTAAAAATCAACAGAAGTTTATATCGAAACAAAATGATTTTTTTTATAAATTTCGTTCAATAACAAAAGTAGTTTGTCTTTTTTCATAAGACTCCAGCCTTAAATAAGAAGATATAAGTATTTTTGGAATAACAAAAGCAGTCTTAAGATGCCAGATAATTTTTAAATGGGAAAATATCTTTTAAAATCTAATTGATTTGAAAAACATTCCAAATATGACGTCAGTAAAATGTGGCCAATAAGCGGTATGTCTCGTATTTTGTTTGGAACAGAGTACTGGCATTTGGACAGTCTTTTACGACAATTATTGGTGGGCATATATTTATATTTAACTAGCAATCCGTTTGGGCGTTTGTTTAAAGACAATTTTTATTAGTAGGAGGAGTTTATATGCTGACATAACAAGCCTCATATTTCAGTATTTGTAAGATATAAGAATTTTTTTTTAAATACATCCCTCTTTCACCCCTTTAGAAGTTGAATTTTGAAAAACAGCTAAGAAAGACAGAACTTTACAAATTGTATTTTTTTGCTAACTCTGCAGTGTTACTTGAATTAAAAGAACAGATTTTCGCCCAGTAAATTTTATATTTTAATATGAGTGAATATTAACCACTACATACAAGAACTTTTCCTGTTGCATCTTTTATATTAAAGTAAAGTTTAACATTTTTTATTGATAATATTCATTTTTTTAAAGAACAAATTTAATAATATAAACAATTCACATTTATTTAAGGCGACCACCCTCCAATTACTCCAATGAAATCTGCTTCCAGAAATGAGTTAGATGGTGATGCGTGGAAACTATATGACTATATTACTCGGCATTTTATCGGAACATTAGCTAAAGACTGTAGATATTTGAGCACCACTATTAAAATCATAATTAATGGTGAGATATTCTACATAACTGGAAAAACTCTAATTGATCCCGGGTACACTAGCATTATGACTTGGCAGGTAAGTTTAGAACAAAGTGTTTAACGGTTACCCCGGAATGGGGAATATGCATATAACCCAAATAAATCTGAAATATTTTTTTATATTCTCTACATAAATTAAATGTTTATGGCGGTTGCTGTTATCCATTTATTTCGGTATTTATTAACAAAAAAAAAAGGATTTTCTACTGCAAATTTTCGCGCGAATTTCGAAACTTGTATAACGCGATCCCATTGGATGTGTCGTCAGTTATGACTATGGCGAATTCCAGTGTTGTAAGGTCATCAAAAAAAAAATTGCATGTAATGCGTAACTCATCCAATGACCCTGTACTTAACGTGGAAGGTTCCTAAAATCTTATTCATGTATATTTCAAGCCGGAATCGGTCCAGGAACATTTTAATTTTGCAACAAAAACTGGCATTTTTGCGAAGTTTTGACACATCATTTCTTAATAATTTCGAGTAAATAAACTGCAGTAATTCTTTGTTTTCATGACAATCTTCGAAAATTCAAAAATTTTCAAATTTTGTATGTCCCCGATGCAAATAAACCATGGATTTATTAAGAAGGATTCGATGTTCCATATACTGTGAGCGTATCGAACGTGAAGCCTGTTTATTTGTCGTTTGTTATGAAAACATTTTCCCTAGAGGTCTAGTTTACGAACTTTAAGGAAATACGCAATTGAATCAAGAATGGTAGTAGAAAGAGATAAAATAGTATTGGAGTGTTCGAGCTCAGAAGTGTTTCTGTCTCTGCTGGTTGCTTAGGAAATGCGTCTGAACACTCGGTTACACGTACGTCTTTGTCTAATGAACTAGAAAAGAAAAAGTGCGATTTATAGATTTATAAATGACTCGGAGCGACTTTAAATAAACCTTTAGAAATAATATAACCTATAAATAATAAAACCTTTTACACTTAAATTTATTATTATTTAGCAGAAAAATAAAATGTTTTAGGGCTTTTATTACTTTTAGTAAATCTTGTGATGCTTCTAACGTATTTTTTGTACAAAAATACAAGGTAAAATAAGATGTGGCCAATGTTTACAAATTGTGTTTACAGTGTCGCTTAGAATGGTTTGTTTTGGCTTCAAAGAATGTTAAATCATCCCATATCCATTCTTAATAAATCCATGAAATAAACCTATTTTTTATAACAACGTAAAAATAAGCGATTTAAATTAGTGGGAGGTATTCTTAGATAATTAATAAAATAAACCCAAAAAGAATCACTCAATAAGGAAAATAGTGTGGAATAATGTCGGTTAAAAATAGGATTTGTGGGAAAAAATCAGGAAAATTAGCTTTTTACCCCTTAAATTCGCTCCTGGATGACCCATTCGGTATTCATTTTAAAGTATAATTATCCCTTTATAACATAGTGTTGAAAAATTGGGAACAAATTGTTAGAAGAAAATACAGAGTGATTCAAATGTACCGATGCCGATGTCGAGAGCAAAAAAAGTCAAAAAATCGCAATTTAAGCGGCGATTGCTTCCTTCCTATAGATTAGAGAATGAAGAAACTAAAAAATACGGATATCACATATTTCGACGAGCTCTTTCCGATGACGTATATGGGATATTAGTTTGAACCATTTTGACCCCACAAAAAATTAAAAACCGTGAAATATTTGGGTCAAAAATCGAAATTTCCAGTTTTTCCCAAATATATCCATATTCCAGTGATTTTAGGTTTATATAAATGAATTGCAAAAATAATGTATTTGAGATTTTAAAGTTTCACTTATGAATCCGTTTTTCGATCCGACGTTTTGTTTTCGGTTTATTAGGTACTAAAGAGGGGTCTGCAAATGGCATTTTTCGACCTAAAAAAATTCGAAAGAATTACTTGCCATTCTCCGATCCTCAGCAGTTTCCTTCCCTTCACCAATAGAGTTCTGAAGCTCCGGGTCCTCTACAACCTCCAAAAATTTACACAGATTTAATTCACTTTTGCGACCTGTACCCCATTTTAACGGAAATCGCGGAAATTTCGACTTTGACGTTTAATAACTCTGAAACGAAACGTCCTGTATAACTGATTTTTTTACTGAAGCTAGTTGCACTATTCCTCTATCAACTCAAACTCAAATTATACCGAAAAGTAAACATTTTTTGTAGGCTAGGTAGTGCCAAAGTTGTTAGGCCGTGAAAATTATAATGATTGGGCTTTTGCCGTTGAAAACTATCTCATTCTTGAGGGCTTATCGAAATGTGTTGAAGGATCTGAAACGGATGCCGAGAAGATTTCCAAAGCAAAGGCAAAGTTAGTGCTCACGCTTGATCCAACCTTGTTTATACACATCAAAGAAGCCAAAAGTGCCAAAGAGATTTGGGATATATTGAAGAAACTTTATGACGATTCAGGCTTTGCACGAAGAATCGGCTTATTTTAAATTTCAACCCGATTGGAAAATTGTGATTCTATGGCCAGTTACGTAAATCAGATTGTCGAAATGGGACAGAAATTACGAGGCACAGGATTCAATATCGATGATGAATGGATTGTTATTATTATCGGGGATAATACCACGAGAGCTTAAAAATTACCGATAATTTTTCACGATTGCGTGTTTTCTATAATTTCACGAGTCCGCAGGACGAGTGAAATTTGCAAAGAAAACACGTAAGAGTGAAAAATTATCAGTAATTTTAAAGCTCGAGTGGTATTTAGGGGATTATTTCACGAATGAAAACACAAAATGATCGAGAAATTAAACTAAAATTATGACAACCAAGAAAATGACAGGAAAAAATTATCGGTGTAATTTTTTTTAATTGACGTAACGTCAAAAAAAAAATTATCGCTGTAATTTTAAAAAGCTTTACTCATCTTACGGGACTTTTGACACATGAGTGAAATAATCCTAGTAATTTTCTACAAAATATTTTTTTTGAGTTTGTAATGACTTCCTTAAACGTTTTATACAGAAAAAAAAATATGTGCATATTCCTTATTCACTAAGAATGTCTAAGAGTTAGTACTGGTTTAAATTTAGATCTTCTAGTTGATCAGTTAGGTTTTAAGAAGTTTTTGTGCTGTCACTGTTAATAAGTCGTGAAAACTGAATTTGTTATAAATGCATCTCTTAGAGAAATTAAAAGAGAATTTTGGTAAGTAATAGTGTACAAGTTTTGTATGACTGAATTTGATTTAGGCTTTTGGAAAAAATGAAACAGTACCAAATTTATCTGAGAACGAGCTAGTTCCGATTCAGAGCGCAAAACTTACAGAACACCAAACCTCGCCACCAGATTACTTAACAGAAGCTGAACTTATTACCCTTATGGAAAAACATGGCATTGGTACTGATGCTTCTATTCCAGTTCATATAAACAATATTTCTCAAAGAAATTATGTTACTGTTACTCCAGGGAGACGGCTTAAACCTACTACTTTGGGGATTGTTCTGGTACATGGATACCAAAAGGTAAGCCAAAAATTGATTCGTTATGATATACAGCGTGTGTAAAAATACCCGGACAATCTGAGTATTTAAAAAACTAGACAAGTTAGCCACAAATGCTTCATGTGGAATTTCTGTTGCTTTTAAAAATCTGTGATTTCAAATATTGAATATACAGGGTTGCTCAAAAAGTTATGACACATCAAAAGTTAAATTTTCTTAAATACAGGACTATTTTTTGCTTTAATTTGTGATTCTGCTTAAAATTAAAAATTGTTGAACCTTTTACAGCTATGATAGGAGATATGGAGGAGTATTATCCAAAGTATTTACTTACCTTAAAATCTAAAAAACCTTAATGATAGTCCTTGTAACTTAAGCATAAATAAGTGTTTCTTTAATTCGGTTCTAATAAGTTACTTTCGCTTCAAGAAAATAAATACATGATGATTTTCACTGTGTTTTTTTAGATTGATTCAGAATTAGTTCTGCCCACAATGCGATCGGCACTGGAGGAGCAGCTAAACCTCATAGCTCAGGGAAAAGCTAATTTCAACGATGTATTAAAGCACACGATTGACATTTTTAAGCTAAAGTTTCAATACTTTGTACAAAACATTGACGGTATGGATCAATTGTTTGAAGTGTCGTTTTCGCCACTCAGTGCTTCAGGCAAAGCACATTCTAGGTATGAGACAAAAATTTTGCCTAGAGTTTTTTATTTTAGATATTTGTCAGGAAGCAATTGAAAAGTACTGCCCTAGTTCTTACCCGTTATTTATTAATAAACAATCTGAATCACAAGAATAAATATAAACCAGAAGGATAACTCTCAGGCGGCACGTTTGATCTAAGCATCTAACGCCGAAGGACTTTGAGTCAGTGTTGAATCAAAATTTTATTATATTGTTGATATTGCCATAGGCGTACCTACGAAATAACATGTTGTAATGTTAAATTATTAAAAAAATATGGCTTAGTTAACAATGTGATTAATGGGTTTTCCTAGGCAGTGCGCAATGCCTTAAAATGTACTGAGTATCTACATATATCCCACGGCATTTTGACGTATTTCACGCAAATTTCTCTTTTCACAGAAAAGTTGTTTACTTGTAGTTACATGGGGAATGACGAAAAAATAAAAACTCTGATTTTTAGAGATTAAATTGACAAAAGCGGATGGATTGAAAAATGCAGAAAATAAAGTGTACTTTTTAATTCTATTTTGAGTTATGCAGGAGTCGGCAATGACAAAATATTTTAAATAGAAAAATTATTTGAAGTTAGGTAAATAAAACGGGTGTTAAGATAATAAAATAATTTTATTTGTGTCTCCAAATCAACATCTTACTATTTTTTACAGTTCTAAAATTTCTATTTATAAATTTAAGAGTGTAAAATAACCTTGCTCTGCATTACAACCTAATCGAATACTGGTGCGGAAAAGTTTTGCAAGGATGAACAAAGCGACAAATATTTACAAAATGGGTAATAACATCACTTTCCAGGTCCAGGCAAACAAAATATTTTCGTTGACAACCTTTTGTATAAATTTGGCCCGCCGAAGTACATAGGCAAACATTTAATTTAAATTCCTTCCTTCTAACTCTAGGTGACTTCCTAACTTGTGTAATTTGAATGTTAATGAAATCTGCAATATCCTTGGATGGACAAAATTTATAAGTAAGCTGTTGATACTGTTCTAATGAAATCTCGTCTAAAGCTTTCTTAATTCGTTTTTCTAGCTCTCTACACTTATTAGCAAGTTGTTCGTTGTTTTTCTGTACTGGTTCTCATTTTTTAATTCAATTTTCATTTCTCTCAATTTTCCCTTTCTTGGTGTATGACTGCTTAAAAATTCAGGTGTTCGGACATATCTAGTAGGGGAAGTTGGTGGTGATGTTTGCATGGAAACCGATGACACATTAGGCACCACTGAGGTTTCTTCTGCTGTCAGAGGACGTAACCCCGACGTACTTGGAACCACACTTGAACCTGGAAGATCGCTTTCTTGTGAAAATACTTTCGGGACTGCATTCTTTCGTAGCAGATTTCTTTTGCCCTTTAAATGCATATTTGGGATAAATTGGGCACTGCAAACTCGATAATTTTTGTAGAGAGTCTTTACTTTAGGTAATAAACCTTGCCTGTTAGATACCATGAGCCACTTTTAGTAGGGGAGTTAACGACAGAAATTTCCGGGTCATTTTCGCAAGCTTTATTTTTTTTGTATGAGTTACGTGTGTAATATATAATACTAATATGAACGTCTGCCGGCGCACCCCCACGACAGTGGGTTACAGGAGGGTCACAATTACAGCTGAAAATAAACAAAAAAAAATTTATAGCCGCATACGTGAAACTTATTGTACGTGTCAGTTGAAACATAAGAAGCTTAAAAAATATCGTCTGCCACCTAAATTCGACGACAAACCTCGTCTGCCACCCACATAAGTAAGCGCAAAAAAAATATGAAAAAAAATTATACCCGCAAGGATGAAATTAATGAAAAGGCTTCATTTTATAGTAACAAACACAAACCTGCCACCAATAAGATACAACAAAGGTCGTCTGCCAAGCCTATGAAGTTGCTGTCGGCTTTTCATGGATACTGCAAGGACGCTACTGACTGCTCGCACAGACGCTGTACGTGTCCGTTAGATCCGTTAGTCCGTTAGATCCGAATAGATCTAATCTGAAAATTAATATGTTCTCGACAGCCGCAGTTTAATGATAGGGCCCATATAGCCCTAATAAAACGTCCGACAGCATTCGACATCGTCCGACAACAGTTTTCTTTTGCGCTTTCCACCGAGAAGGACAAATAAAGATTCAAAACGAGCAACTACAATTTTTATCTAAAATAGCTTGATACGTCACTCAATCTACTTTATATTACTTAGTTTGTCATGTTAAGATTTTTTGCGAATTTCGTCAGTATATATAAGTCCCTATTTTCACGGAAAAGATCTAGTATAACTATATCCGCTAGAGTTTAAATCAATTCACTGAATAAATGTATATCATAAAAAACAACTTCGTGATAGTCGTTCAACAATTTAGAACAACAACGATCGTCTTTCAAGCCGATAAATATGCAGCGTCGTAGCCGTGGTGCTCGCGCGGTGCATGCCGAGCGCAACTTCATATTAGGCTTGGCAGACAACCTTCGTTGTATCTTATTGGTGGCAGACTATTATTTTTGTGTTTGGTGCTATAAAACGAAGCCTTTTCATTAATTTCATCCTTGCGGGTATAAATTTTTTATATATTTTTTTTGCGCTTACTTATGTGGGTGGCAGACGAGGTTTGTCGTCGAATTTCGGTGGCAGACGATATTTTTTAAGCTTCTTATGTTTCAACTGATACGTACAATAAGTTTCACGTATGCGGCTATAAATTTTTTTTGTTTATTTTCAGCTGTAATTGTAACCCTCCTGTATTTTAACTGTGATTCGCCGAATGACTGAAAAAATCGAACTGCATAGTTACTATAATAGAGCTATTCCAAAATGATTTTTGATTTTGCTTTTTATTCTTGATGTAGTTCTTCTTTATATTGAAATATATTTTAGTATTTCGTAAAAAATTGATGAAATAAAACATATCAAAGCTGAAAAGTGATACAAAACTATTAAACACAAAATGTAAACCCGTCTTCTCGGATGTAAACATAAAGAAAAATTTAAGGTTAGAATAACCAATCAGCTGTGTGCTAGTTACTAAAGTGGCCGTTAGGCGGCGCACGGTCATTGATGGAGTTTCAGGACGAGCTTAGGAAAAAACCTTTTAATATTGAAAACTTTTACTAGTGTTATACAGAACTATTAAAAAAAGACGAGAAAATAGTCGGCGCACAGGATTCTATAACCCAAGAGGGATGTTATGCGTTTGCATCAACGAAACACTAATATTGATTCGCCGAATGAAGAGTTACAAATCTGCTTGTCTGGTAGGATTATTTCAAAATGATTTCTTGTTCTTTTTATTGATTTTGTTGCAGTTCGTCCCTATATTTAAATATTATTTAGCACTTCATCAATAATTTACGAAATAAAACTAATTTCGAAGATTAAAAATCGGCTCAAAAATTGTAAACATTGCCCCTTCTACTGGTACCAAAACGGCCGCTAGTTGGCCAAGACAGTGTTGCAAGCTCCCTAATTTGAATCGCCAATTATTTATTAAAAAACGACTGTCTCTAACAACGGCTGACTTATAACTACTTTCTTTACATCAACTTCTATCCTAGCTAAAATTATATTCCACCCCAAAAAAGCGGAGAAAAAGGAGGTAGCTTACTCTTATTTATAATTCGCCAGTCTTATAAAAATATCAACTTAAGAATTTGTCTGGACATATTAAAATTAAATGTTGTTCCTAATGGGACAACTAATAGAAAAAGCTTTGTAAAATGTAAATTTGATAACAGTCCAGAAACATACACAACCTCTTCGGAATTTTTACATTATGTTTACTTTGGTTTTTCGAATCACCTATTTAACCATTTTACGGTTTTTTTTAATATGGGAAGAAAACAACAGTATAAACCAGTGGCGGCTGGTGAAATTTCAAAGTTGTATATCTCTGTTCCTACTTACAGGACCCGTACCAAATTTAAGGATTTTAATAGTGAGATCACTGGTAATGTGTTGATAAGGAAAAAAACATTTTGTAATTTGCGAAAAAAAGTTGAATTTTGCTGTGCCCCCCATAGAAAAAATGAACACGTCTAGGTATTTTATTATTTTTTCTAAGCACATTTTACATTATTTTGTCGAGAATTTTTAAATTTTAAGAGAAAAAAGAGTGTTAGTAGAAAGTTATAGTTATTTGAATTTTTTTTTAATTATATTTTAGGTTTCAAAAAATTCAAATGACTATAACTATCTACTAACACATTTTTTTCTCAAAATTTAAAAACTGTCGACAAAATGGTGTAAAATTTGTTTAGAAAAATGATAAATAAAATACCCAGACTTGTTCATTATTTCTTAGGGGGGCACAGGAAAAATTCAACTTTCTTTCGCAAATGACAAAATGATTTTTTTTCTTTACCAAAACGTTCCCTGTGGGCTCACTATTAAAATCCCTAAATTTGGTGCAGGTCCTGTAAGTAGGAACGGAGATATACAACTTTGAAATTTCACCAACCGCCACTGATATATAGGTAGTTTTATTGTACTGTTCAGACAAGAAGCAATTAAGGTTGTCAATGGTTGGAATATTTAGGCCGTATTGTTAGGATAATGTTATTTAAATATTGTTTGCTATTTCGGAGTTTTATGATAATGTAACAAAGTAGATAATAAAAGATTCTTTTTGAATTTGAAAATAGTTAGATGTTTGAAACTAGACACTTGTATAAAAGACAAAAATAATGTAATAAAGTATTGGATACATATATTATCATGTGTATTTACAACACTCCGAAGATTGCAACTGACAGTGTCAGTGTCCGTTTAAGGGTATCGATGATTTGGAGGCCACCGATCGTCGCGCTTGACAAGACGAGTACACTTCTGGTTTACATTTATTCTTGTGGTACTATGTTGAACATTTGATATGCTACAATTTAACGCTGTTTACAGTTTTTCCCACTCGCCAAAATAAGATTTTTGCACTAGATGCACCTTTCTCTAACGATGTTAGCATCAGCAGGAGTTGATTAAAATAGAGACTAACATGATCAGCGTGCACCGAGGGAAAACTCTTATTTTTGTGTGTAATAGAAAAGTATATAAACAGTGAGCATGTGAACGAAATCAGCAAATCTAGACAAGACTCTATCACTGAAAAACTGTTTTGTAAAATTACAGTAAAAATCAATAGTTATGGGTTGCCAAAACTATTTGGATTTTACCAAAACTAGGTGAAAGTTGGTATTATTTTTAAATTACATATTGTGTTACTAGTATAAACAATTACCGACATGAGTGAAAAAATTTAGATTTTGATATTTACTATGGCGTTTCCAGGTGTGGAAAGTGTAGGCGATATCTCAAGTACATTCAGGCGAAACCAGCACGATTACATTGTCCACAATGCGATGAAACCTACAGTTTACCGCAAAATGGTACAATAAAGCTATTTAGAGAGTTAAAATGTCCATTAGACGAGTTTGAATTACTTTGTTGGACTACTGGGAATAAGGGAAAGAGTTTTGTTTTTTGTCCTTACTGCTACAATAACCCTCCTTTTAAGTAAGTAGCTGCTTGTTAAATACCGGCATAGATAGATATTTATGTTGCTTTTACTTGAAACAGTACTTAATACTACATTTAAAATGACAATTTTTAGAGACATGAGAAAGGGTAATGGTTGTAACTCGTGCACTCATGCAACTTGCCAGTACAGTTTAAATTCTAATGGTGTTATCAACTGCGCTGAATGTGAATATGGCGTTTTGGTTCTGGATCCATCATCAGGACCAAAGTGGAAATTGGGATGCAATAGGTAAAATAACTATTCTCTTCAAAATAGGACTGAAATTTGAAAGAATCTCTAATGCAGACTGGATAGACGACAAATGAAAAATATTTTTTGATCACGTGATCAGCGATTAATCCGTTTGCTCGACGATTGGCTCCGAACGGTTGGCTGTCAAAATAAGAAGAGGTTATGTTTTCTTAATGTTTAGTGAATTCAAATTCAAAATTTCTATTTCTAAAATTCTATTTCAGATTTAAATTTAAGAAGTGTCTTAAAATTATTTGCAGATGATTCAACAATTACATATTTTGCGGACCATAATAAACAAATGTTTTTAATATTAAATGGGATGCAAATAAAGTTTTTACATGGTGTCATGTAATAAATTAACTCTAAATTTTAAAAAATCTTGTTTGAATAAAAATCAGTCGTATGAAATTAATACACTTTACTTAAGAGGGAACAATAAAATATTCTCCTAACATAAAATTTTTAGGTTTATATTTAGACGAAAATTTAAGTTGGAAAGTTCATATTCAACATTTAAAAATGAAATTTCTCCATTAATTGGTACCAGTGTAACACCCACCGCTGATTCCTTTTCCTTTCTTTACCTTTTCTATATAACCGTAACGGTAACTTAGGAATACAGCTGGCGGTGACAAGAAAATCTTTCGCGGGGATTCGGAAGATCCCTGTGTCAACTGCTGTTAAACCACCACTTCATCTAACATCTTTTCTGGTCGTGCAACTGACTTTCTAACAGTATGAGAGTTACTGCCGATGTTAGGCACTACAATTTTCTATATTCTAATTATTTTTCTGTTTCCCTGTTCCCTAACAGAAAAACGCACATTTTAGGATCAACTACACTTTATTTCCACAGATTACGTATGGGAGCCATCCAAAATACACTTTTTCACAATTTCTTAATTTTCACAAATTTTCCAGTAATCCTAGATAGTTTCTTGGGTTTCTAAGGCGCCTACTTTTTCACTTATTTGTCAAGAAATTACGTTGAGCTCCAAAACTTCCCACTACACGCCGTACTTATTAAATCCAGACTTTTGTACTTTCCCCGTAGACAGAATCTCGGTTCATGATCGGGCAGCGTAACACCTTACGCATCGGTGAGTATCTTTCAACTACTGCCTTTTTAGCAGGAGTCTTCCCGCTTATATAGAGAAAATTCCCATTAATTGCCTTTGTTAACAACCACTCCAGGAAATTAGTGTGACAACATGGCATTTATAACCCCACTAAATTTGGTTTCCCCTTCGGTTTTCCGCGAATTATACGAGTGTCAAAAAAGTCTGGAATATTGCAAATATTTCTAAAACTACTAAAAATATATTTTTGAAAATTGGCACGTCTATATAGTTAAAAACGGCACACCTTAGAAAGATAAAACCGTTTCTGTCACTATACAGGGATAATCAGAAAGAATACTAATTTTTTAATTATTTTAAACGGAATGTACTGTATATTTTTGAAGATTCAAATAGTCCCTTAAAAGACAAATTCAATGTTATAGGGTTTAATTGATTTATTTGTCAGAATAATAGATTTATGTAAAAAATTAAATTATTCATTAATTTTTTCAAAATAGAAAGGTGAGAAAACACCTTTAAAATCAGGTTTGATTGGGTGTTTCGCTCGGAGAACTCCGAGCGTCCAACTCGAACTCCCCCGGTATATGGTACTTGACTTCGGTCTTCGTGGGCTGTCGGAAGATAAAAAAAATTTCCTCCTCCCCACGACAGAAAGCTAAATTCGCCGTTGATTGTAGTATCAGCTAATTAAAAAAATAAATATCTCAAACATTCTGTTGTCATAGAAGGTCCAAAATTTAATCTGTTCCAGATGTGACACCATTATAAACCTCTTCGACGACGCTCAGAAAATAACGATTTTAGAAGAGAATTGCAACTGCGGCGCTCAACTGATCAACGTCGAATACAAAGCTGAAAAATCCAAGTTGCCAGATCAAGCTACAGAGGCCAAAGGTTGCGTTTTTTGCTCTCCGGAGTTTGCAAAACTGGTTGATAGACCCAAGGTTGCCGTAGTGAGCAGGCCTCCGAGACCTTTCAGAGGCGGCAAGACGCCAGGGACTCGAGGAGGGAGAGGGACTTCCGGCAGGGGTAGGGGCAAGCCGAAGGATAAAATGGCACAATTGGCGGCATATTTTGTTTAGTAACAACAATTTGTTGGTTAGTTTTTTTATGTGCGGGTTTTTTTAGATTCTTCAGTTATGTAAGAGCAGTGTTCAGCGCATATTACTACTTTTTTCTCGGCTATCGCCTCGATCAATAAACTGTGATCTTGTTCTTTAAAGTTGCGTTCCACCCACAGTTCCACAAAATAACTATTTTTCGGACCTGCACTTTGTTGTAGGTATATACAGGGTGTTTCATAATTGAATGCTGATCCTTAAGGGTGATAATCCTTGGATGATTTTAAGAAAAATTCTTTATATGAACATAGGTCCGCAACAGCTTTATTTCTGAGATACAGGGTGTTGAAATTTAAGAAAAAAATCTGTTTTTCTTCAATATCTCTAAAACCGCTTTGTATTTTTGTTTTAAATTTTGGTAGGTGCAAAGTACGCTGAAAAATACATTTTCTTCAGGATAAAGGTTTTTTTAATTTTCATCAGTGGCGTCCCTGTTAACATGCCCTGCAATATTTTTAATCAAAAAAATGATACGCCACTGTTTTTTTTTAAATAAATATTATTTTTATAATTGCCTTCTATCTTCTCATAAAAATGGTCTCTTGACTTTTTTTTATTCGGCGTACGGTTTTCGAAATAAAGTTCATTCATTTGCTTGTCCCTATGTGATTTTATCTAGTAGTCTCAATTTCACAATTTGTGGTAACCTAAGCATCTAGGCTAGATTTTTATATTTTATAGTAACTATTATTTAGTTCTAGTAATTAAAGCCGTTAAAGAGTGGGATTATTTTGTAGGCTAGAAACATCTAGTATGCTAACAACACATTTCGTTGTTTTATAAACGCAAACAGTTAATTTAATTTTGGTATATTTTGTCCAAAATGGTTAAGTTTTTACAAATAAAAAATGTATTTTTATGCGTGCTTATTATTAGAACTAAATAATAGTTAGTTACTATAAAATATAAAAATCTAGCCTAGATGCTTTGGTTACCAAAAATTGCGAAATTGAGACTACAAGAAAAAAATCACATAGGGACAAGCAAATGAATGAACTTTATTTCGAAAACCGTACGCCGGATAAAAAAAAGTCAAGAGACCATTTTTATGAGAAGATAGAAGGCAATTATAAAAATAACATTTATTTAAAAAAAAACAGTGGCGTATCATTTTTTTGATTAAAAATATTGCAGGGCATGTTAACAGGGACGCCACTGATGAAAATTAAAAAACCTTTATCCTGAAGAAAATGTATTTTTAAGCGTACTTTGCACCTACCAAAATTTAAAACAAAAATACAAAGCGGTTTTAGAGATATTGAAGAAAAACAGATTTTTTTCTTAAATTGCAACACCCTGTATCTCAGAAATAAAGCTGTTGCGGAGCTATGTTCATATAAAGAATTTTTCTTAAAATCATCCAAGGATTATCACCCTTAAGGATCAGCATTCAATTATGAAACACCCTGTATTTTTAATTCTTAGTATATAGTTAAAAATGGATCAATATACTTACTTCAAAGTATCCTTAATAACATATCCTTTCCGCAATCTTTACATTTAATTATAAAAGAGATAGAAAAAATTCGTAGAAAAGGGCCTTCTTTGGGCCCGTCACAGTGCTGTTCCCCCTAAACTTTTAAAATGTCTGCTTTTTTCAAGTAATAACGTTTGCTTGCAATGCCTAATATACATACATATAATATATATATATATATATATATATATATATATATATATATATATATATATATATATATATATATATATATATATATATACAGTGCGACCTCGATAATCCGGAGCTTTAGTATATCGGATTATTCGGTAATCCGGCCAAGCATTTCAATTGCATTGTGTACTTTATAATCCGGATTTGATAGTACTCGTTAATTCGGACCTGCGTTTGTAATTAAATTCTAGACTTCTTCATACAAATTAATGAAGGATATCTAAAATCGATTGTGTGGGGTTCCCCCATGGTTCCACTAACTTCCGAAATTCGGCCGGATCAGATCTGGGCGTTCACATAAGCAGTGCGTGCCTTTGTGTTGACTAGGCGCGGCCCGTGAAATTTTAAAGTTGTATATCTGTGTTGCTACTTATGGGACCCACGCCAAGTTCAGGTTTTTTAATAGTGGGCCTACTAGGAATGTTTTGGCGAAAAAAAGATATTTTGTAATTTGCGAAAAAAAGTTGAATTTTTGAATTGACCCACCTGGGTAAAAAATTAACACGCTTAGATATTTTATTTATTATTTTTTCTAAACAAATTTTACATAATTTTGTCGACAATTCTTAAATTTTAAGAGAAAAAAATGTGTTAGTAGAAAGTTATCGTCATTTGAATTTTTTTAAACCTAAAATATAATTAAAAAAAATTCAAATGACTATAACTTTTTTGTTAATATGTATATGTACTATTTGCTAATTATTTTGTATTACATATTTCACTTTCCAATAAAAAACTGTCCCGCTTCAGTAATCCGAATTATTTACTAATCCGGATCACCGCGGTTTTAATTAGTCCGGATTATCGAGGTCGCACTGTATATATATATATATATATATATATATATATATATATATATATATATATATATATATATATATATATATATATATATATAATAATAAATATCTTTATTTCAAATTATGAATATATACAATTCTTGTGCACCCGCGCCCAGAAAGATACACACACAAAATGAAATGGCGTCGAAGAAAGAGAGGTCTACTATTTTACTCTATGATTCACCAGTTTGAAAGACAATAATCATGAACAGAATATGGTTCCATTTCAATCAAAAACCTTTTCGTTATCTTTTTAAATAGTTTTAGATTTGTGATGCATTTAATATGATTTGGCAGATTATTAAAAAATTTTAGGCATGCATAACTTGGACTTTTTTCAGTCAGTGTTAATCTATGGATTGGATAATTCACATTCATGGTTCTTGTATTATATTGATGGCACATTTGAGGTTCAAACATCTCTCCATGTTTAAAGAAAAATATCAGGCATTCATATATATAAAGCCCATATACAGTTAAAATTCCAAATGATTTAAAGATGCCTCTGCATGTCTCATTAAAACCCATTTTCTTTATTACCCTCAGAACACGTTTTTGAGCAACAAATAATTTCTCTATCAAACTATTACTACCCCAGAACATAATACCATATTTTACAATGGATTCAAAATTTGCATAATATATGATTTTTAGACACTTTTCATTTATATAATTAGAGATGACCCTAACTCCATAGCAAATCGAGTTTAGCCTTTTAGAAAGTAAAGTTATATGATATGACCAGTCTAAAAACTCGTCCAGATAGACTCCAAGAAATTTCGCTTGATCGACAAGCTCTATATTACCATTTTCTACTTCTAAAATTTCAGGTCTGGCAGTTTTACATAATTTAGTTCTAAACAATATAACTTTAGTCTTATCATGATTAAGTACAAGTTTATTTTCTGAGAACCAATTGTTTGCTTTTTCGAACAGATATTGGCCCATAATTGTTAATTCTGCAATACATCTTTCACCAACTATGAGATTGGTATCATCAGCATAACAGGTTTCATATTCTTTGGAGGAGGTTATTATAGAGTTAAGGTCATTCAGAAAAATCACAAACAAGATGGGTCCCGCTATACTGCCTTGTGCAACTCCTACACTGTTTTCCAACGATTTTGACAAATAAGCTTTTCCATCCCTTGTTATTTTAACTATTTGTTTCCTATTTGATAAGTATGATCTAAACAAATTGAGAGCATTTCCTCTTATGCCATACAACTCTAATTTATTTAACAATAATTGATGATCAACACAGTCATATGCCCTAGATAAGTCCAAACACACACCCAGTGCCATATCACCTCTCTCGATGAAACTCAAAATTTTTTTTGCAAATTGGAAAACGGCCGTATGAGTTGACCTACCAGACACATACCCATGCTGATTGCTGTTGAATAGATTACAATTTTTCATGAATTCTGTAAGACGTTGACACATTGCTGCTTCAAATAGTTTCGAAAAGGATGGCAAAAGGCTTATCGGTCTATAATTTTCCAACAACTTAGCATCGCCTTTATTTTTAAATAGTGGTTTTACAACTGACACCTTAAGCTGATCTGGAAATATTCCTTGCTCAAAAGAATTATTTATCAAATAACAAATTATATCGGACATTGCAGGAATCGCTACTTTGACAATACTGGCTGGTATTTCGTCTATTCCACTGCTGTGCTTATTTTTAATTTTCTTAGTAAGTTCATATAATTCTTTTGAGGAAATAGGTTTCAAAAACATGGATTGATTATTTCCTACAATTTGACAATTATTTACAGGCCCACTCAACTTTTCGAACATTTTAGGAACCACCGACAGCAAATAATGGTTATATTCATTAGGAATATCCTCAACATTGCCATCAATAGCCACCTCAGAATGCTTGTTTCCATTGCCTGTGACTTCCCTACAAATATTCCACTTGTCATATTCTTTTTTTGTTTCTTTATACTGATCCTTGAATATATTGTTTCATCTAGATAATGTTAAAAGAATGTCTAATCTGTTCTTGCACTCTAAAACTCTAGGATCCGCAGTTTCTTTAGGTTTATAATTCAAGTTAGTTAACTTAAGTGGAAAGCAATGATTAAAAATCGTGATAAAATTATTCATAAAAGTATCCCATTGTTTATTTACATCAGTTTTTTCTACCTTATAGATCTGATCCCAGTCTTGTTCTCTTAAGAGCTCTAAGAATAAAGTTTTGTTTTGTTCTGAGAAAGTTCTTTTATATTGTAATTTATTCTGGGGTGGTAGTTCTGAGTTAAAAGATATTTTTTGTGCAGTGTGATCAGAAATAGTCGTATCTAACACTAAACTTTCATCAAAATCAAAATTTACAAAAATATTGTCTATACAGGAGGATGAATTATAGGCGATTCTTGTATTTGCAAATATTGTTTGTTTTAGATTAAAGGACTCCACCAGAGACAAAAAAGTATTTTTATTTACATTGCCTTTTAGAAACTCTATGTTAAAATCACCTACATATATATATATATATATATATATATATATATATATATATATATATATATATATATATATATATATATATATATATATATATATATATATATATATACAAAACTGATGTAACGAGTTCGACATAAATTTGTATGTACTCTCTTGGAACGATAAAATTGGCATATTTAATAGTAGCTTCATAATTTATAGCGTTGTTAAAATTTTTATTGTTGCAATTTACTAAAACATAATACTCGTTTAAGTCTATTTCCATTTGTGAATATGGAAATTAGATTCAAAGGTTTATCATGCAGGTTTTATATCCTCTATTATATAATTTAATAATATATAAAATTAATAAAAACCCTATACTCGAATTTTAATTAGAGGTATTGAGTCGTGTATAGAAACAACTATTTGCGTACTTTATACTGTTGTCTACTATTCAAGGCGACTGACCTATTAGAAGATTTCAGACTCTATATTTTTGAAATTTTGATCAGAAGCGTATATACCAAAAATATGAAGTTTTAAATTGCGCCTGTGCCACCTTTTGTGATACAGTACAGTTGTAGTATAGTTGTAATATTAAGCTGACGATATATTTTATTAATATCCATATCATGTTTATTTTTTATTTGATCTCAGTCCTCCATAAGGTTTCATAGACTCCAATAAACAGTACCAGGTAGTAATGTGACGGTATTCATAATAACAATAACGTTAATACAAGGATCTTATTTATACTTTTTGGTTTACAAAGTAAATTTTTATTGCTTTATTTTTGAATAATGAATGATATTGTAAGATAACTGTTTATTAATAAATCATTAATACAATTCCAAAGTCTCTTAATTTATTTTTAGATAACTTGCAATATTGTAGCAATCGGTGTGAATTGTCATTTCATATAGTTTGTATTTGTGCATATAAGGTAACCGAATTCAGTAGAGAAAGATTAATTATATCAAATACTTGTGATAATATGCCTTACAATAATATTATGCCGGCGATTATTTATTTAAAACGTAAGCTCTTAGTCTTTATTAAATAAATGGAGACTTAAAAGTTCCAATGGAACTAAGTGCTAACATCTAAATTTTTTTAGGAGAGTCGGAACTTAAGATCAGTATTCAACTCCAATTTTTTTCTTAGTATTGTTGTCGCTCAATTATTGGTTATTCGCGAACTCAAACCATTATAGGTGGCAGCACCAATTTTAGAAGATGGTGGTTACAACTGGAGTAGATTTTACTGATATAGTGTTGTTGATAAATTTAAACGACTTTTTGTTTAGGGACAAGCGTTCCATGTTAAACATAATATCAAGTGCGTAGATATGGGGGGGAGTGGTAAAGGGGGGTAATTCCCCCTCGAACTGTACGAAAAGCAAACTCGG